>JAACNH010000280.1:0-156577 GCA_019447015.1 Hymenochirus boettgeri | reverse complement strand
CACTGGGGGAAAAGTTTTATGTGCCAGTCACACTTACAGTGGGCAGATATATATGTGTCAATCACACTCACTAGGCGCAAACTGTTATGTGCCAGTCACACACACAGTGGGCAGACATATATGTGCCAGTCACACTCACTGGGGGTAAACTTTAATGTGCCATTAATGGGGGTTAAATTGTATTTCATTTGTATTTGGAGTCAGTGGGAGCAAACATGTATGTGCCCCCCTCACACTTACAGTGTGTAGACTTGTATGTGCCAGTCTCAATTACTTGGGGCAAACTTGTATGGTCTAACCAGAGTCACAGGGGCAAACTTGTTTTTGCCAGTCACAATCACTAGGGAAAAACTTGTATTTGCCAGTTACACTCATTAGGTGATCACTTACGTGTGCCAGTCACACTCACTAGGTGATCACTTACGTGTGCTCACTCACTGGGGGCAAACATGTATGTATCAGTCGCTGCGTGCAGACATATAGTACCGTCACACTCACGGGGAAAACTTTTATGTGCCAGTCACACGGTGTACAGACATATATGTGCCAGTCAAACTCACTGGGGGCAAACTTTATGTGCCAGTCATGCTCACTGGTCGCAAACTTGTATGTGCCAATCATACTTACGGGTGCTAACTTTCACACTCCCATCACACTCACTGGGGCAGACACGTGCCAGTTACACTCACTGGGGATAGTTATGTAACATAGTAATTCTGGGTGAATAAAGACATACGTCCATCCGGTCCAACCTTTTTATCCTTCCCTTTACCCTACTAACAGTTGATCCAGAGGAAGACCAGAAACCCCAGCAAAAATGGGTGTTAAAAATTCCTTCTTGGCTCCAAACGGCAGTCGGAAAGTATCCCTAGATCAACCAGAACTGCAGTATATGTATTGATACATTATTCCTCAATATTTTTTTGGTTTTAGAAACTATCCAGCTTACTTTTAAAGCTATTCAATGGACTTGCCATTACCACATCTGCTGGAAGACAGGTCCACAGTTTCACCTTCTCACTGTAAAGAAACCTTTCCTACCAGTCATACTTGCTATGGGCAACCTTGTATGTACCAGTTCTGGGGTAAACTTGTATGTGAAAAAGTAGTGTAGAGTCCTGGCAGAAGTGATAAGAGGGCACTCTGGAAAGCCTGTACCACACCAGCACACCCAGTAAGTATCACATAGAATTACAGAGAGGGGCATACTTGGAACAATTTAAAAGGTTTAATAAATACTGTGCTGAAGCCACATAACATTTGGAGGGTCTGTGTCCCCTTCTCAGGTGTAACCAAAACGAAAAGCTATTTAATGAACTTGCAATTACCACATCTGCTGCAAGACAGATCCACAGTTTCACAGTTCTCACTGTAAAGACACCTTTTCTAATAGTGTCTGATGTACTGGAGGTTCTGACCTAACAAGTCTGATGTACTGGGTTTCTTACCTAACAGTGTTGATTGTACTGGGGTTTTTACCTAACAGTGTCTGATGTACTGGGGTTTCTTACCTAACAGTGTCTGATCTACTGGGGTTTCTTACCTAACAGTGTCTGATGTACTGGGGTTTCTTACCTAACAGTGTCTGATCTACTGGGGTTTCTTACCTAACAGTGTTGATGTACTGGGGTTCTTACCTAACAGGTCTGATGTACTGGGGTTTCTACCTAACAATGTCTGATGTACTGGGGTTCTTACCTAACAGTGTCTGATGTACTGGGTTTCTTACCTAACAGTGTTTTTGTGTTACTGGGGTTTCTTACCTAACAATGTTGAGTACTGTCGTTCGACCGAGTTTGATGTATGGGTTTTACCTAACAGTGTCAGCTGGACTGAAGGTTCTGACCTACAGTATCTGCAAATCTTTAGCAGTTTCATAAAAAGATGCAATCAAAAGTGGGTTGTGTGAGCACTCCTGGGTATATTTATTATACATATAGCGGTACTTAATTTGACCCCCAAGAAAAACGCTTGCTAATGTCCCTTTAATATGAAACTTTTCTTTAGAAAGCGTTTTTACCCTCTATATATCTGGGAAATTATTGTGGTTTTACCATTGCTAGTCAAGCAGGACTAAATATGAGTTGGTTGGGTGTTTATCACCTTTCTAGGATATTGCCAGAGAGCAGGTTTATATAATCTTGTCTGTGATTGGCTGAAGACAATGATCTCATTAATATTTAGTTGCTTTGAATGACATCACACAAACATTTATCAAATATTTCATTTTGACTTTGACTTTCAAGGTGAGTGCAGCTCCCACTTTCACTCTTCTAATAATGTAAATAATAATATAGACAGATAAATCACATTGAGAAAATGTTTATTGGTAGAAATCATGGATTAGGTTGATTATTAATTATTATGTAATCTGTGGTGGTACATTGATGGACCCATCTTATGAGCCATGTACAGGTAGAAAATGTCAGTTTGTTAACTGAAATGTGTATATTGCTTCTATCCCTAGAGATCAGAAAACTCTGTGTAAAATCGGGTTTTATACTGGGTGAAGGACACCCTGATGTGTATTGAGAGGGACAGAGATGTGGAAATATTGGTAGTCATGAATTGTAACAGCCATTTTCACTTCCATGTTTTACAATACAAATTGTATATTGTGCTATTTACATAGTAATTACACTATAGTTCTGTAGTAAAATACAACAACTGGGCAGGAAGTTTCATTCCAAATGTGCGTCAGTTTTGAATAAATAGAAAATATCATGGGTCTATTCTTATAGTAAGGTATGGAAATGGAAGATGGTGACATCATGTGGCTGAGTGATTTCAATGTCAGTTGGAATGTTCCACTATCACTGCATGGGGGACACACAATATTTTAGCAGTGAAATGATTTATTCTGAAAACAATTGGTGCAGAATGAGAGATACGGTATGTAACTTATCCTGTACTTTAGGAGATTTTAGTGGCTATGGGAGTTTTAATTTGATAATCCTAACAAGAGACACTGGATGCACACCCCTAATGGCCATTTACTGTATATGTTCCTAGTATCCTCACAATGTTTGAAGTTATTTCTGTCTCCAGCTGCATCTTAGTCCCAATGCTTTTATTTGTTTTTTGGGGTATTTTTTTGAGCTATGTAGTTTCTATTGAGTGTTTGAAATATATTTCTGTATATTTTAATTCTTTTTTAATCTATCCAGTTATTGGATCAGTCACAGAGGCAAAACAATCTCTGTACCATCACATTCACAGGGGGGAAACTTGTATGTACCGTCACACCATGTGGCAACTTGCAGTACCATGCACTGTGGGCAAACTTGTATGTATCAGTCACACTCACTATTTGCAAACTTGTATGTGCCAGTCCATTGGGGGCAAACTGAATATACCAGTCACATTCACTGGGGGCTAAGTTGTATGTGCCAATGATCTGGACTAGAGACAGTTCTGCTTCATAACAGCCGTTTTGAGGTGACCTACCAACAGCACGTGAGTACCACCAGCCAGCCAGCAGGACCAGCAGCACCCATGCAAATGCAGCAGACACCTACCCAGGGAGAGGATCTTCTAACTAATAATTGTGTGCAAGGGAAAGGACTCAGTAAGTCTAACACTGCATGCTACAACGCTGGGCAAGAAGAACATCGAGCCCGTGACTGTCCTTACCCAGCTCAGGTTAGGTACAGAACTAACCAGCCTCAAACAAACAGTTGGATTGTAGATGTTTGGATATAAACTATCCAACCCCTGATTCCATCGCAGGATTTTCAACCTTCCGGATTACCCTTAATGACTTTAAAAAACTTTGACTTTCCTCATGATGATATTTTCTATGGACTGATTATAGAGATGGAGAGGAAACTGAACTCGGCCAGACATCTGCTTTGACTCAGGAAACGTGAGTTCTCAAGATCATTTTATCTGTAAAGGATAAGTGCACTGTAAATCAACTATGTTCATTTGAAGCTGCAGCTTTAAAAATACCGTTGCCATATTTTTTTTTTACCTATGCCCCTCCAGAGCCTAGCTTTGTGCCTTGAAAGTTGCTGACAATTTGTACTGGTTGCTGAATGTTTACGCTCCGCCCCTCGGAAATTTCCTCTGTTTCTCCTGCTTGAGCCTCAAAGTAATGCCTTTGCGTTCCGTGCACTCTCCTGCTTGAGCCTCAAACAGTAATGCCTGTGAGTTCCGTGCACTCTCCTGCTTGTAGCCTCAAACAGTAATGCCTGTGAGTTCCGTGCACGTGCGTGTGCACGGACTCACAGGCATTACTGTTTGAGGCTCAAGTAGGAAAAAGAAGAGGAAATCTCAGAGGGGCGGGGAGATAACATTCAGCAACCAGTAACAAGATGTCAGCAATTTCCAAGGCACAAGCTAGGCTCTGGAGGGGCATAGGTAAAAAAAATAAATGGCAACGGTTATTAAAAGCTGCATCTTCCAAATGACATAACTGGATTTTACAGTGCACTTATCCTTAAAGGTATGTGAGTTTGCCTTCAAAGAAACGCCATCAGGCTCATTTACGCAGAGCTGCTATCGCTCTGGTAAAAGTCCTATTCGCAGTTCAATATCACGTGTCATTTATATTATGGGGGGGCATTTTATTAATTAGAGGTATTTCATTTATACTTTGTGTGTCATTTATACTATGATGGACAATTTATTATATGGAGGTGTGTGTCATTTATACTATTGGGGGACATATTATTATATGGGTGTGTGTGTCATTTATAAATGGGGGCATTTTATTATGGGGTATTTTCATTTATACTTTGGGGACATTTTTATCATTATTATTGGGTGGGGGGGTTATTTATACTATGGGGGCCATTTTATTATATGGGTAGATGTGTCATATTACTATGTGGGACTTTTATTATATGGGATGGATATTTGAAATGCACCTGGGTTGTTGATTGAATCGCTAGATGATCCCAACCCTGGCCGAATACACCTGGTGGGTGTTGGTTGATTCGCTAGTCGGATCCCAAACCCTTGATGAAAGCACTTGAAGGTTGTTGGTTGAATCGCCAGATCGGATCCAACCCAGGGCCAAACGCAACTGAAGGTTGTTGGTTGATTCTAGATCGGATCCCAACCCCAGGCGAACACAGCTGTAGGGGTTTTGGTTGATTCGCCAGATCGGATCCCAACCCCCGTCTGAAGCATCTGTGGAGTGTTGGTTGATTCGCTAGTTCGGATCCCAACCCCTTTGCCTGAAACTCACTGAGGTTGTTGGTTGATTTTCCATATCGGATCCCGACCCTGGATTCCATCTGCAGATTTTCAACCTTCCGGATTACCATATATGACTTTGACTTTCCTTGTGATGATTATTTTCTATGTGGACTGATAGAGATGGAGAGGAAACTGAAGCGCCAGACACTCTGCTTTGACTCAGGAAACGTGAGTTCTCAATGATCATATTTAATTTTTAATGTAAAGTAATGTGAGTTTGCACAAGGAAAACGTGTTACACTAGAGGTTGCGAATGTCCCATAGTTTGGTGGATTCTGGAGCACAGATTGTGAGTGATCCACCAGTTAAAACTCACTGGGGGCGACATGTATGTAACGAGTCAATACTTTTAAAGCTATTCAATGGACTTGCCATTACCACATCTGCTGGAAGACAGGTCCACAGTTTCACCTTTCTCACTGTAAAGAAACCTTTCCTACCAGTCATACTTGCTATGGGCAACCTTGTATGTACCAGTTACTGGGGTAAACTTGTATGTGTAACAACTAGTGTAGAGTCCTGGCAGAAGTGATAAGAGGTGCACTCTGGAAGGCCTGTACCACACCAGCACACCAGGTAAGTATCACATAGAATTATAGAGAGGGGCATACTCTGGAACAATTTAAAAGATTTAATAAATACTGTGCAGTCTGTGCTGAAGCCACATAACATTTTGGAGGGTCTGTGTCCCCTTCCTCAGGTGTAACCAAAAGAAAAAGCTATTTAATGAACTTGCAATTACCACATCTGCTGCAAGACAGATCCACAGTTTCACAGTTCTCACTGTAAAGACACCTTTTCTAATAGTGTCTGATGTACTGGGGTTTCTTACCTAACAGTGTCTGATGTACTGGGGTTTCTTACCTAACAATGTCTGATGTACTGGGGTTTCTTACCTAACAGTGTCTGATGTACTGGGGTTTCTTACCTAACAATGTTTGATGTACTGGGGTTTCTTACCTAACAGTGTCTGCTGGACTGAAGGTTCTGACCTAACAGTATCTGCAAATCTTTAGCATTGTTTCATAAAAAGATGCAATCAAAAGTGGGTTGTGTGAGCACTCCTTGGGGATATTTATAATTACATATAGCGGTACTAATTTGACTCCCAAGAAAAACGCTTGCTAATGTTCCCTTTAATATGAAACTTTTCTTTAGAAAGTGTTTTTACCCTCTTATATATCTGGGAAATTATTGTAGGTTTTACCATTGCTAGTCAACGCAGGACTTAAATTTATTGATTGGTTGGGTGTTTATCACATTTATAGGACATTTGCCAGAGAGCAGGTTTATATCAATGGGCTGAAGACAATGATCTCATTAATATTAAGTTGCTTTGAATGACATCACGCAAACATTTGTCAAATATTTCATTTTGACTTTAGACTTTCAAGGTGAGTGCAGCTCCATAGAAATGGTAGAGGAAACTGAATCTGGCCAGACACTCTGCTTTGACTCAGAAAACCGTGAGTTTCTCAAGATCATTTTTAACTGTTAAAGGATAAGTGCACGTAAAATCAAGTTATGTTCATTTGGAAGCTGCAGCTTTAAAAATACCGTTGCCATATTTTTTTTTACCTATGCCCTCCAGAACCTAGCTTGGTGCCTTGAAGTTGCTGCACATCTTGTTCTGGTTTTGCTGAATGTTAACGCTCCGTCCCCTCGGAAAATTCCTCTGCCTTCTCCTGCTTGAGCCTCACACAGTAATGACTGTGAGTTCCGTGCACTCTCCTGCTTGAGCCTCAAAACAGTAATGCCTGTGAGTTCTCACAGCATTACTGTTTGAGGCTCAAGTAGGAGTAAAGCAGAGGAAAATCTCCAGAGGGGAGAGAGATTAACATCAGCAAACCAGTAACAAGATGTCAGCAACTTCCAGGCACAAAGCTAGGCTCTGGGGTACATAGGAAAAAAAAAATATGGCAACGGTATTGTTAAAGCTGCAGCTTCCAAATGAACATAACTTGAATTTACAGTGCAGTTATCCTTTAACTGTAATATGATCTTGACAACTCACGGTTTTCCTGAGTCAAAGCAGGTGTCTGGCCAGATTCAGTTCCTCTCCATCTCATAAATCAGTCCATATAGAAAATAATCATCATGAGGAAAGTCAAAGTTTTCAAAGTCATATAGGGGTAATCGGAAGGTTGAAATCCTGCAGATTGGAATCCAGGGGTTGGGATAGTTTAGGAGGGAATAGGTAAAAAAAAATAATATGGCAAACGGTTATTTTAAAAGTGCATCTTCCAAATGAACATAACTGGATTTTACAGTGCACTTATCCTTTAAAGGTAATGTGAGTTTGCCTTCAAGAAACGCCTCAGGCTCATTTACGCAGAGCTGCTATCGCTCTGGGTAAAAGTCCTATTCGCAGTAAAATCACGTGTCATTAATATGGGGGGGCATTTTAATATAGAGGTAATTGTCCATTTATACTTTGGGTGTCATTATAATGATGGACAATTGTATTATATGGAGGGTGGTCATTCATACTATTGGGGACATATTATATATGGGTGTGTGTGTCATTTATAATATGGGGGCATTTTATTATAGGGGGTATTTTCATTAACTTTGGGGACATTTATTATATGGGTGGGGGGGTATTTATACTATGGGGGCCATTGTTATTATATGGGGTAGATGTGTCATATACTGTGGACATTTTATTATAGTGGGATGTTAATTTGTAATGCACCTGGGGGTGTTGAATTGATTCGCTAGAATTGGATCCCAACCCCTGGCCGAAACACCTGTGGGGTGTGGTGATTACCTAGTTCGGATCCCAACCCTGACTGAAAGCACTGAAGGTTGTTGGTTGAATCACTAGATCGGATCCCACCAGGGCCAAACGCAACTGAAGGTTGTGGTTGATTCGCTAGATAGGATCCCAACCCCAGGCTGAACACACCGTAGGGTTTTGTTGATTTGCCAGATCGGATCCCAACTTCCGTCTGAATGCATCTGTGGAGTGTTGGTTGATTCGCTAGTTCGGATCCCAACCCCTTTGCTGAACTCACTTGAAGGTTGTTGGTTTGATTTGCCAGATTGCGATCCCGACCCCTAGATTCCAATCTGCAGAATTTCAACCTTCCGCATTACCATATATGACGTTTGACTTTCCTCGTAATGATTATACTGTTTTATTCAATTAGATCAACTGGACTTGAAGTAGTTCTTGAAGACCTTCGCTAGTCATCGAACTGGCTTTCTCCCCAATTCAAAGATGACTGTAAAGGAAATCGTTGGAATTATGTACCCTGGAAAAATCCCATTAGCATACACAGCCAGTGTGTTTTAAGGGTGGATTAGATAGTGGCTTAGAGGTGTTAAGGAACGCCCCCAGAGTAAGGTGTTAAAACAGCATGTACATGGCAGATGGACAGTTGGTGTCGACCCCCCCGAACCTCTATTTAGGCTTGGTTTCCTTTTATTTCACAACATGGCTCCCCTTACACCCCTCTTGAACCCGTCACGTTCCTTCGCCAGTATGTTTTAACATTACTCTTCAAAAGGAATGTAATGTTAAACATAATGCGAAGGAATCGTGACCTGGTTCAAGAGAGGTTTAAGGAGGCCATTTATGTGAAAATAAAGAAACCAGCCTAAATAAGGTGGGGGGTTTCGACACCAACGTCTGCCATGTACAATTGCTGTTTTTCAAAAGACTATCCTGGGCGTTCTATAACAAGCTCTTAGGCCCTACCCCCCCCCCTAATCCCAACCCTTAACACTGCTGGATATGCTAATTGGGGATTTTCCAGGGACATACATTTGCCACGATTGGTACAAGTCATTCTGGAATGAGAAATGCCAGTTGTTCGGATTTTCTTTTTGTTCTCGGACACCCCAACCACACCCCCCCACCCACCACCCCACCCCCAACACCACCCTCGCGATGTTTAGGCTTCCATTTCCTCTTTTCGGATTTTTCGGAAGTTTTTTGTTTCCGGATTCTGTCGGGATCGGATTTCTCGGACCTTTTTTTCTTGGGTTTTAGTTGGTTTTTCTGGTCGGATGACTAGCGAAACGTCGTCAAGAACTACATTTCAAAGTCAGTTGATCTAATTGAATAACAACAGATATGACCATGACTGGATGAATGAGAACCTTCACAAGCATACTCGTACATGATTATTTCTATATGGATGATTAGAGATGGAGAGGGAAACTGAAGCTGGCCAGGACACTATGCTTTGACTCAGGAAAAGTGAGTTCTCAAATGATCATATTTAATTTTTAATGTTAAAGGTAATGTGAGTTTGCCTACAAGGAAATAACGTGTTACACTAGAGGTTGCGAATGTCCCATAGTTGTGGTGGATTCTGGAGCACAGAGTGCAGTGATCCACCAGTTAAACTCCTGGGGGCGACATGTATGTACGAGTCACAAATCATTGGGGGAAAAATGTATGTTCCAGTCAGAGTCACTGGGGGGTAATGTGAATGTGCCAATCACACTTAATGATGGCAAACATGTATGTACCAGTCACTGGGACAGACATGTATGTACCAGTTACACTCACGGGGGGAAAAGTTTTATGTGCCAGTCACACTTACAGTGGGCAGACCTATTATGTGGTCAGTCACACTCACTAGGCGCAAACGTTATGTGCCAGTCCAACTACAGTGGGCCAAACAATATATGTGCCAGTCACACTCACTGGGGGGTAAACTTTAAGTGCCATTAATGGGGGTTTTAAATTGTATTTGGCAGTCATTGGGAGCAAACATGTATGTGCCCCCCACACTTACTGGGGTAGACTCTGTATGTACCAGTCTCAATCACTTGGGCAAAACTTGTATGGTCTTGCCAGAGTCACAGGGGCAAACTTGTTTTTGCCAGTCACAATCAATGGGGGAAACTTGGTATTTGGCCAGTACATCACTAGGTGATCACTTAGGTGCCAGTCAACTCACTGGGGGCAAACAGTATGTATCAGTCGCTGCTTGCAGACAATATGTACCAGTCACACTCACTGGGGGAAACTTTATGTGCCAGTCACACGGTGCAGCATATATGTGCACAGTCAACACCAATGGGGGCAAACTTTTATGTGGCCAGTCATGTCACTGGTCGCAAACTTGTTGTGCCAATCATACTTACTGGGTGTTAATGTTCACAGTCCATTACACTCACGGGGCAGACACGTGCCAGTTTACACTCATGGGGATTACTTATGTAACATAGTAATTCTGGGTGAATAAAGACATACATCCATCCGGTCCAACCTTTTATCCTTCACTTTACCATGCCTACAGTGATCAGAGGAAGACCAGAAACCCCAGCAAAAAAGGGTGTTAAAAATTCCTTCTTGGCTCCAAACGCAAATCGGAGTATGCCTAGATCAACCAGAACTGCAGTATATGTATTGATACCATATTCCTCAATATTTTTTTGGTTTTAGAAACCTATCTAGCCACTTTTAAAGCTATTCAATGGACTTTGCCATTACCACATCTGCTGGAAGAAACAGGTCCACAGTTTCACCTTCTCACTGTAAGAAACCTTTCCTACCAGCATACTTGCTATGGGCAACTTGTAGATGCACCAGTTAGGGGTAAACTTGTAGTGTAAAAAGTAGTGTAGAGTCCTGGCAGAAGGATAAGAGGGTGCACTCGGAAGGCTGTACCACACCAGCACACCAGGTAAGTATCACATAGAATATAGAGAGGGCATACTCTGGAACAATTTAAAGATTTAAATAATACTGTGCAGTCTGTGTGAAGCCACATAACATTTTGGAGGGTCTGTGTCCCCTTCCAGGTGTGTAACCAAAGAAAAGCTATTTAATGAACTTTGCAATTACCACATCTGCTGCACAGACAGATCCACAGTGTTCACAGTTCTCACTGTAAAGACACCTTTCTAATATGTGATGTTATGGGGCTTTTACCTAACATGTCTGATGTACTGGGGTTCTACTAACAAGTCTTGTATGGGTTTCTTACTAGCAGTGTTGATGTACTGAGGGTTCTTACCTAACAGTGTCTGATGTACTTGGGGTTTCTTACCTAACAGGGTATGATGTATGGGGTTTCTTACCTAACAGTGTCTGATGTACTGGGGTTTCTACCTAACAGTGTCTATGTTACTGTTTTGTGCGTTTCTATACCTAACAGTGTCTGATGTACTGGGGTTTTTTTTCTTACCTAAAGTGCTGATTGTACTGGGGTTTCTTACCTAACAGTGTCTGAGTACTGGGGTTCTACCTAACAGTGTCTGATGTACATGGGGTTTCTTACCTAACAGTGTTGATGTACTGGGGTTTCTTACCTAACAATGCTGGATGTACTGGGGTTTCTTACCTAACAGTGTCCTGGACTGAAGGTTCTGACCTACACAGATCTGCAAATCTTTAGCATTGTTTACTAAAAAGATGCAATCAAAAGTGGGTTGTGTGAGCACTCCTTGGGGATTATTATAATACATATAGCGCGGTACTAATTGACCCCCAAGAAAAACGCTTGCTAATGTCCCTTTAATATGAAAACTTTTCTTTAGGAAATGTTTTACCCTCTTATATATTGGGAAATTATTGTCAGGTTTTACCATGTGCAGTCAACGCAGGACTTAAATTATGATGGTTGGGTGTTTATCACATTTATAGGACATTGCCAGAGAGGCAGGTTTATATCAATTGGCTGAAGACAATGATCTCATTAATATTAAGTTGCTTTGAATGACATCACGCAAAACATTTGTCAACTATTCATTTGTGACTTTAGACTTTCAAGGTGATGCAGCTCCCACTTCACTCTTCTAAAAATGTAAAATAATAATATAGACAGATAAATCACATTGAGAAAATGTTTATAGTAGAAATCATGGGATTAGGTTTGATTATTTATTATTATGTCTAACTCTGTGGTGAGGTACATTGATGGAACCATCTTATGAGCCATTATCAGGTAGAAAATGTCAGTTTGTTAACTAGAAAGTGTATTTATTGCTTCTATCCCTAAGTGATAGGAAAGCTCTGTGTATAATCGGGTTCTTATACTGGGTGACAGGACACCCTGATGTGTATTGAGAGGGACAGAGATGTGGAAATATTGGTAGTCAATGAATGTAACAGCCATTTTACTTTCCATGTTTTACAATACAAATTGTATATGTGCTATTATACATAGTAATTACACTATAGTTCTGTAGTAAAATACACAACTGGGCAGGAAGTTTCATTTCCAAATGTGGTCAGTTTGAATAAATAGGAAATATCATGGGTCTATTCTTATGTAAGGTATGGAAATGGAAGATGGTGACATCATGTGGATGAGTGATTTCAATGTCCGTTGGAATGTTCCAATAATCACTGCATAGGGGAGACACAATATTTGTAGCAGTGAAATGATTTATCTGAAACAATATTTGGTTGCAGAAATGAGAGATACGGTTATGTAACCTTATCCTGTGTACTGTTAGGTGATTTTAGTGGCTATTGGGAGTTTTAGTTAGCTACATTTGATAATCCTAACAAGAGACAA
The DNA here is from genome assembly GCA_019447015.1 of Hymenochirus boettgeri. NCBI lineage: Eukaryota > Metazoa > Chordata > Amphibia > Anura > Pipidae > Hymenochirus > Hymenochirus boettgeri. Next base: position 143,888 of record JAACNH010000280.1, on the reverse strand, counting down.
TGGATGCACACCCCTAATGGCATTTACTGTACATGTTCCTAGATTCTACAATGTTAAAGTTATTTCTGCCTCCAGCTGCATCTTAGTCCCAATGCTTTTTTTGGTTTTTGGGGTATTTTTGAGATGTATGTAGTTCTATTTGAGTGTGTTAATATATTTCTGTATATTTTATTTTTTTAATTTCCAGTTGTATGGATCAGTCAACGAGGCAAAACATCTCTGTACCAGTCACATTCACAGGGGGAAAACTTGTATGTACCAGTCACAATCACTGTGGGCAAACTTGTATGTACCAGTCAACACTCATTTTGCCAACTGGTATGCGCAGCTTGGGGGCAAAACGTTGAATATAACAGTCACATTCACTGGGGGCACAAGTTGTATGTGCCATGATCTGGACCTAGAGACAGTTCTGCTTCATTAACAGCTGTTTTAGGTGACTACCAACAGCACATGAGTACCACCAGCCAGCCAGCAGGACCAGCAGCACCCAGCAAATGCTTCAGACAAATAACAACAGTGGAGAGGAACTCTTCTGACTAATATAATTGATGATGCAGGGATTGTTCATTTGGAAGCTGCAGCTTTAAAAATACCGTTGCCATATTTTTTTTACCTATGCCCCTCCAGAACCTAGCTTTGTGCCTTGAAAGTTGCTGACATCTTGTTACTGGTTTGCTGAATGTTACGCTCCGCCCCTCGGAAATTTCCTCTGCTTTCTCCTGCTTGAGCCTCAAACAGTAATGCCTGTGAGTTCCGTGCACTCTCCTGCTTGAGCCTCAAACAGTAATGCCTGTGAGTTCTCACAGGCATTACTGTTTGAGGCTCAAGTAGGAGAAAGCAGAGGAAATCTCAGAGGGGAGGAGATTAACATTCAGCAAACCAGTAACAAGATGTCAGCAACTTCCAAGGCACAAAGCTAGGCTCTGGAGGTACATAGGTAAAAAAAAAATATGGCAACGGTATTTTTAAAGCTGCAGCTTCCAAATGAACATAACTTGATTTTACAGTGCAGTTATCCTTTAACTGTAAATATGATCTTGACAACTCACGGTTTCCTGAGTCAAAGCAGAGTGTCTGGCCAGATTCAGTTTCCTCTCCATCTCTATAATCAGTCCATATAGAAAATAATCATCATGAGGAAAGTCAAAGTTTTCAAAGTCATATAATGGTAATCCGGAAGGTTGAAATCCTGCAGATTGGAATCCAGGGTTTGGGATAGTTTAGGAGGGACATAGGTAAAAAAAAATAATATGGCAACGGTATTTTAAAAGCTGCATCTTCCAAATGAACATAACTGGATTTTACAGTGCACTTATCCTTTAAAGGTAATGTGAGTTTGCCTTCAAAGAAACGCCATCAGGCTCATTTATGCAGAGCTGCTATCGCTCTGGGTAAAAGTCCTATTCGCAGTTCAATATCACGTGTCATTTATAATATGGGGGGGCATTTTAATATAGAGGTATTTTCATTTATACTTTGTGTGTCATTTATACTATGATGGACAATTTATTATATGGAGGTGTGTGTCATTCATACTATTGGGGGACATATTATTATATGGGTGTGTGTGTCATTTATAATATGGGGGCATTTTATTATAGGGGTATTTTCATTTATACTTTGGGGACATTTTATTATATGGGTGGGGGGGTTATTTATACTATGGGGGCCATTTTATTATATGGGTAGATGTGTCATATATACTATGTGGGACATTTTATTATATGGGGATGTTATATTTGTAATGCACCTGGGGGTGTTGATTGATTCGCTAGATTGGATCCCAACCCCTGGCCGAATACACCTGTGGGGTGTTGGTTGATTCGCTAGTTCGGATCCCAACCCCTGACTGAAAGCACTTGAAGGTTGTTGGTTGAATCACTAGATCGGATCCCAACCCAGGGCCAAACGCAACTGAAGGTTGTTGGTTGATTCGCTAGATCGGATCCCAACCCCAGGCTGAACACACCTGTAGGGTTTTTGTTGATTTGCCAGATCGGATCCCAACTTCCGTCTGAATGCATCTGTGGAGTGTTGGTTGATTCGCTAGTTTGGATCCCAACCCCTTTGCTGAACTCACTTGAAGGTTGTTGGTTGATTTGCCAGATCGGATCCCGACCCCTAGATTCCAATCTGCAGGATTTCAGCCTTCCGCATTACCATTATATGACTTTGACTTTCCTCGTAATGATTATTTTCTATATGGACTGATTAGAGATGGAGAGGAACGCTTAGATAGGTTTTCTAAAACCAAAAAATATTGGGGAAATGGTATCAATACATAACTGCAGCTTTCTGGTGATCTAGGCATACTTTCCGATTGCCCGTTTGTAGCCAAGAAGGAATTTTTAACACCCATTTTTGCTGGGTTTCTGGTCTTCCTCTGGATCACTGTTAGGCAGGGTAAAGTGAAGGATAAAAGGTTGGACGGATGGATGTATGTCTTTATTCACCCAGAATTACTATGTTACATAAGTACATCCCCATTGAGTGTAACTGGCACGCGTGTCTGCCCCAGTGAGTGTAATGGGCATGTGAAATTTAGCCACCCAGTAAGTCTTGATTGGCACATACAAGTTTGCGACCATGACATGACGGGGCACATAAAGTTTGCCCCAGTGAGTTTTGACTGGCACATATATGTCTGCCCACCGGTGACTGGCACATAAATTTCCCCCAGTGAGTGTGACTGGTACATATATGTCTGCACCGCGACTGCTACATACATGTTTGCCCCCAGTGAGTTGACTGGCACACATAAGTGATCACCTAGTGATGTATAACTGGCAATACAAGTTTCTCCCCAGTGGTGTGACTGGCAAAAACAAGTTTGCCCCTGTGACTCTGGCAAGACCATACAAGTTTGCCCAAGTGATTGAGACTGGTACATACAAGTCTACCCCCAGTAAGTGTGAGGGGGCACACATACATTTTTGCTCCCAAGTGACTGCCAAATATACAATTTTAACCCCCATTAATGCACATTAAAGTTTAACCCCCAGTGAGTGTGACTGGCACATATATGTTTGCCCACTGTGAGGTGACTGGCACATAACAGTTTGCGCCTAGTGAGTGTGACTGACACATATAGGTCTGCCCACGTAAGTGTGACTGGCACATAAAACTTTTTCTCCCCGTGAGTGTAACTGGTACATACATGTCTGTCCCCAGTAGCTGGTACATACATGTTTGCCATCAGTAAGTGTGTATTGGCACATTCACATTACCCCCCAGTGACTCTGACTGAAACATACATGTTTTTCCCCCAATGATTGTGACTCGTACATACATGTCTGCCCAGTGAGTTTAACTGGTGGATCACTGACATCTGTGCTCCAGAACCACCAACTATGGACATTCGCAACCTCTAGTGGAACACGTTATTTCCCATTCCTTGTAGGCAACCTCACATTACCTTTAACATTAAAAATTAAATATGATCATTTGAGAACTCACGTTTTCCTGAGTCAAAGCATAGTGTCTGCCAGCTTCAGTTTCCTCTCCATCTCTAATCAGTCCATATAGAAAATAATCATTCAGGAAGTCCAAGTCATAAATGGTAATGCGGAAGGCTGAAATCCTGCAATTTGAATCTAGGGGTCGGGATCCGATCTGGCAATCAACCAACACCTTCAAGTGAGTTCAGCAAAGGGGTTGGGATCCAAACTAGCGATCAACCAACACCCCCACAATGCATTCATACGGAAGTTGGGATCCGATCTGGCAAATCAACAAAACCCTACAGGTGGTGTTCAGCCTGGGGTTGGGATCCGATCTAAGCGAATCAACCAACAACCTTCAGTTGCGTTTGGCCTGGTTGGGATCCGATCTAGTGTTCACCAACAACCTTCAAGTGCTTTCAGTCAGGGGTTGGGATCCGAACTAGCGAATCAACCAACAACCCCCACAGGTGTATTCGGCCAGGGTTGGGGATCCAATCTAGCGACAATCACACCCCCAGTGCATTACAAATATAACATCCCAAATATAATCATGTCCCACATAGTATAATCTGACAATCCTACCTATAGTAAAGGCCCCCATAGTATACATAACCCCCCCACCCATATAATAAATGTCCCCAAAGTATAAATGAAAATAACCCCTATAATAAAATGCCCCCATATTATAATGACCCACACACCCATATAATAATATGTCCCCCAATAGTATAATGACACACCCTCCATATATAAATTGTCCATCATAGTATAAATGACACACAAGTATAAATGAAATACCTCTATATTAAAATGCCCCCAATCATAAATTCACCTTATATAGAACTGCCGAATTGGACTTTTACCAGAGCGATAGCAGCTCTGCGTAAATGAGCCTGATGGCGTTTCTTTGAAGGCAAACTCACATACCTTTAAAGGATAAGTGCACTGTAAAAATCCATTTAGTTCATTTGGAAGATTCAGCTTTTTAAAATACCGTTGCCATATTATTTTTTTTTACCTATGTCCCTCCTAAACTATCCCAACCCTGGATTCCAATCGGCAGGTTTCAACCTTCCGGATTACCATTATATGACTTTTGAAAACTTTGACTTTCCTCAATTATGATTTTTCCTATATGGACGGATTATAGAGATGGAGAGAAACTGAATCTGGCCAGACACTCTGCTTTGACTCAGGAAACCGTGAGTTGTCAAGATCATATTTACAGTTAAGGATCAGTGGCACTGTACAATCAAGTGTTCATTTGGAACTGCACTTTAAAATACCGTTGCCATATTTTTTTTTTACCTATGCCCCTCCAGAGCCTAGCTTTGTGCTTGAAGTTGCTGACATCTTGTTACTGGTTTGCTGAATTTAATCTCCTCCCCTCGGAGATTTCCTCGCTTTCTCCTACTTGAGCCTCAAACAGTAATGCTGTGAGAACTCACGGCATTACTGTTTGAGGCTCCAGCGGAGAGTGCAACGGAACTCACAGCATTACTGTGTTTGAGGCTCAAGCAGGAGAAAGCAGAGGAAATTTCCGAGGGGCGAGCGTAACATTCAGCAAACCATAACAGATGTCAGCAACTTTCAAGGCACAAAGCAGGTTCTGTGAGGGGCATAGTAAAAAAAATATGGCAACGTTATTTTTAAAGCTGCCGCTTCCAAATGAACATACTGATTTTACAGTACACTTATCCTTTAACAGTAAAATGATCTTGAGAACTCACGTTTCTGAGTCAAAGCAAGTGTCTGGCCAATTCAGTTTCCTCTCCCATCTCTAATCATCCATATAGAAAATAATCATCATGAGGAAAGCAAAGTTGCAAAGTCATATAGGTGGTAATCTGGAAGGTTGAAATCCTGCAGATTGAATCCAGGGTTGGGATAGTTTATATCCCAAACATCTATAATCCACTGTGGCTTGAGGCTGTTAGTTTGTACCTAACCTAGACTGGTAAGGACGTCACGGGCTCGATGTTCTTCTTGCCCAGCGTTGTAGCATGCAGTGTTAGACTTACTGAGTCCTTTCCCTCTGCACACAATTTTATTATCAGAAAGTCCTCCCATTGTGGTAGGTGTCTGCTGCAGTTGCATGGGTGCTGCTGGTCTGCTGCTGGCTGGTGGTACTCTCACGATGCTGTTGGTGAGTCCCCTCAAACGGCTGTTAATGAAGCAGAACTGTCTCTAGGTCCAGATCATTGTCACACATACACAACTTAGCCCCCAGTGAATGGACTGGTATATTCAAGGTTTGCCCCCAATGACTGGCACATACAAGTTTTGCAAATAGTGAGTGTGACTGATACATACAAGTTTGCCCACAGGACTGGTACATGCAAGTTTGCCCACGTGAGTGTGACTGGTACAATACAAGTTTCCCCCTGTGAATGTGACTGGTACAAGATGTTTTTCCTCCGTTGACGTGATCCAATAACTGGATAATTAAAAAGAATTAAATATACAGAAATATATTCAAACACTCAAATAGACTACATACTCAACAAAATACCCCAAAAACAAAATAAAGCATTGGACTAAGATGCAGCTGGAGACAGAAATAACTTAACATGTGTGAGAATCTAGGAACATATACAGACAATGGCCATTAGGGGTTGCATCCATTGTCTCTTGTTAGGATTATCAAATGTAGCAGAACTAAAACTCCCATAGCCACTAAAATCTCCTAAGTAACAGGAATAGGTTACATCACGTACTCTCATTCTGCACCAAATATTGTTTTCAGAATAAATCTTTTCACTGCTAAAATATTGTGTGTCCCCCCATGCAGGTGATAGTGAACATTCCAACTGACATTGAATCACTCAGCCACATGATGTCATCAACTGCCATTTCCATACCTTACTATAAAAATAGACCCATGATATTTCTATTTATTCACACTGACGCACATTTGGAAATGAAAATTCCTGCCCTTGTGTATTTTACACAGAACTATAGTGTATTTCCTATGATAAATAGCACCAATATACAATTTGTATTGTAAAACATGGAAAAGTGAAAATGGCTGTTTAAAAATTCATTGACTGCCATATTTCAGATCTCTGTCCCTCTCAATACCATCAAGGGTGTCCTGTCACCCAGTATAAGAACCGAGATTTATACACAGAGGCTTTCCTTATCTACATTAGGGATAGAAGCAATAAATCACATTTCTAGTTAACAAACTGACATTCTACCGTACATGGCTCATAAGAATGGGTCCATCAGTACCTACCACAGGATGTAGACATTTTAATAAATCAAACCTAATCACCATGATTTCATACCAAACATTTCTCAATGTGATTTATCTGTCTATATTATTATTTTACCATTTTAGAAGAGTGAAAGTGGGGCTGCACTCACCTTGAAAGTCTAAAGTCAAAATGAAAATATTTGATAAATGTTTTTGTGTGATGTCATTCAAAAGCAACTTAATTTAATGAGATGCATTGTCTTCAGCCAATCACAGACAAGATTGATAAACCCTCGCTCTCTGCTGGCAAATGTCCTATAAATGTGATAAACACCCAACCAATCATAAATTTAAGTCCTGCGTTTTACTAACAATGGTAAAACCTACAATATTTCCCAGATATATAAGAGGTAAACGCTTTCCCTAAAAGAAAAGTTTCATACTAAGGGAACATTAGCACAGCGTTTTTCTTGGGGGTCAATTTAACCGCCTATATGTAATAATAAATCATCCCCAGGAGTGCGCACACAACCCACTTTTGATTGCACCATCTTTTATGAAACAATGCTAAAGATTTGCAGATACTGTTAGGTCAAGAACTTCAGTCCAGCAGACACTGTTAGGTCGCAGAACCTTCAGTACATCAAACACTGTTAGGTAGAAACCCCAGTACATCAACCTGTTAGGTAAGAAACCCCAGTACATCAGACACTGTTAGGTAAAACCCCAGTACATTAGACACTGTTAGGTAAGAAACCCCAAATCATCAGACACTGTTAGGTAAGAAACCCACACCAAGACAGGTTGGTAAGAAACCCCATACATCACTGTTTAGGTAAAACGCCCAGTACAATCAACACTGTTGGAAGAAACCCCAGTACAGCAACCAAACACTGTTGGGTAGAAACCCCAGTACATCAGACACTGTTAGGTAAGAAACCCCTACATTAGACACTGTTAGGTAAGAACCCAAGTACATCAGACACTTTTAGGTAAGAAACCCCAGTACAAAACCAGACAACTGTTAGTAAGAAACCCCAGTACATCAGACATGTTAGGTAGAAACCCCAGTACATCAGACACTTTAGGTAAGAACCCCAGTACAATCAACAGTGTTAGGTAAGAAACCCCAGTACATCAACACTGTTAGGTAAGAACCCGCAGTACATCAACCGTGTTAGGAAGAAACCCCAGTACATACAGACACTGTTAGGTGAAACCCCAGTACATCAGACGTGTTAGGTAAGAACCCCGTCATCAGACACTGTAGGTAAGAAACCCGAGTACATCAGACAGTGTTGTAAAAACCCCAGTACATCAGACAGTGTTAGGTAAGAAACCCCAGTACATCAGCTAACACTGTTAGGTAAGAACCCAGTACATCAGAACACTGTTTAGTTAAGAAACCCCAGTACTAACACTGTTAGGTAAGAAACCCCAGTCCATCAGACCTGTTAGGTAAGAAACCCCAGTACATCAGACATTGTTTAGGTCAGAACCTCCAGTACATCAGACACTATTAGAAAAAGGGTCTTTTACAGTGAGAACTGTGAACTGTGGATCTGTCTTGCAGCAGTGTGGTAATTGCAAGTTCAATACATACTTTTCGTTTTGGTTCACACCTAGGAAGGGCACAACCCTCCAAAATGTTATGGGCTTCAGCACAGTTATTTATTAAATCTTTTAAATTTTCCAGAGTATGCCCCTCTCTTAATTTCTATGTGATACTTCACCTGGTGTGCTGGTGTGTACACGGCTTTCCAGAGTGCACCTCTTATCACTTCTGCCAGGACTTACCTACTTTTTAACACATACAGTTTACCCCAGTAACGGGACATACAAGTTGCCCATAGCAAGTATGACTGGGTAAGGAAAGGTTTCTTTACAACAGTGAGAAAGTGTGAAACTTTTGCCACCTGTCTTCCAGCAGATGTGGTAATGGCAAGTCCATTGAAGCTTTAAAAGTAGGCTGGATAATTTCTAAACCAGAAAAATATTGAGGAATAATGGTATCATAATATACTGCAGTTCTGGTTGATCTAGGCATACTTCCGATGTGCCGTTTGTGAGCCAAGAAGGAATTTTTAACACCCATTTTTGCTGGGGTTTCTGGTCTTCCTCTGGATCAACTGTTAGCAGGGTAAAGGGAAGGATAAAAAGGTTTGGACCCGATGGACGGATGTCTTTATTCACCAGAATTACTATGTTACATAGTAATCCCAGTGAGTTTAACTGGCACGTGTCTGCCCCATGAGTGTAATGGGCATGTGAAAATTACACCGTAGTAGATTGGCACATACAAGTTTGCGACCAGTGAGCATTACTGGCACATAAAAGTTTGCCCCCAGTGCAGTTTTGGACTTGGCACATAATATGTCTGCCCCGTGTAACTGATAAATACTTGTTTGCCCCCAGTGAGTTGCCTGGCCACGTAAGTGATCACCTATCCAGTGTGACTGGCAGAAACAAGTTTGCCCATGTGACTCTGGCAAGACCATACAAGTTTGCCCAAGTGATTGAGACTGCACTACAAGTTCTACCCAGTAATTGTGAGGGGGCACATACATGTTTGCTCCCAATGACTGCCAAATCAATTTAACAATTAACCCCCATTAATGGCACATTAAAGTTTACCCCCAGTGAGTGTGACTGGCACATAATGTTTGCCCACTGTGAGTGTGACTGGACATAACAGTTTGCGCCTAGTGAGTGTGCTGACAACTAAGGTCTGCCCACTGTAAGTGGGATGGCACATAAAACTTTTCCCCCAGTGAGTGTACTGGTACATACTGTCGGTCCCCAGTGACTGGTACATACATGTTTGCCATCAGTGTGATTGCACATTCACGTTACCACCCCCAGTGACTCTGACTGAACATACATGTTTTCCCCCACAATGATTGTGACTCGTACATACAGTGTCTGCCCCCAGTGAGTTAAACTGGTGGATCACTCACATCTGTGCTCCAGAATCTCCCAAACTATGGGCATTCGCAACCTCTTTGTAACACTTTATTTTCCTTGTAGGCAACTCACATTACCTTTAACATTAAAAATTAAATATGATCATTTGGAGAACTCACGTTTTCCTCTGAGTCAAGCAGAGTGTCTGGCCGCCTTCAGTTTCCGTCCTCTCATCTCTAATCAGTCCACATAGAAAATAATCATCACAAGGAAAGTCAAAGTCATATATGGTAATGCCGGAAGGTTGAAATCTGCAGATTGGAATCCAGGGTCGGGATCCGCATATGGAAAATCAACCAACAACCTTCAAGTGAGTTCCACAAAGGGGTTGGGATCCGAACTAGCGAATCAACCAACACTCCACGATGCATTCGACGGGGTTGGGATCCCGATCTGGCGAATCCAAAAACCCTCCAGCTGTGTGTTCGGCCCTGGGGTTGGGATCACATCTAGCGAATCAACCAACAACCTTCAGTTGCGTTTGGCCCTGGGTTGGGATCCGATCTGGATTCAACCAACAACCTTCAGTGCTTTTCAGTCAAGGGTTGGGATCCGCACTAATAGCAATCACAACAACACCCCACAGGTGTATTCGGCCAGGGGTTGGGATCACAATCTAGCGATTCAATCAACAACCCCCAGGTGCATTCCAAATATAACATCCTCATATAATAAAATGTCCCACATAGTATATATGACACATCTACCCATATAATAAAATGGCCCCCTAGTATAAATAACCCCCCCACCCATTAATAACAAGTCCCCAAAGTATAAATGATAACCCCTATAATAAAATGCCCCCATATTATAAATGACACACACACCCATATAATAATATGTCCCCCAATAGTATATGACACACCCCTCCATATAATAAATTGTCCATCATAGTATAAATGAACACACCAAAGTATACTTTGAAAATACCTCTATTAGTAAAATGTAAATGCCCCCCCCTTATAGAAATGCACCACGGATATTGAACTGCGAATAGGACTTTGACCCGAGAGCTAGCATGCTCTGCGTAAATGAGCCGATGGCGTTTTCTTTGAAGGCAAACTCACATTACCTTTAAAGGATAAGTCACTGTAAAATCCAGTATGTTCATTTGGAGATGCAGCTTTTAAAATACCGTTGCCAATATTTTTTTTTTTACCTATGCCCCTCCAGAGCCTAGCTTTTGTGCCTTGAAGTTGCTGGACATCTTGTTACTGGTTTGCTGAATGTTAATCTCCCCCCTCTGAGATTTCCTCTGCTTTTTCCTACTTGAGCCTCAAACAGTAAGCTGTGAGTTTCCGTGCACACGCACGCACGGAACTCCAGGGCATTACGTTGAGGCTAAGCAGGAGAGTGCACTGAACTCACAGCATTACTGTTGAGGCTCAAGCAGGAGAGGGCAACGGAACGCAAGGCATTACTGTTGAGCTCAAGCAGGAGAAAGCAGAGGAAATTTCCGAGGGGCGGAGCGTACAATTCAGCAAACCAGTAACAAGATGTCAGCAACTTTCAAGGCACAAAGCTAGGCTCTGGAGGGCGCATAGGTAAAAAAAATATGGCAACGTATTTTTAAAGCTGCACTTCCAAATGACCATAATTGATTTCACGTGCACTTATCCTTTAACAGTAAATATGCTTGAGAACTCAACGGTTTTCCTGAGCAAAGAAGTGTCTGGCAATTCAGTTTCCTTCTCTCCATCTCTATAATCAGTCCATATAGAAATAATCATACATGAGGAAAGTCAAAGTTTTAAAGTCATTATTGGTAATTCCGGAGGTTGAAATCCTGCAGATTGGAACTAGGGGTTGTGGGATAGTTTATATCCAAACATCTAAATCCCACTTGTGTGTTTGAGGCTGTTAGTTCGGTACCTAACCTGGCTGGGTAAGGACAGTCACGCTCGATGTTCTTCTTGCCCAGCGTTGTAGCATGCTGTAGACTTGAGTCCTTTCCTGCACACAATTATTGTAGAAGAGTCTCTCCACTGTGTAGGTGTCTGCTGCAGTTGCATGGGTGCTGCGTGGTCCTGCTGGCTGGCTGGTGGTACTCACGGTGCTGTTGGTAGGTCACCTCAAAACGGCTTGTTAATGAAGCAGAACTGTCTCTAGTCCAGATCATTGGCACTACACTTTCCCCCAGTGAAGTGGACTGGTTATTCAATGTTTGCCCCCATGACTGGCACTACAAGTTTTGCCAAATAGTGAGTGTGAGACTGATACATACAAGTTTGCCCCCATGACTGACATGCCAGTTTGCCACAGTGAGTGTGACTGGTACATACAAGTTTTCCCCCTGTGAATTGACTGGTAACAGAGATGTTTTGCCTCTGGTGTTGATCCAATAATGGATAGATTAAAAAAGAATTAAAATATACAAAATATATTCAAACACTCAATAGAAACTCAATAGCTCAAAAAAATCCCCCAAAAAAAACAAAAACGCATTGGGACTAAGATGCAGCTGGAACAGAAATAACTTCAACATTGTGAGAATCTAGAACATATACAGTAAATGGCCATTCGGGGTGTGCATCCAGTGTCTCTTTGTTAGGTATCAAATTAAATACTCCCAATAGCCCTAAAATCTCCTAAAAGTAACAGGAATAAGTTACATATACCGTATCTCTCATTCTGCACCAAATATTGTTTTTTCAGATAATTCATTTCACTGCTAAAAATATTGTGTGTCCCCCTCATGCAGTGATAGTGGAACATTCCAACGACATTGAAATCACTCAGCCACATGATGTCACCATCTCCATTTCCATACTCTTAACTATGAATAGACCCATGATATTTTCTTATTTATTCAAACTGACGCACCATTTGGAAATGAAACTTCCTGCCCAGTTGTGTATTTTCTACAGAACTATAGTAGATTATCTATGTAAATAGCACAATACAATTTGTATTGTAAACATGGAAAAGTGAAATGGCTTTTTACATTCATTGACTACCAATATTTCCACATCTCTGTCCCCTCCAATACCACATCAGGTGTCCTGTCACCCAGTATAAGAACCCCCGATTTATACACAGAGTTTCCTGATCTACATTAGGGATATAGAAGCACTAAATACACATTTCTAGTTAACAACTGACATTTTCTACCTGTACATGGCCATAAGATGGGTCCATCAATGTACCTACCACAGGATAGACATAATATTAATAAATCAACCTAATCCCATGATTTCTACCAATAACCATTTTCTCAATGTGATTTATCGTCTATATTATTATTTTACATTATTTAGAGAAGAGTGAAAGTGGGAGCTGCACTCACCTTGAAGTCAAAGTCAAAATGAATATTTGATAAATGTTTGTGTGATGTCATTGCAAAGTCAACTTAATATTATGATATCATTGTCTTCAGCCATCACAGACAAGATTGATATAAACCTCTCTCTGGCAAATATCCTAGAAGAGTGATAAACACCCACCAGAATCATAAATTTAAGTGTCCTGCGTTGACTACCAAGGTAAACCTCATCTTTCCCAGATATATAAGAGGGTAAAAACGCTTTCCTAAAAGAAAATTCATATTAAAGGGAACTTAGCAATCGTTTTTCCTTGGGGTCAAATTTAACCCGTTATATGTAATATAATAAATATACCCAAGGAGTGCTCACACAACCCACTTGGGATTGCATCTTTTTATGAAACACAAAAGATTGCAGATCCTGTTATTCAGAACCTTCAGTCCAGCTGACACTGTAGGTAAGAAACCCCAGTACATCAACACTGTTTAGTAAGAAACCCCATGTACATCAGACTTGTTAGGTAAGAAACCCATACACAAAACACTGTTAGGTAAGAAACACCCATTACCTCAGACACTGGTCGGTAAGAAACCCCAGTACATCAGAGATTGTTTAGGTAAGAACCCAGTACATCGAGACACTGTTGGTAAGAAACTACTTTTAAAGCTATTCAATGGACTTGCCATTACCACATCTGCTGGAAGACAGGTCCACAGTTTCACCTTTCTCACTGTAAAGAAACCTTTCCTACCAGTCATACTTGCTATGGGCAACCTTGTATGTACCAGTTACTGGGGTAAACTTGTATGTGTAACAACTAGTGTAGAGTCCTGGCAGAAGTGATAAGAGGTGCACTCTGGAAGGCCTGTACCACACCAGCACACCAGGTAAGTATCACATAGAATTATAGAGAGGGGCATACTCTGGAACAATTTAAAAGATTTAATAAATACTGTGCAGTCTGTGCTGAAGCCACATAACATTTTGGAGGGTCTGTGTCCCCTTCCTCAGGTGTAACCAAAAGAAAAAGCTATTTAATGAACTTGCAATTACCACATCTGCTGCAAGACAGATCCACAGTTTCACAGTTCTCACTGTAAAGACACCTTTTCTAATAGTGTCTGATGTACTGGGGTTTCTTACCTAACAGTGTCTGATGTACTGGGGTTTCTTACCTAACAATGTCTGATGTACTGGGGTTTCTTACCTAACAGTGTCTGATGTACTGGGGTTTCTTACCTAACAATGTTTGATGTACTGGGGTTTCTTACCTAACAGTGTCTGCTGGACTGAAGGTTCTGACCTAACAGTATCTGCAAATCTTTAGCATTGTTTCATAAAAAGATGCAATCAAAAGTGGGTTGTGTGAGCACTCCTTGGGGATATTTATAATTACATATAGCGGTACTAATTTGACTCCCAAGAAAAACGCTTGCTAATGTTCCCTTTAATATGAAACTTTTCTTTAGAAAGTGTTTTTACCCTCTTATATATCTGGGAAATTATTGTAGGTTTTACCATTGCTAGTCAACGCAGGACTTAAATTTATTGATTGGTTGGGTGTTTATCACATTTATAGGACATTTGCCAGAGAGCAGGTTTATATCAATGGGCTGAAGACAATGATCTCATTAATATTAAGTTGCTTTGAATGACATCACGCAAACATTTGTCAAATATTTCATTTTGACTTTAGACTTTCAAGGTGAGTGCAGCTCCCACTTTCACTCTTCTAAATAATGTAAAATAATAATATAGACAGATAAATCACATTGAGAAAATGTTTATTGGTAGAAATCATGGGATTAGGTTTGATTTATTAATTATTATGTCTAATCCTGTGGTAGGTACATTGATGGACCCATCTTATGAGCCATGTACAGGTAGAAAATGTCAGTTTGTTAACTAGAAATGTGTATTTATTGCTTCTATCCCTAATGTAGATCAGGAAAGCTCTGTGTATCAATCGGGTTCTTATACTGGGTGACAGGACACCCTGATGTGTATTGAGAGGGACAGAGATGTGGAAATATTGGTAGTCAATGAATTGTAACAGCCATTTTCACTTTTCCATGTTTTACAATACAAATTGTATATTGTGCTATTTACATAGTAATTACACTATAGTTCTGTAGTAAAATACACAACTGGGCAGGAAGTTTCATTTCCAAATGTGCGTCAGTTTGAATAAATAGAAATATCATGGGTCTATTCTTATAGTAAGGTATGGAAATGGAAGATGGTGACATCATGTGGCTGAGTGATTTCAATGTCCGTTGGAATGTTCCATAATCACCTGCATGGGGGAGACACAATATTTGTAGCAGTGAAATGATTTATTCTGAAAACAATATTTGGTGCAGAATGACAGATACGGTATGTAACCTATTCCTGTTACTTTTAGGTGATTTTAGTGGCTATTGGGAGTTTTAGTTCTGCTACATTTGATAATCCTAACAAGAGACAATGGATGCACACCCCTAATGGCCATTTACTGTACATGTTCCTAGATTCTCACAATGTTAAAGTTATTTCTGCCTCCAGCTGCATCTTAGTCCCAATGCTTTTTTTTGTTTTTTGGGGTATTTTTTTGAGCTATGTAGTTCTATTAGAGTGTTTCAATATATTTCTGTATATTTTAATTCTTTTTTAATCTTTCCAGTTGTTGGATCAGTCACGGAGGCAAAACATCTCTGTACCAGTCACATTCACAGGGGGAAAACTTGTATGTACCAGTCACACTCACTGTGGGCAAACTTGTATGTACCAGTCACACTCATTATTTGCAAACTTGTATGTGCCAGTCATTGGGGGCAAACTTGAATATAACAGTCACATTCACTGGGGGCAAAGTTGTATGTGCCAATGATCTGGACCTAGAGACAGTTCTGCTTCATTAACAGCTGTTTTAAGGTGACCTACCAACAGCACCATGAGTACCACCAGCCAGCCAGCAGGACCAGCAGCACCCATGCAACTGCTTCAGACAACTACCACAGTGGAGAGGACTCTTCTGACTAATAAATTGTGTGCAGAGGGAAAGGACAGGTTGGGTACAGAACTAACAGCCTCAAGCCAACAAGTTGGAATATAGATGTTTGGGATATAAACTATCCCAACCCCTGGATTCCAATCTGCAGGATTTCAACCTTCCGGATTACCATTATATGACTTTGAAAACTTTGACTTTGATTATTTTCTATATGGACTGATTATAGAGATGGAGAGGAAACTGAATCTGGCCAGACACTCTGCTTTGACTTAGGAAACTGTGAGTTCTCAATATCATTTTTAATGTTAAAGGTAATGTGAGTTTGCCTTCAAAGAAACGCCATCAGGCTCATTTACCCAGAGCTGCTATCGCTCTGGATAAAAGTCCTATTCGCAGTTTAATATCACGTGTCATTTATAATATGGGGGACATTTTATTATAGAGGTATTTTCATTTATACTTTGTGTGTCATTTATACTATGATGGACAATTTATTATATGGATGTGTGTGTCATTTATACTATTGGGGGACATATTATTATATGGGTGTGTGTGTCATTTATAATATGGGGGGCATTTTATTATAGGGGTATTTTCATTTATACTTTGGGGGCACTTGAAGGTTGTTGGTTGAATTGCCAGCTCGGATCCCAACCCCGGGCCAAACGCAACTAAAGGTTGTTGGTTGATTCGCTAGATCGGATCCCAACCCCTGGCCGAACACACCTGTAGGGTTTTGGTTGATTCGCCAGATCGGATCCCAACCCCCTTCTGAATGCATCTGTGGAGTGTTGGTTGATTCGCTAGTTCGGATCCCAACCCCTTTGCTGAACTCAATTGAAGGTTGTTGGTTGATTTGCCAGATCGGATCCCAACCCCTAGATTCTAATCTGCAGGATTTCAACCTTCCTGATTACCATTATATTACTTTAAAAACGTTGACTTTCCTCGTGATGATTTTTTTCTATATGGACTGATTAGAGATGGAGAGGAAGCTGAAGCTGACTAGACACTCTGCTTTGACTCAGGAAACCGTGAGTTCTCAAATGATCATATTTAATTTTTAATGTTAAAAGTAATGTTTGCCTTCAAGGAAATACCATCTGGCTCATTTACCCAGAGGCGCTATCTCTCTACCAGTGGGCAGTAAGTCCCCCCCTCTACATAGGGCCCGTGGGCAGTAAGTCCCCCCATACGCATGGACTGTGGGCAGTAATTGTTGACAGCATGCCCCCCCTCTACATAGGGCCCATGGGCAGTAAGTCCCCCCCATACGCATAATGTGATATAGTTAGAATAGTTTTATACTGTTTTATTAGAGTTTATGGGTTTTAATTGTTTGCACTTTACTTTTATTTCATAATATTGAAAGCTTTTGACTAAAAGATTTAACTAAGTGACTTATTGAATTTGCCTGGATTACTTAACCAAACATACTTTGCTTCAGATTTAAATTTTTTTCATATTTCTCTTAATTGAACCAGATGTGGTAAAAAAGGCTTTCCTATGGTTAGGTTAGCTTTAGCTAGCATTTGTTAGGTTAGGCTAGGTTAGACTAGTTAGGTTAGTTAGGTCCCTGCTGAAAGAGTCTACCTTGACGTGGTAGCAGGGCTTACAAATCTTTTGGCCAAAATATTTTATTCTTTATTTATTATGTTGAGGCTGCAGATACAGTTTTGCTCAGATGGCAAAAACCCTAGAGACACCCCTGTGACCCACCCCTATATGCAGGGCCCTTGGGCAGTAGCCCCCTCCATATGCAGGGCCCTTAAACAGTAAGCCCCCACATATGCAGGGCCCGTGGACAGTAAGTCCCCCCCATACGGATGGACTGTGGGCAGTAAGTGTGGGCAGCATGCCTCCCCTCTACATAGGGCCCGTGGGCAGTAAGTCCCCCCATACGCATGGACCGTGGGCAGTAAGTGTGGGGAGCATGCCTCCCCTCTATATAGGGTCTGTGGGCAGTAAGCCCAAACCATATGCATGGACCGTGGGCAGTAAGTGTGGGCAGAATGCCTCCCCTCTACATAGGGCCCGTGGGCAGTAGGCCCCCCCTATACGCATGGACCGTGGGCAGTAAGTGTGGGCAGCATGCCCCCTTTACATAGGGCCCGTGGGCAGTAATTCCCCCCCATTAGCATGGACCGTGGGCAGTAAATGTGGGCAGCATGCCTCCCCTCTACATAGAGCCTGTGGGCAGTAAGTCCCCCCCATACGCATGGACCGTGGGCAGTAATTGTGGGCAGCATGCCTCCCCTCTACATAGGGCCCGTGGGCAGTAAGTCCCGCCCATTAGCATGGACCATGAGCAGTAAGTGTGGGCAGCATGCCTCCCCTCTACATAGGGCCCATGGGCAGTAAGTCCCAACTATACGTATGGACCGTGGGCTTTAAGTGTGGGCAGCATGCCTCCCCTCTACATAGGGCCCGTGGGCAGTAAGTCCCAACCATACGTATTGACCGTGGGCAGTAAGTGTGGGCAGCATGCCTCCCCTCTTCATAGGGCCCGTGGGCAGTAAGTACCCCCCATTAGCATGGACCGTGGGCAGTAAGTGTGGGCAGCATGCCTCCCCTCTACATAGGGCCTGTGGGCAGTAAGTCCCCCCCCATAAGCATGGACCGTGGGCAGTAAGTGTGGGCAGCATGCCTCCCCTCTACATAGGGCCCATGGGCAGTAAGTCCCCCCCATACGCATGGACCGTGGGCAGTAAGTGTGGGCAGCATGCCTCCCCTCTACATAGGGCCCGTGGGCAGTAAGTCCCAACCATACGTATGGACCGTTGTCAGTAAGTGTGGGCAGCATGCCTCCCCTCTACATAGGGCCTGTGGGCAGTAAGTCCCCCCCATACACATGGACCATGGGCAGTAAGTATGGGCAGCATGCCCCCCCCTCTATGTAGGGCCCGTGGGCAGTATATCCCCCCATACGCATAATGTGATATAGTTAGAATAGTGTTATACGGTTTTATTAGAGTTTATGGGTTTTAATTGTTTACACTTTACTTTTATTTTATAATATTTAAAGCTTTAGACTAAAAGATTTAACAAATGATTTGCCTGGGTTTCTTAACCAAACATACTTTGTTTCAGATTTATTTTTTTTCTCCATATTTTTCTTTATTGAGAATGTCCCATTGTTTAGTTGGTGGCTTCTGGAGCAGTACCAGTTGCAGTTCCTATTGGCAAACTTGTATGGGGAGCATTTTATTACATGGGTGTGTGCATGTCATTTATACTATGTGGGAAATTTTATTATATGGGGGAGTGTGTGTCATTTAAACTATGGGGGAGATTTTGTTATATGGGTGTGTGTGTTTGTCATTTCTACTATATGGGATATTTTATTTTATGTCTGTGTCATTTATACTATTGGGGACATTTTTTTTATATCACTGATAACTCAAAACCATGAATATGTACGGGCAGTCACAATGGGGGACAGGACATGTATATGTACCACGATAAAGTTAGACGCACTGGGGGAAAAAAGTTTTATGTGTAAAGCCATTACCGACTTACAAGTGGGCAAGACCTATCTGTGTCAGATCACACCACAACACTCACTAGGCGGCAAACTGTTTATGTGCCATTAGATCAGTCACTCGCAAAGTGTGACAACACATATATGTGCCGAGTCACACTCCACAATGGGGAAACATTTAATTATTAATGTGTACCATTAATATGGGTAGTATAGTGGGGTTAACCATGTATTTGGCAGTCATTGGACGCAAACACATTATGTGCCCACTCCTCAGCACCTTATCTGGGGGGGGGGTATGACTTGTTGTAGCCAGTCCTCAATCACTTGGGCAAACTTGTATGTCTTGTGCCAGAGTCACAGGGGCAACTTGTTTCTGCCAGTCACACTGACTTAGGTGATCACTACGTGTGCTCAGTCAAACTCACTTGGGGGCAAACATGTATTTATCAGTTCACACGGTGGGTCAGACATATATGTGCAGTCAAACTCACTGGGGGCAAAAACTTTTATGTGGCGTCAGTCATGCTCACTGGTCGCAGTTCTAACTTGTATGTGCTTATCATACTTACTGGTGTCTAATTTTCACGGCCCATTACACTGCAGCTGTGTGGCATGACACGTGCCCAGTTACACTCACTGGGGATTACTTATGTAACATATGTAATTCTGGTGAATAACAGCCATCCGTCCATTCCGGTCCAAACCATGTTTATATCGCTTCTCTTTACCCTGGGCTAACAGTTGATCGTAGGAAGACCAGAAATCGCCCAGGCAAAATGGGTGTTAAAATTCCTTCTGGCTCAACGGCAATCGGGGAAAGTATTGCCTAGATCAACCATGAACTGTGCAGTATTATGTATTGGATACCATTATTCCTCAATATTTTCTGTGTTTTAATGGGGTACATATTATTAATGGGGTGTGTGTGTCATTTATAATATGGGGGGTGGGGGGGGGGGGGGAGAGGGGCATTTTTATTATAGGGGTACTTTCATTATACTTTGGGGACATTTTTATTATATGGGGGGCGTGGGGGGGTTTTTATACTATGGGTGCCATTTTATTATATGGGTAGATGTGTCATATATCCTAATGTGGGATGCCATTTTACTTATATGAGGATGTTATATTTGGGGGGGGGGGGGGGGGTAAAATGCACCTGGGGTTGTTGATTGAATAGGGCTAGAATTTGGGATCCGCAACCCTCTGCCGAATACAGCCTGTGGGGTGTTGGTTGATTCGCCTATTCGGGATCCCAACCTCTTGACTGAAGCAATACTTGAAGGTTGTTGGTTGAATCGGCGTCAGAATTCGGATTCCCACCCCAGGGCAAACGCAACTGAAGGTGTGGGTTGATTCGCTATAAAGATCGGATCCCAACCCGCAGGGCCGACCACGCTGTAGGGTTTTTGTTTATTCGCCATGATTCGGATCTCCAACGCCTCACAGTCTGAATCATCTGTGGAGTGTTGGGTTGTATTCGTCTAGTTCTGTATGCCCAACCCTTTGCTGAACTCACTTAAGGTTGTTGGGTTGATTTTCCATATCGGATCGCGACCCGCTTGATTCGTCATCTGCAGATTTCAGACCTTCCGGATTACCATATTGACTTTACTTTCCTTTGATGATTATTTTCTATGTGGACTGATTAGAGAGGAGAGACCGGAAGCTGGCCAGACATCTTCTGCTTTGCTCCGGCAAACGTGATTTCTCAAATGATCATATTTAATTTTTAATGTTAAAGGTAATGTGAGTTTGCCTACAAGGAAATAACGTGTTACACTAGAGGTTGCGAATGTCCTATGTTTGTGTGGATTCTGGAGTGGCACAGTGTGAGTGATCCACCAGTTAACTCACAACTCATCTGGGGGTTCAGGAAGACTGTCTGGTTACGTAGTCACAATCATTGGGGGAAACATGTATGTTCGTCAGGCAGAGTCACTGGTGGGGTTAACGTGGAATGTGTGGGGCAATCAACAACTCCTGATGGCTAAACATGTATTGTACGGCAGTCCCTGGGGACGACATGTATTATACCCAGTTGCACTCACTGGGGGAAAAGTTTTATGTGCCATCTCACACTTAATTACAGTGGGCAGACCTCATATGTTCCGTCACACTCACTAGGCTCAACCCAACTGTTATGTTGTCCAGTCAGCACTCAACGTGGGCACACATAATGTGGCCGAGTCCCCTCACTGGGGGTAACTTTAATGTGCCATTATGGGTTAAATTGTATTTGGGGCAGTCTTGGGAGCAAACATTATGTGCCCGCCTCACACTACGGGGGTAGACTTGTATGTGCCAGTCTCAATCACTTGGGGTCAAACTTTATGGTCTTGCGCATAGTCACAGGGCAACTTGTTTCTGCCAGTCACCTGACTAGGTGATCACTTACGTGTGCCATCAAACTGCCAGCTGGGCTGGGGCAAACATTATTTTATCAGTTTACACGGTGGGTCAGACATATTGTGGCCAGTCAAACTCACTGGGTGCAAACTTTTATTGCCAGTCATGCTCAGCTGGTCGCAACTTGTATGTGGCCACCTCATACTTACTGGGTGGCTAATTTTCACATGGCCATTACACCACTGGCAGACCCGTGCCAGTTACACTCACTGGGATTACTTATGTAACATAGTAATTCTGGGTGAATAACGCCCTCCGTCCATCCGGTCGCAACCTTTTTATCCTTCCCTTTATACGCCTGGCCTACCGTTGATCCCAGAGGAAGACCAGAAACCCCATCAAAATGGGTTTACAAATTCCTTCTTGGCTCCAACGGGCAATCGGAAGTATGCCTAGATCAACCAAACTGCAGTATATGTATTGATACCATTATTCGCTCAATATTTTTCTGGTTTAGAAACTTAATCCAGCCTACTTTTAAATCTATCATGGACTTGCCATTACCACATCTGCTGAAGACAGGTCACATGTTTCATCAACCTTTCTCAGCTGTAAAGAACACCTTTCCTACCAGTCATCTTGTCTATGGGGCAACCTGTATGTACGGCCAGTTACTGGGGTAGAACTTGGATGTGTAAAAAGTAGTGTTATGAGTCCTGGCCGAAGTGATAAGATTGCACTTCTGTAAAGCCTGTACGCACACGCAGGCACACCAGGTAAGTATCACATAGATTATAGAGAGGGGGGGCTATACCTGGAAGCCAATTTAAAAGATTTCAATAAATACTGTGGCTGAAGCCCCATAACATTTTGGAGGGTCTGTGTCGCCCTTCCTCAGGTGTAACCAAAACGCAAAAGCTATTTATGAACTTGCAATACCACACATCTGGCTGTCAAGACATATCCACAGTTTCAGCAGTTCTCACTGTAAAGACCACAAACACCAAAAAAAACCAAAAGTAACCCAACCGACAACAAAATACTAAAAAAACGACAACAACTCTCTCGCCGAACCTATAACAAAACGCGCATAAAATACAAACTTCGCAAAACAGACAAACAAAATCAACCCATCAAAAACCAAACTAAATACATAGCAACATAGAAATAAGCGAAAAAAATATATTCGCCCCCCCCTCCCCCCCCCCCCCCCCCCACCAAAACACATCCAAAACAACATAAAATCCATAACACCCTTAACTTCCACACATTAAAACCCAAACATGAAAATACCAACGCAATCACAAAAAAACAAAAAAAATAAAACAAAACGACAAAACAAAAAACCAACTATATTCCAACAAAACTTCAACCAAACCATACCCAAAAACGAACAAACATAAAATCTATACAACATAAACTATCAAAACATACTACATCATAACAACACACCACCAACAATCACAAAAACATCACAAAACTAAAATCAAAAACCAAAAAACCATCCTTGAACCAGAACAACAAACATACACTTACAATTATACTCTTAATCCCTAGGGATGTAATTTGTTTATCTCTCCTTTATTTTTTTATTTTTTACATTTAACTACTACTATCTTTATCCTATCCTTCTATTTATTTCTCAAAACAATTTTTATAATATTTTCTAGATAGTGTCTGATGTACCGTGTTCTTACGTCTAACATGTCTGATGTACTGGGGTTCTTGACCTAACAGTTGTCTGATGTACTGGGGTTTCTTACCTAAGCAGTGTCTGATGTACTCGGGGTTTCTTACCTAACATTGTCTGATGTACTGGGGTTTCTTACCTAACAGTTGTTCTTATGTACTTGGGTTTCTTAGCCTAACACTGTCTGATGTACTGGGTTTCTTACCTAACACTGTCTGATGTACTCTGGTTGCTTACTAGGCAGTGTCTGATGTCTGGGGTTTCTTATCCTAACAGTGTCTGATGTGCTGGGGTTTCTTACGCTAACCACTGTCTGATGTATCTGGGGTTTCTTACGCTACAGGTCTGGTGTACTGGGTTTCTGGACGCTAAAATGTCTGATGTATCTGGGGTTTCTTACCTAAACAGTGTCTGGATGTACTGGGGTTTCTTACCTAACAGTGTCTGATTTACTGGGTTTTACCTAACAGTTTGAGTACTGGGGTTTCTTACTCTAACAGTGTCTGATGTACTGGGGTTTCTTACCTAACAGTGTTCTGATGTACTGGGGTTTCTACCTAACACTGTCTGATGTACTGGGGTTTTCTTACCTAACACTGTCTGATGTACTCGGGTTTCTTACCTAGCAGTGTCTGATGAGTGGGGTTCTTACCTAACAGTCTGATGTACTGGGGTTTCTACCTAACACTGTTGATGTACTGTGGTTTCTTCTAACAGTGTCGGTTTGTACTGGGGTTTCTTACCAAACCACTGTCTGATGTAGCTGGGGTTTCTTACCTAACAGTGTCTGATGTACTGGGGTTTCTTACCTAACACTGTCTGATGTATGCGTGGGGTTTCTTACCTAAAGTGTCTGATGTACTGGGGTTTCTTTACCTAACACTGTCTGATGTACTGGGGTTTCTTACCTAACAGTTGTCTGGTTTTGTACTGGGGTTTCTTACCTAAAAGGTCTGATGTACTTGGGTTTCTTACCTAACAGTGTCTAATGTAGCTGGGTTTCTTACCTAACAGTGTCTGATGTACTGGGGTTTCTTCCACCCAACAGTGTTTGGTGTACTGGGGTTTCTTCACCTAACAGTGTCTGATTGTACTGGGGGTTTCTACCTAACATGTCGATGTATGGGGTTTCTTACCTAACATTGTTGGTTCTGGGGTTTCTTACCTAACAGTGTCTGATGTTACTTGGGTTTCTTACCTAACAGTGTCTAATGTACTGGGTTTCCTATACCAACAGTGTCTGATTACTGGGGTTTCTTACCTAACAGTGTTTGATGTACTGGGGTTTCTTACCTAACATGTTGATGTACTGAAGGTTCTGACCTAACAGTGTTCTGCTGGACTGAAGTTTCTGACCTAACAGTATCTGCAAATCTTTAGCATTGTTTCATAAAAAGATGCAATCAAAAGTGGGTTGTGGTAGCACTCCTTGGGGATATTTATTATTACATATAGCGTGTAGCTAATTGACCCCCGAAAAACGCTGGTGCTAATGTTCCCCTTAGTATGAAACTTTTTCTTTAGAAACGCGTTTTTCCTCTTATATATCTGGGAAATTATTGTAGGTTTTACCATTGTTAGTAAAACGTCAGGACTTAAAATTATTGATTGGTTGGTGGTTTATCACATTTATAGGACATTGTGCCAGAGAGAGCAGGTTTATCACATCTTGTCTGTGATTGGTGAAGACAATGATCTCATTAATATAGTTGCTTTTTGAATGACATCACACAAACATTTATCAAATATTTCATTTGACTTTAGACTTTCAAGGTGAGTGCAGCCCCACTTTCACTCTTCTAAATAGTGTAAAATAATAATATAGACAGATAAATCACATTGAGAAATGTTTTATTGGTAGAAATCATGGGATTAGGTTTGATTTATTAATTATTATGTCTCAATCCTGTGGTAGGTACATTGATGGACCATCTTATGAGCCATGTACGGTAGAAAAGTCAGTTTGTTAACTAGAAATGTGTATTTATTGCTTCTATCCCAATGTAGACAGGAAAGCTCTGTGTATAAAATCTCGGGTTCTTATACTGGTTGAACGGACACCCTGATGGTATTGAGAGGGACAGAGATTCGGAAACATTGCAGTCAATGAATTTGTAACAGCCATTTTCACTTTTCCATGTTTTACAATCAAATTATTATTGGTGCTATTTACATAGTAATTACGCATAGTTCTGTAGTAAAATACACAACTGGGCAGGAATTTTCATTTCCAAATGTGCTCAGTTGAATAAATAGAAATATCATGGGTCTATTCTTATAGTAAGGTATGGAAATGGGCAGTTATGACATCATGTGGCTGAGTGATTTCAATGTCAGTTGGAATGTTCCACACTATCACCTGCATGGGGGGACACACCAATTTTTAGCAGTGAAATGATTATTCTGAAAACAATATTTGGTGGGCAGATGAGAGATCGGTATGTAAACCTATTCCGTGTTACTTTTAGGAGATTTTAGTGGCTATTGGGAGTTTTAGTTCTGCTACATTTGATAATCCTAACAGAGACAATGGATGCAAACCCCTATGGCCACTTTACTGTAATGTTCCTAGATTCTCACAATGTTCAGTTATTTCTGTCTCCAGCTGCACTCTTAGTCCCAATGCTTTTATTTGTTTTTTGGGTATTTTTTGAGCTATGTAGTTCTATGTTGA
This sequence comes from Hymenochirus boettgeri, assembly GCA_019447015.1. Taxonomy (NCBI): domain Eukaryota; kingdom Metazoa; phylum Chordata; class Amphibia; order Anura; family Pipidae; genus Hymenochirus; species Hymenochirus boettgeri. The sequence goes on along the minus strand of JAACNH010000280.1, from coordinate 117,827 downwards.
GTGTTTGAATATATTTCTGTATATTTAATTCTTTTTTAATCTATCCAGTTATTGGATCAGTCACGGAGGAAAAACATCTCTGTACCAGTCACATTCACAGGGGGAAACTTGTATGTACCATCACACTCACTGTGGGCAAACTTGCATGTACCAGCTGTCCTGTGGCAAACTTGTATGTATCAGTCACACTCACGTTTTGCAAACTTGTATGTGCCAGTCATTGGGGGCAAACTTGAATATACCAGGCACATTCACTGGGGGCTAAGTGTATGTATGTGCAATGATCTGGACTAGAGACAGTTCTGCTTCATTAACAGCGTTTTGAGGGTGACTACCCCAACAGCATCGTGAGTTACCCACCAGCCGCCAGCAGGACCAGCAGCACCCATGCAACTGCAGCAGAACACCTACCACAATGGAGAGGACTCTTCTGATAATAAATTGTGTGCAGAGGGAAAGGACTCAGTAATCTAACACTGCATGCTACAACGCTGGGCAAGAAGAACATCGAGCCGTCGTGCTGTCCTTACCCAGCTCAGGTTAGGTACAAACTAACAGCCTCAAGCCAACAAGTTGGATTATAGATGTTTGATATAAACTATCCCAACCCCTGGATTCCAATCTGCAGGATTTCAACCTTCCGGATTACCACTATATGACTTTGCAACTTTGACTTTCCTCATGATGATTATTTTCTATATGGACTGATTATAGAATGGAGAGGAAACTGAATCTGCGCAGACACTGGCTTTGACTCAGAAACCGTGAGTTCTCAAGATCATTTTACTGTTAAAGGATAAGTGTACTGTAAAATCAAGTTAGTTCATTTGGAAGCGCAGCTTAAAATACCGTTGCCATATTTTTTTTTAACCTATGCCCTCTCCAGAACCTCTCTTGTGCCTTGAAAGGTTGCTGACATCTTGTTACGGTTTGCTGAATGTTACGCTCCGCCCTCGGAAATTTCCTCTGCTTCTCCTGGCTTGAGCCTCAAACAGTAATGCCTGTGAGTTCCGTGCACTCTCCTGCTTGAGGCCTCAAACAGTAATGCCGTGAGTTCTCACAGGCATTACTGTTTGAGGCTCAAGTAGGAGAAAGCAGAGGAAATCTCAGAGGGGAGGAGATTAACATCAGCAAACCAGTAACAAGTCAGCAACTTCAAGGCACCAAGCTAGGTCTGGAGGCATAGGTAAAAAAAAAATATGGCAACGGTATTTTTAAAGTGCAGCTCCAATGAACTACTTGATTTACAGTGCACGTTATCCTTTAACTGTAAATATGATCTTGACAACTCACGGTTTCCTGATCAAAGCAGAGTGTCTGGCCAGATTCATTTCCTCTCCATCTCTATAATCATCCATATAGAAAGTAATCATCATGAGGAAAGTCAAAGTTTTCAAAGTCATATAGGTAATCGGAAGGTTGAAATCTGCGATGGAATCCAGGGTTGGGTAGTTTAGGAGGGACATAGGTAAAAAAAAATAATATGGGCAACGGTATTTTAAAAAGCTGCATCTTCCAATGAACATAATGGATTTTACAGTGCACTTATCCTTTAAAGGTCATGTGAGTTTGCCTTCAAAGAAACGCCATCAGGCTCATTTACGCAGAGCTGCTATCGCTCTGGTAAAAGTCCATTCGCAGTTCTATCACGTTAATAATATGGATGGGGGTGGGGGCATTTTAAATATCAGGTATTTCATTTATACTTGTGTGTCATTTATACTATGATGGACAATTTATTATATGGAGGTGTGTGTCAATTTATACTATTGGGGGACATATTTTATATGGGTGTGTGGGTTCATTTATAATATGGGGGCATTTTATATAGGGGTTATTTCATTTATACTTTGGGGACATTTTATTATATGGGTGGGGGGTTATTTTACTATGGGGGGCCATTTTATTATATGGGTAGATGTGTCATATATACTATGTGGGACATTTATATTTGGGGATGTTATATTTGTAATGCACCTGGGGTGTTGATTGATTCGCTAGATTGGATGCCCACCTCCTTGGCAGAATACACCTGTGGGGTTTGTGGTTGATCTGACAGTTACGGAATCCCAACCCCTGACTGAAAGCATCTGAAGGTTGTTGGTTGAACACTAGATCGGATCCGCACCCAGGGCCAAACCAACTGAAGGTTTTTGGTTGTTCGCTGAGATCAGTATCCCACCCCAGGCTAGACACAACCTGTAGGGTTTTTGTTGATTTTGCCAGTATCGGACCCAACTTCCGTCTGAATGGCATCTTTGGATTGTGGTTGATTCGGCTAGTTTCGGATCGCCAACCGCCTTTGCTGAACTCACTTGGAGGTTGTTGGTTGATTTGCCAGATTGGATCCGTCACCCGACCCCTCATTCCAACTGCAGAATTTTCAACCTTCCGCATTACCATTATATACTTTGCACTTTCCTCGTAATGATTATATCTGTTGTATTCAATTAGATCACTGGACTTGAATGTAGTTCTTGAGACGTTTTCTGGGGTCTAGTCATCCCGACTGGCTTTCCCCTCATTCATCAGAATGACTTGTAACAAGAATCGTGGGCAATTTATGTACCTGGCTTGAAAATCCCAATTAGCATATCATCAGCCAGGTGTTAGGGTGTGATTAGATAGTGGCTAAGAGGTGTTATAGGACGGCCGGCAGGTAATGTGTTAAGGGAACAGGCATTGTAGCAATGCAGGACCAGTTGGTGTTCGAAGCCCCCCCCCTCTATTTATGCTTGGGTTTCTTTATTTTAGCATAATGGCCTCCAACCCCTCTCTTGAACCAGTCAATCGTTCCCTTCGGCCAGTATGTTAATCATTACAATCTTCAAATGGTATGTAATGTTACATACTGGCGAAGGAACGTGACTGGTTCAGAGAGGTGTTAAGGAGGCCATTTATTGTGAAAATCATAACCAAGCCTAAATAGAGGTGGGGGGGGGTTCGACCGCACCTGTCTGCATGTACATGCTGTTTTAATCAGCGCCTTACTCTGGGCGTCCTATAATACGCTCTACACTATCTAATCACACCCTAACACCTGGCTGGTGGGGGATTAATGGCTAATTGGGATTTTCAGTGTACATAATTGCGGCCAGCATATTCTTGTACAAGTCATTCTATTGAGAAAGCCAGTCGGCTGACTAGTGCGAAACGTCTTCAAGAACTACATTTCAAGTCCATTGATCTACTTGAATACACAGATATACCAATGACCTTATGATGAGAACCTTCAACAACCTACTCGTAGATGATTATTTTCTATATTGAATGATTAGAGAGGGAGAAATTTGAAAGCTGGCCATGACACTATGCTTGGATCAGAAAACGGGTGTCTCAATGATATATTGATTTTTAATGTTCAGGTATGTATTTGCCTACAAGAATAACGTGTTACACTAAGACGGTTGGCGAATGTCCTCATAGTTTGGTGGATTTGGAGACAGCGATGTCAGTGATATCCACCAGTTAAACTACACGGGGGCAGGACATGTATGTACGAGTCACAATCATGGGGGAAAGACATGTATGTTCCTAGTCAGAGTCAAGCTGGGGGTAATTTGAATGTGGCGCACATCACACTACTGATGGCAAACCTGTATGTACCTGTCACTGGGACAGACATGTAATGTACCCAGTTACACTCACTGGGGAAAAGTTTTATGTGCCAGTCACATTACAGTGTGGCAGAGCCTATATGTGTCAGTCACACTCACTAGGGCAAACTGTTATGTGCCAGTCACACTCACAGGGGGGCAAACTATATGTTCCAGTCACACTCTATCGGGGGAAACTTAATGTGCCATTAATGGGGGTCTGGTTAATTGTAATTTGGTTCAGTCATTGGGAGCAACATGTATGTGCCCCCTCACAACTTACTGGGGGTAGATTGGTATGTACCAGTTCTCATCACATTGGGGCAACTTGTATGGCTTGCCGAGTCACAGAGTGGCAGAACTTGTTTTTGCCAGTCCCAATCAACTGGGAGAAACTTTATTTGCCAGTTAACTACACTGGTGAATCACTTACGTGTGCCATCACATCACTGGGGGGGCAACATGTATGGACCAGTCGTGCTTGCAGCCATTATGTACGCAGTCCACACTCACTGGGGGAAAACTTTTATGTGTCCAGTCACACGCGTGGGCAGGGACATATATGTGGCCAGTCAACTCATGGGGGCAAACTTATGTGCCAGTATGACTCACTGGTCGCAAACTTGATGTGCCAATCATACTTTACTGGGTTGTTAATTTTCACCATCCATTACACTTCCACTGGGGCAGACACGTTGCCAAGTTAAACACTGGGATTATTATGTGAACATAGTATTCTGGGGAAATAAAGACATACATCCTCCGGCAACCTTTTTATCCCCACTTTAACCCTGGCCTAACAGGTTGATCCAGAGGAGGAAGACCAACACCAGAAAAAAAATGGGTGTTCAAAAATTCCTTCTTGGCTCGCCAAACGGCAATCGGAAAGTATGCCTAATCAAGCCGAACTGCAGTATATGTATTGAACAGTTATTCCTCAATATTTTTGGTTTTGAAACCTATCTAGCGTAGCTTTTAAAGCTATTCAATGGACTTTGGGCCATTACCCAGACATCTGTGGAAGAAGGTCCACAGTTTCATCACACTTTCTCACTGTAAAGAAACCTTTCCTTAGCCAGTCAACTTGCTATGGGCAACTTGTATGTACCAGTTACGTGGGGGTAATTGTAATGTGTAAAAGTAGTGAAGAGTCCTGGTCGAAGATGATAAGCGGTGCCACTCTGGAAGGCCTGTCCACAACCCGCCACCACAGGTAAGTATCTACATATAATTATAGAGAGGGGCATACTCTGGAACATTTAAAAGATTTAATAATACTGTGCAGTCTGTGCTGAAGCCACTAACTTTTTGGAGGGTTGTGTGTCCCCTTCTCTCAGTGTAACCAAAAAGAAAAAGCATTTAATGAACTTGCACTTACCACATCTGCTGCAGACAGATCCACAGTTTCACAGTTCTCACTGTAAAGACAACCTTTTCTAATAGTGTCTGATGTACTGGGGTTTCTACTTAACCAGTGTCTGATGTACTGGGGGTTTCTTACCTAACAATGTCCTGATGTACTGGGGTTTCTTACCTAGACAGTGTTTGATTTAACTGGGGTTTCTTACCTAACAGTGTCGGATGTACTGGGGTTTCTTACTAACAGGGTCTGATGTACTGGGGTTTCTTACCTAACAGTGTCTGATGTACTGGGGTTTCTTACCTAACAGTGTCTGATGTCTGGGGTTTCTACCTAACAGTGTTCTGATGTACTGGGGTTTCTTACCTAACACTGTCTGATGTACTGGGGTTTCTTACCTAACACTGTCTGATGTACTGGGTGTTTCTTACCTAACAGTGTCTGATGTATTCTGGGTTCTTCTACCTACACGTGTTTGAATGTACTGGGTTTCTTACCCTACCAATGTCTGATGTACTGGGTTTCTTCGCTAACAGTGTCTGGCGACTGAAGGTTCTGACCTAACAGTATCTGACAACTCTTAGCATTGTTTCATAAAAGAATGCAATCAAAAGTGGGTTGTGTGAGCACTCCTTGGGGTATTATAAATTCCATATAGGCGTACTAATTTGACCCCAAGAAAAACGCTTGCTAATGTTCCCTTTAATATGAAACTTTTCTTTAGAAAGTGTTTTTTACCCTCTTATATATCTGGGAAATTATTGTAGGTTTTACCATTGCTAGTCAACGGCAGGACTTAATTTTTTTGATTGGTTGGTGTTTATCACATTTATAGGACATTTGGCCAGAGAGCAGGTTTATATCAATTGGCTGAAGACAATGATCTCATTAATATTAATTTGCTTTGAATGACATCAGCAAAACATTTGTCAAATATTTCATTTTGACTTAGACTTTCAAGGTGAGTGCAGCTCCCACTTTCACTCTTCTAAATAATGTAAAATAATAATATAGACAGATAAATCACATTGAGAAAATGTTATAGGTAGAAATCATGGATTAGGTTTGATTTATTTATTATTATGTCTAATCCTGTGGTAGGTACATTGATGACCCACCTTATGAGCCATGTACAGGTAGAAAATGTCATTTGTTAACTAGAAATGTGTATTATTGCTTCTATCCCTAATGTAGATCAGGAACTCTGTGTATCAATCGGGTTCTTATACTGGGTGACAGGACACCTGATGTGTATTGAAGGGACAGAGATGTGGAAATATTGGTAGTCAATGAATTGTAACAGCCATTTTCACTTTTCCATGTTTTAAACAAATCAAAATTGTATATATTTCTTTTACATAGTAATTACACTATAGTTCTGTAGTAAATACACACTGGGCAGGAAGTTTCATTTCCAATGTGGCGTCAGTTTGAATACATAGAAATATCATGGGTCTATTCTTATAGTAAGGTAATGGAATGGAAGATGGTGACATCATGTGGCTGAGTGATTTCAATGTCCGTTGGAATGTTCCCATAATCACCTGCATGGGGGAGACCAATATTTGTAGCAGTGAAATGATTATTCTGAAAAACATATTTGGTGCAGAATGACAGATAGCGGTATGTAACCTATTCCTGGTTACTTTTAGGTGATTTTTAGTGTATTGGAGTTTTAGTTCTGGCTACATTTGATAACCTAACAAGAGACAATGGATGCACACCCCTATGGCCATTACTGTACATTTTCCTGAGATTCTCACGAATGTTAAAGTTTATTTCTAGCTCCGTCGCATCTTAGTCCCAATTCTTTTTTTGTTTTTTGGGTATTTTTTTGAGCTATGTAGTTCTATTAGAGTGTTTCACAATCTATTTCTTTAATTTTAATTCTTTTTTAAAAACTCTTTTCCAGTTGTTTGATCAGTCACGGAGGCAAAACATCTCTGTACCAGTCCATTCACAGGGAAAACTTGTATGTACCAGTCCACTCCACTGTGGGCAAACTGTATGTATCCAGTCACCTCTTATTGTCAAACTTGTATGTGCCAGTCATTGGGGGCAAACTTGAATATACATCACATCACTGGGGGCAAAAGTTGTATGTGCCAATGATCTGGACCTAGAGACAGTTCTGCTTCATTAACGGCTGTTTTAAGGTGACTCACAACAGCACCATGATTACCACCAGCCAGCCAGCAGGACCAGCAGCCTCCCATGCAACTGCTTCAGACAACTACCCACAGTGGAGAGACTCTTCTGACTAATAAATTGTGTCAAGGGAGGAAGGACAGGTTGGGTACAGAACTAACAGCCTCAAGCCAACAAGTTGGAATTAGATGTTTGGGATATAAACTATCCCACCCCTGGATTCCAATCTGCAGGATTTCAACCTTCCGGATTACCATTATATGACTTTGAAAACTTTGACTTTGATATTTTCTATATGGACTGATTATAGAGATGGAGAGGAAACTGAATCTGCCAGACCCTCTGCTTTTGACTTATGGAAACTGTGAGTTCTCAATATCATTTTTAATGTTAAAGGTAATGTGAGTTTGCCTTCAAAGAAACGCCATCAGGCTCATTTACCCAGAGCTCTATCGCTCTGGATAAAAGTCTCATTTCGCAGTTTATATCACGTGTCATTTATAATAGGGGGGACATTTATTATAGAGGTATTTTCATTTATACTTGTGTGTCATTTATAATACTATGATGGACAATTTATTATATGGATGTGTGTGTCATTTATACTATTGGGGGACATATATTATATGGGTGTGTTGTGTCATTTATAATATGGGGGCATTTTATTATAGTGGTATTTTCATTATACTTTGGGGGCACTTGAAGTTGTTGGTTGGAATTGCCAGCTCGGATCCCAACCCGGGCCAAACGCAACAAAGGTTGTTGGTTGATTGCTAGATCTGGATCCCAACCCTGGCCAGACACCCTGTAGGTTTTGGTTGATTCGCCAGATCGGATCCCAACCCCCTTCTGAATGCCTCTGTGGAGTGTTGGTTTGATTCGCTAGTTCGGATCCCAACCGCTTTGCTGAACTCAATGAGGTTGTTGGTTGATTTTGCCAGATCGGATCCCAACCCCTAGATTCTAATCTGCAGGATTCAACCTTCCTGATTACGCATTATATTACTTTAAAAACTTTGACTTTCCTCGTGATGATTTTTTTCTATGATGGACTGATTAGAGGTGGAGAAGAATCTGAAGCTGACTAGACACTCTGCTTTACTCAGAAACCGTGAGTTCTCAAATGATCATATTTAATTTTTATAATTTAAAAGTATATGTTTGGCCTTCAAGGAAATACCATCTGGCTCATTTACCCAGAGGCGCTATCTCCTACCAGTGGGCAGTAAGTCCCCCCCTCTACATAGGGGCCCCGGTGGGCAGTAGTCCCCCCATAACGCATGGACTGTGGGCAGTAACTTGTTGACAGCATGCCCCCCCCTCTACATAGGGCCCATGGGCAGTAAGTCCCCCCTCATACGCATAATGTGATATAGTTAGAATAGTTTTATACTGTTTTAATTAGAGTTTATGGTTTTAATGTGTTTGCACTTTACTTTATTTCATAATATTGAAAGCTTTTGACTAAAAGATTTAACTAAGTGACTTATTGAATTTGCCTGGATTAACTTAACCAAACTATCTTTGCTCAGATTTAAATTTTCATATTTCTCTTAATTGAACGCAATGTGGTAAAAAAGGCTTTCCTATGGTTAGGTTGCTAGAGCTAGCATTGTTAGGTTAGGCTAGGTTAGACTAGTTTAGGTTAGTTAGGTCCCTGCTGAAGATCTACCTTGACGTGGTAGCAGGGCTTACAAATCTTTTGGCCAAAATATTTTATTTCTTTATTTGATCTAGTTGAGGCTGCAGATACAGTTTTGCTCAGATGCAAAAACCCTAGAGACACCCCTGTGAACCCACCCTATATGCAGGGCCCTTGGGAAGTAGCCCCCTCCATATGGCATGGCCCTTAAACAGTAAGCCCCCACATATGCAGGGCCCGTGGACAGTAAGTCCCCCCCTACGGATGGACTGTGGGCAGTAAGTGTGGGCATGCATGCCTCCCCTCTACATAGGGCCCGTGGGCAGTAAGTCCCCCCATACGCATGGACCGTGGGCAGTAAGTTTGGGGAGCATGCCTCCCCTCTATCATAGGTCTGTGGGGCATAAGCCCAAACCATATAGCATGGACCGTGGGCAGTAAGTGTGGGCAGAATGCCTCCCCTCTACATAGGGCCCGTGGGTCAGTAAGTCCCCCCTATACGCATGGACCGTGGGCAGTAAGTGTGGGCATCATGCCCCCTTTACATAGGGCCCGTGGGCAGTAATTTCCCCCCCATACGCATGGACCGGGGCAGTAAAATGTGGGCAGCATGCCCCCCCTCTACATAGAGTCCTGTGGGGCAGTAAGTCCCCCCCATACGCATGGACCGTGGCAGTAATTGTGGGCAGCATGCCTCCCCTCTATCATAGGGCCCTGGGCAGTAAGTCCCTCCCATTGCATGGACCTGGGCATAAGTGTGGGGCACAGTGCCTCCCCTCTACATAGGGCCCATGGCAGTAAGGTCCAACTATACGATTGGCCGGTGGCTTAAGTGTGGGCAGCATGCCTTCCCCTCTACATAGGGCCCGTGGGCAGTAATTCCCAACCATACGTATGAACCGTGGGCAGTAAGTGTGTGGCAGCATGCCCCCCTCTTCATAGGGCCCGTGGGCAGTAAGTCCCCCGTACCATGCATGGACCGTGGGCAGTAGAGTGTGTGGCAGCATGCCTCCCCTCTACATAGGGCCTGTGGGCAGTAAGTCTCCCCCATAAGCATGGACCGTGGGCAGTAAGTGTGGGCAGCATGCCCCCTCTACATAGGGCCCGTGGGCAGTAAGTCCCCCCATACGCATGGACTGTGGGCAGTAAGTGTGGGCACAGCATGCCTCCCCTCTCCATAGGGCCCGATGGGCAGTAAGTCCCACTCATACGTGGACCTGGGCTAGTAAGTGTGGGAGCATGCTCCCCCCACATAGGGCCCGTGGGCATTAAGTCCCCCATACATTGACCTGGGGGGCAGTAATGTGTGGGCAGCATGCCTCCCCCCTCTTACATAGGGCCCGTGGGCAGTAAGTAGCTCACCCCCCCCATTAGCATGGACCGTGGGCAGTAATGTGTGGGCAGCATGTCTCCCTCTACATAGGCCTCGTGGGCAGTAAGTCCCCCCCATAGCATGGACCGTGGGCAGTAAGTGTGGGCCAGCATGCCCCCTCTTACATAGGGCCCGTGGGCAGTAAGTCCCCCCCATACCGCATGGACGCGTGGCAGAAGTGTGGGCAGCATGCCCTCCCTCTTACATATGGCCTGGGCAGTAAGTCCCCCCCATACGCATGGACCGTGGTCAGTAATGTGGGCAGCATGCCTCCCCTCTACATAGGCCCATGGGCAGTAAGTCCCACTCTATCTATGGACCATGTCAGCTGTTAAGTGTGGGCATTCATGCCCCCCCTCTACATAGGGCCGTGGGCAGTAATCCCACCAACCTGAGACCTACGTATGGACCGTTTCAGTTAAGTGGTGGCAGCATGCCTCCCTCTACATAGGCCTGGGGCAGTAATTCCCCCCCCATACACATGGACCATGGGCAGTAAGTATGGGCACATGCCCCCCCCCCTCTATGTAGGGCCGCGTGCAGTATATCCCCCCATACGCATAATGTGATATAGTTGAATGTGTTATTCGGTTTATTAAGTTATGGTTTTAATTGTTTCACTTTACTTTTATTTTTATAATTTTAAGCTTAGATAAAAGATTTAACAAATGATTGCCTGGTTTCTTAACCAACATACTTTGTTTCAGATTTTTTTTTTTCTCTCATATTTTTCTTTATGAGAATGTCCCATTGTATTGGTGGCTTCTTGACCAGTACCAGTTGCAGTTCCTATGGCAAACTTGTATTAGGAGGCATTTTATTACATGGGTGTGTGCATGTCATTTATACTATGTGGGAAATTTTATTATATGGGTAGTGTGTGTCATTTACTATGGGGGAGATTTTGTTATATGGGGTGTGTGTGTTGTCATTTCTACTATATGGGATATTTTATTTTGTCTGTGTCATTTATACTATTGGGGACATTTTTTTATTATATATGGCTGTGTGTGTCATTTATAATAGGGGGGCATTTTATTATATAGGTATTTCATTTATCTTTGTGGGTCATTTATACTATGTGGACAATTTATTATGTGGAAGTGTGTGTCATTTAATACTATTGGGGGACATATTATATGGGTGGTGTGTCATTTATAATATGGGGGGCATTTTATTATAGGGGTATTTTCATTTATACTTTTGGGACATTTTATTTATGGGTGGGGGGTTATTTATACTATGGGGGACTTTTATTATATGGGTAGATGTGTCATATAATATGGGGACATTTTTTTAATGGGTGTGTGATCATTTATGCTATGGGATATTTTTTTGTATGTGTTGTGTCATGTATACTATGGGGCATTTTATTATATGGGGATGAACCAACCCCCTTTTAATGCACCTGGGGGTGTTGGTTGATTCGCTAGATCGGATCCCAACCCCATGCCGAATACACTGTGAGGGTTGTTGATTCGCAGTTCGGATCTCCGCTACGAATGAGTTGTTGTGATTCGCAGATTGGATCCCAACCGGGCCAAATCAACTGAAGGTTGTTGGTTATCGCTAGATCGGATCCCAACCAGGCCGAACACACCTGTAGGGTTTTGGTTGATTCGCCAGAGTCGGATCCCAACCCTGGCTAAATACAACTGTGGAGTGTTGGTTGATTCGTATTTCGACCCAACCCCTTCTAAAAACCACCTGAAGAGTGGTTGCTTGATTCGCCAAATCGGATCCCAACCCTTGGCTGAAAGCTCCTATGTGTTTTGTTGATTCGCTAGTTCGATCCCAACCCTGGCAGAATTTACCTGTGGGGTGTTGGTTGATTCACCATTGGATCCTAATGCCGCTTGATCACTTAGGGGTTGGTTGATTCGCCAATCGATCCCATCCTCTGTCTGAATGCACTTTCCCAGAGGGAAAGGATGCAGTAAGTCTAACACTGCACCAATGCTGGGCAAGAAGAACATCGGGCCCGTGACTGTCCTTACCCAGCTCAGGTTAGGTACAGAACTAACAGCCTCAACGCAACAAGTTGATTATAGATGTTTGGGATATAAACTTCCAAACCCCTAGATTCCAATCTCAGGATTTCAACCTTCCGGATTACCATTATATGATTGAAAACTTTGACTTTCCTTGTGATGATTTATTCTTCGTGGACTGATTAGAGATAGAGAGGAAACTGAGGCTGGCCGAACTCTGCTTTGACTCAGGAAACGTGAGTTCTCAAATGATCATTTTAATTTTTAATGTTAAAGGTAATGTGAGTTTGCCTTCAAGGAATACTCATCAGGCTCATTTACCCAGAGGCGCTATCTCTCTGGGTAAAAGTCCTGTTCGCGGTTCAATATCCGTTCGTAAATGTGGATTTACCCACTAGGGATTTTAACGCCGCTATTTATACTATGGAGATTTAGTTATATGGGTGTGTGTGTTTGTCATTTATACATTTGGGATATTTATATTTTATGTCTGTTTCATTTACTATTGGGGACATTTTATTAATGGGCTGTGTGTGTCATTTATAATATGGGGGCATTTTTATTATAGAGGTATTTTCATTTATACTTTGTGTGTCATTTATACTATGTGGACAATTTATTATTGGAGTGTGTGTCATTTATACTATTGGGGGACATATTATATGGTGTGTGTGTCATATAATATGGGGGCATTTTATTATAGAGGTATTTCTTTATCTTTGGGTGTCATTTATATATGATGGACATTTATTATATGGAAGTGTGTGTCTTTATACTATGGGGGACATTTATTATATGGGTGTGTGTGTCATTATAATATGGTGGGGGCATATTTATTATAGGGGTTTTTCATTTATACTTTGGGGACATTTTATATATGGGTGGGGGGTTATTTATACTATGGGGACATTTTATTATATGGGTAGTGTGTCATTACTTGTAGGACATTTTATATCGGGGATGACCCAACCCCCTTTTGAATGCACCTGGGGTGTTGGTTGATTTGCTAGATTGGATCCCAACCCGGCCGAATACACCTGTGGGGTGTTGGTTGATTCTGCTAGTTCGGATCCCAACCCCTGACTGAAAGCACTTGAGGTTGTTGGTTTAATCTCGCCGACAAACGCAACTGAAGGTTGTTGTTGATTCGCTAGATCGGATCCCAACCCAGGCCGAACACACCTGTAGGTGTTTTGGTTGATTCGCCAGATCGGATCCCAACCCCCGTCTGAATGCATCTTGGAGTGTTGGTTGATTCGCTAGTTCGGATCCCAACCCCTTTGCTGAACTCACTGAAGGTGGTTGGTTTGTTTTTCCAGATCGGATCCCAACCCCTAGATCAAATCTGCAGGATTTCACCTTCCAGGTTACCATTATATGACTTTGAAACTTTGACTTTCCTCGTGATGATTATTTTTTCTATATGGATGCTGATTAGAGATGGAGAGGAAACTGAAGCTGGCCAGAACACTCTGTCTTGACCAGGAAACCGTGAGTTCTCGAATGATCATATTTAATTTTTAATGTGAAGGTAATGTTTGCCTTCAAGGAAATACCATCAGTGCTCATTTACTCAGAGGCGCTATCTCTCTGCCCGTGGGCAGTACTTTCCCCCCAACTACGCATAGACCGTGGGCAAGTAAGTGGGGCAGCACGCCCCCCCATATGCATGGACCGTGGGCAGTAAGTGTGGGCAGCACGCACCCCCCTCTACATAGAGGGCCTGGCTGGGCAGTAAGTCCGCCCCCATACGCATAATGTGATATAGTAGAATAGTTTCTATACTGCTTTTATTAGAGTTTATGGGTTTTTAATTTTGCACTACTTTAATTTGCATAATATTGAAAAGGCTTTTGACTAAAAGATTTAAACTAAATGACTTATGTGAATTTGACCTGGATTTCTCAACTCAAAACATACTTTGCTTCAGATTGATGTTTTTCAATTTCTCTTTAATGAGCCAGAGTTGTAAAAATTATTTACCTATGGTTAGTTGAGATTTACTAGCATTTTTAGGTTAGGCTAGAGTTAACTAGTTAGGTTAGTTAGGTCCCTGCTTGAAAGAGGTCTACTTGGACGTGGTAGAGAGGGCGTTACAAATCTTTTGCCAAAATAGTTTTATTCTTCATTAATTATGTTGAGCGCGCAGATAAAGTTTTTACTAAATGGCAAAAACCCTAGAAACACCCCTGTAACCCCCCCCCTATAGGCAGGGGCCCTTGGCAGTAGCCCCCCCCACATACGGGGCCTTGGACTGTAAGCCCCCCTATATGCAGGGCCTGGTGGGCCAGTAAGTTCGCGCGCCCCGCATACGCATGCGACGCGTGGACAGTAAGTGTGGCAGGCATGCCCCCTACTACAATAGCGCGCCCGTGGCATAAGTCCGCCCCCCTAGGCATAATGTGATATAGGAAGACATCGTGTTATCAGCTGTTTATTAATAGTTATAGGTTTTAATTGTTTTGCCACTTACTTTATTCATAGTATTGAAGAAGTTTTGACCAAAAGATTTAACTAAAGTGACTTTCCCTGGATTTCTAACCAACATACTTGCTTCAGATTATTTTTTTTTTTCAATATTTCTCTGTCTTGTAGTAGATGTTGTAAAAGGATTTCATATGGTTAGGTAGCTTTAGCTAGCATTTAGGTTAGGCTCTGGTTAGACTTGTTAGGTTAGTTAGGGATCCCTGCTGAGAAAGAGTAACCTTGAACGTGGGGCAGGGCTTCAAATATTTTGGGCCACAATATTTTATTCTCATTAATTATGTGAGGCTTGCAGATACAGCTTTTGCTCAGTATGGCAAAAACTCTAGACGCCCCTCCGGTAAACCCCCCTTATCAGCCCTGATAGCACTGGCAGGGCCCTTGGACAAACCATGTAGGCCCCTCTAAGCCCCATATGTGGGAGTGAGAAGTCACAGCCACCTCTACTGGTCCCCTTAGCAGGACGGGGCACAGTATTGGATGCATCCTCCCCTACACCTATGCGGCCCGTGGGCAGTAGTCCACCCACATTAGCATGGACCGTGCGGCAGTAAGTGTGGGCAGCAATGCCTCCCCACCCCTCTACAGAGGGCCGTGGGCAGTAAGTCCCCCCATTAGAATGGGACGGCAGTAAGTGTGGGGGCAGCATGCCTCCCTCTACATAGGGCCCGTGGGCAGTAAGATCCCCCCCATATGCATGGACTGTGGGCAGTAAGTGTGGGCAGCATGCCTCCCTCTACATAGGGCCCGTGGGCAGTAAGTCCCCCCATTAGCATGGACCGTGGGCAAGAAGTGTGGGCAGCATGCCTCCCCTCTACATAGGGCCCTGGGCAGTAAGTCCCCCCCATACGATGGACCGTGGGCAGTAAGTGTGGGCAGCATGCCTCCCCTTACATAGGGCCCGTGGCAGTAAGTCCCCCCATACGCATGGACCGTGGGCAGTAAGTGTGGGCAGCATGCCTCCCTCTATAGGGCCTGTGGGCAGTAAGACCCAACCATAGTATGGACTGTGGGCAGTAAGTGTGGGCAGCATGCCCCCCTCTACAAGGGCCCGTGGGCATAGTAAGTCCCCCCCATTAGCAGGGATCGTGCGGTGCAGTAAGTGTGGGCAGCATGCTTCCCTCTAATTAGGGCCGGTGGGCAGTAAGTCCCCCCCATACGTATAGACTGTGGGCAGTAAGTGTGGGCAGCATGCCTCCCCTCTACATAGGGCCCGTGGGCAGTAAGTCCCCCCCACTATTAGCATGGACCGTGGGCAGTAAGGGTGGGCAGCATGCCCTCGCTCTACATAGGGCCTGTGGGCAGTAAGTCCCAACATACATATGGACCATGGGCAGTAAGTGTGGGCAGCATGCCTCCCCTATACATAGGCCCGTGGGAGTAAGTCCCCCCCATTAGCATGGACCATGGGCCAAGTAGTGGGGCAGCATGCCCCCTCTACATAGGGGCCAGTGGGCGTAAGTCCCCCCCATACGAATGGACCGTGGGCAGTAAGTGTGGGCAGCATGCCTCCCCTCTACATAGTGCCCGTGGGCATTAAGTCCCCCATACGTATGGACCGTGGGCATAAGTATGGGCAGCTGCCCCCCTCTACACAGGGGCTGTGGCAGTAAGTCCCACCCATTAGCATGGACTGTGGCAGTAAGTGTGGGCAGCATGCCTCCCCTCTACATAGGGCTCGTGGGCAGTAAGCCTCAACCGATGCATGGACGTGGGCAGTAAGTGTGGGAAGCATGCTCCCCTCTGCATAGGGCCTGTGGGCAGTAAGTCCCATCCATACGCATGGACGTGAGCAGTAAGTGTGGCAGCATGCCCCTTTACTTAGGGCCCGTGGGCAGTAATTCCCCCATATGCATGGACCGTGGGCACGTAAGTGGGGAGCATGACTACCTCTACATAGGGCCTGTGGGCAGTAAGCCCCAACCATATGCATGGACCATGGGCAGTAAGTGTGGGCAGCATGCCTCCCCTCTACATATATATGAACTATAGTGATTTAGTTATAATAGTTTTATATTGTTTTATTAGAGTTTATGGGTTTTAATTGTTTGCACTTTACTTTTATTTCATAATATTGAAGCTTTGACTAAAAAGATTTAACTAAATGACTTATTGAATTTGCCTGGATTCTTAACCAAACATACATTGCTTCAGATTATTTTTTTTTTAATTTCTTTATTGAGCCAGATGTTTGTAAAAAGGCATTTCCTATGGTTAGGTTAACTTTAGCTAGCATTGTTGGTTAGGCTAGGTTGACTAGTTAGGTAGTTAGTAGGTCCTCGCTGAAAGAATCTACCTTGACGTGGGGTAGCAGGCTTACAAATCTTTTGGCCAAAATATTTTATTTTCATTAATTATGTGAGGGCTGGTACAGATACAGTTTTGCTCAGATGGCAAAAAACCTAGAGAAACCCCTGTAACCCCCCCATATGCAGGGTCCTTGGGCAGTAGCCCCCCCCCATAGCAGGGCCCTTGGACAGTAAGCCCCCCATAATGCAGGGCCAGTGGGCAGTAAGTCCACCACATTACGCATGGACCGTGGACAGTAGTGTGGGCAGCAAGCCTCCACTCACATACGGGCCCGTGGGCAGTAAGTCCCCCCATATGCATGGACCATGGGCAGTAAGTGTGGGCAGCATGCCTCCCCTCTACATAGGGCTGTTGGCAGTAAGCCCACCAACAATGCATGGGACCGGGGCAGTAAGTGTGGCAGCATGACTCCCCTCTACATAGTGCCCGTGGCGCAGTAAGTCCCCCCCATACGCATGGGACACGTGGGCAGAGTAAAGGTGGGCAGCATGCCTCCCTCTACTCATTGGGGCCCGGGGCAGTAAGTCCCCCCCATTAGCATGGGACCGTGCGCAGTAAGTGTGGGCAGCATGCCTCCCCTCTACATTGGGCCCGTGGGCAGTAAGTCCCCCCATTAGTATGGACCGTGGGCAGTATAAGTGTGGGGCAGCATGCCTCCCCTCTACATGGGCCCGTGGGCAGTAGTCCCCCCATACGCATGGATCGTGGGCAGTAAGTGTGGGCAGCATGCCTTCCCTTTACATTAGGCCCGTGGGCAGTAAGTCCCCCCATACTGCATGGACCGGGCAGAGTAAGTGTGGGAAGCATGCCCCCCTCTACCACAGGCCCTGTGGGCAGTAAGTCCCCCCATACGCATGGACCGTGGTTGCATTTTGCACTTTTACTAGAATATTCACCAAAACATCGTTAAGGCATTTTTTTTTACTTAATAGAATGTTCTATTAAATGACTAATTCTACACAGCACTATGGTACGTTCCCATGTGGCCAAAGCTCTAGCACTATTTATTACTGAAGTATCAATGTATTTATCCCCCTTGTAGGACTTTATTGTATTTTGTTACAGTACATTGCTGTGTCCCCAAGTGGCGCTTTATAAATAAAAACTATACATACATACATATTAATGTAACTGGTTTGATAATTAGCTGCAGTTGGCTGAAAATAAGAAATACAAAAAATTTTTTTTAAACTTTCTCTATCTTTTGCTAAAAAAAAAAACACCACATGTGTTAGGCCATTTTTAAATAGCAAAGACAGGTTCAGTGGTATTAACCAATGTTGAAAAGCCACCAGCGTTGTTACTTTTTACCATCATACGCGCTGTGAACTTAACTTTTCAGCATTTAGTGCTACTTTTTGCTATGTAATTTCACCTTTGATAAAACTTGCTTTGTTTAATCGCTATGAGAAAAAAGAAACGTTTGAAAGTTTAAAAATTGTGGGTAGGTATGGAGGGAAAAAATTGCGAAAATAATGCCCCTTTATAGATAGTCCTAGAGACTCATTTGACTTTATGGTAAATAAACAAATCGGAACCTTAAAAAAGCGATCTTAGGAAAATTGGAAATCTCAGATAATATACAGAAGTAAATGCGGAAAAATAGTTTAACACCCGCCAAGAAGTACTTATTAGTATTGAGAAACACTTCACAATTTACTGACACTTCCATGGACATTGGCCAGG
This sequence comes from Hymenochirus boettgeri, assembly GCA_019447015.1. Classification (NCBI taxonomy): domain Eukaryota; kingdom Metazoa; phylum Chordata; class Amphibia; order Anura; family Pipidae; genus Hymenochirus; species Hymenochirus boettgeri. Next base: position 99,238 of record JAACNH010000280.1, on the reverse strand, counting down.
CTAAATAAATGGGCACTTCTGAGTTTTCCCAACCTCAGACAGGGGATTTTGAAGGCTGAACTTAACACAATAATAAAACACTTTTCGCCATTTTAAAATATGATTGAGCAGTTACCGCGGTGATGTATGGCGAAAGGTGGCGGGTAATGACTTGTCCCCATTGGTTATCACTGCTTTATAAATTGTGAAAAGTCTAAATAGGCGGATGTGGATGGTGCGATAGCGAGGCGAAAAAATTTTGAACCATCATAAATATGCCCCTATAACTTTTTTGACATGTAGCAAAGGGTCAATTGAAGTGAATGGCGTATTTGGCCATAGTTACATAGTAAAGGAGGTTGAAAATAAAGACATATGTATTAATCCAACATTTATACCCTACTCATTAACCCTACCTAACGATGTTTAGTCAACAACTCTAAGTGGAAATTGATTCGTAGCAAGTTAGAGATACTTCAAGATAGATAAATACAAAGTAGCTATGTGTGAGCAAACTGGAAATACCTAGAAAACCTAGATGAAATAAAGCAAAACTTCATATTTGCCACAATATGTTTTAATCTGATAGCATTGAGCATTCCATAACAATGTAATGCATGCTAAAAAGATAACACTTCATTAATGTAGTGTAGAATATAAGAATGCAAAAAAAGTTTCATGGAGAGAAGCCCAAATTTTACTACATCTTTAGCAAAGAAAGTAAACAATAAAATTATAAGGGTTACTTTAAATCACTTATTTTTAGATGGTAGTATATCAAGTCCATCATTTTCATTCTGCTAACATATTCACTTTGCACCATTAGATTCATAACAAATCACCAAATGTCATATGGTATCGTTTCCAAGCATGTGGTTTTAGCTAGAGGATTTGTGACATGACTACTGCAATACCACAAAATCTGAAAGAATTTTATTATCAACTTCCATATCAAGTGTTTAAAATTTTTTGGTACTTAAGTTTATCGAAAAGTAAAAAAGAATAAAACTATGATTCTGTCATTATGTGCTGGACCAAGGTGATCTATTGTGAAATAATGGTACATAGTGATAATCCAAGTTCTAAGTGTTCTATGTCCTGTAACTTAAGAGGGAAAATAGAGACAGAGAGAACCAAGTATTTCTTTTTTTTAGGACTGTTTAGGACTTTTTATCTTGTGCTCCAAAGCAAAACAGAAAATAATCAGTCAACAGTTGTTGATTAAAACAATAAAGTGGTCCCACAAAATTCAACTAGGATCATGAAAAGAAAAGGTACACAATGAAAATCAACCAAAGGGTAATAAAAAATATTTGATAGCAATACAACACCAATACACCACAACAGGATGCACTGATAAATGATTTAAAATTAATAAGAAAATAGGGGGTCTAATAGAGATGGCTGAACTTTGGCAAGTTCGAAAACAGACCCATTAAAGTCAATGGGGAGTCAAATAGTTGAAAAAGTTTGAATTAATAAAATTAAAAATATCAACGGTAACTTAATGTAAATGGCTGAGGGACCTGGGAAAATGGTCTGGGGAACATGTTTGAATATCAGGACTCGGTTTTACTCCACGCGCACTTCTTTTGAGCTTCGCCTTGAGAACATTCGATAATTATCCATGAACGACTTGCGGATCAAGAATTCGATATTTACTCGTGTATAGGTAACAATAGGACATTTTACTCGTGGATTCAAATTCGATATTTCTCGCGTATTGGTATAATAGACATTTTACTTGCAGATTCGATATTCGATATTTACTCGCGTATAGGTACAATAGACATTTACTGCAGATTCGAATATCGATATTACTCGCGTATTGGTATAATAGACATTTTACTTGCAGATTCGTATTCGATATTACAGCGTATTGGTATAATAGAGCATTTTACTTGCAGATTCGAGAATTCGATATTTTACTCGTGTATAGGTACAATAGACATTTTACTTGCGGATTCTAATATACTCGCGCATTGGTATAATAGACATTTTACTCGCAGGTTCGATATTTACTCACGTATAGGTATAATAGTCTTTTACTGCGGATTTGAGAATTCGATATTTACTCAAGTATAGGTATAATAGAACATTTACTTGCAGATTCGAGAATTCGATTATACTCGCGTATAGGTATATTAGACATTTTAATCGCGGATTCGATAATTCGATATTTTACTCACGATTGATAAATAGACATTTTACTCGCATCTTTGCACGCCTCGAACGTTCGAAACGGTTCGATTATTATCTAGAAAATAGTCCAGAAATATCGAAAATCCCGGTCCGGGATAGTTGAGAAGTCTGAGTCTGTTCCAACTCAAATAGTTCGGCTCGAACTCGGGTTCGAGATTCAGTCCATCTCTAGTGTCTACTGTATAATATTAAAATAAGTTGTAGAAAAGGCCAGGCATTGTTGGCGGACAGACTGGGCCTGCCGTATAAAAGTATGTAAACTTGCAAGAACAGCTTGTATGAAAAGATGATTTTGAAAAAAAGTCAAATAAGGATACAAGAAGTAAGCAAGTATCAACACAATGAGACATATATTCAACTAGAAAAAAAGAGAATTTTGAAGCAAGAAAAGGAAAATGATTGTGTAAGGATTGATATCTGTATTGAAAATGTATATTACTTTCAAAAAAGAGAAAAAATTGGTTTAGTGCCTTTAAGAAAAAAAAAAGAATGAATAACACATTAAAGGAGAACTACAGTATAAAGGTTTTAGTTTATAAAATGTGCATAAAGGGTGTATAAATGTAGGGCATGGAGGTAGGATACATAATCCTTACCTCACACAATATCAGTTTGTGGAAGAGTTCAGAGTCCTCCAGGCTTCAGCACTTTTCTTTTAATAACAAGAGGGCCCAGGACACTATGAAAGGAAAGTGAAAACAGTATGTGCTGGGAATAAGCAACCCAACCTCCATGTACTCCCTAATTTAAAAAAGTATTTTTACAGTGTATTTGTCCTTAATGGCATGCAAGAAAATATTTGGACACTTAATAGGATGCTTTGTCTCTTGTACTCTAAGGGAGATCTTGGTACCGTAAGCTCTATACAAAGTAGCAAACTTTCTAATAACCTGGTTTAAAATTATTGAATCGAATGATATAAAAGTGTTTTTTAAATCTCTGAACTTGGCCGTGCTGCAACATCATTATATGGTGGAGTTATTAATGAAAGATTAGCAGATTCTACTTACAACTGTTTACATTTACGTGTCAGTAGTAGGATAGGAGTAAACAAGCAATATCCATGATTAATAATATCGACTACAAAAACATGATTTGGTATATCAGATACAAGGATTAAAAGACTGTAGTGAAACTAGGATAACCAAAACAGTTGCATTGGACATACTTGTAATTTAGAAGAACAACTTTTTTAGATATATGTTTCTTGGTATTCATATTTGAATTATTTGAAAACTGAATAGATATTGGGGGGGGGAGTGACTTTAAAGAGAAAATATCTGCAGGGACAATTTTGATGAGAATAATAATACATTCATTTTGTTCTGTATTTTCTTGCAAATATAATTGTTATAAAATAATAGGTATATATATATAATAAAGGCAAAAGTTTTCCTATGCAACAAACACCCAGGTGTTAGATTTACTGGTCTCTTGTAATGCATTATTTTGTAAGCTGCAGATTAATTGCATGGACAAACTTTAAAATTCCCATACATATGCCCCAATATGTGTATGTTGGCACATATTACCCTTTTTAGGAGTTTCCTTTTTTTTTGCAGTTCAAAAATTTAAATTTATTGATGGTTTGACATTTTTGAGGCTGTGTAGATACAGGCCAATATTCACTTCAGACTGGGTTTGACTTAATTCTTTAACTAGGAATTAAAGTTGTTGTAGAGAAGCAAATTTTTTGTCCAAAAAAAGTTGATCATGGCAAATATTTTCCTGTCTGCCTCTTTCAAAAGATCTGCATACACACAGTCCGAGCGTTACTCCTATAGGGAGAACGCTCGGACTGTGTGTTTCCATCGGCCGCGCTAGACTCCCTATAGGAGTCTAGTGCGGCCGATGGAAATTTTCGGCCCTTCCCGAACGAGCGTACGGCCCGACCCGATCGTTCGCGGCCTCGCGTCGTTCGGGAAACGAACGTACACACAGTAACGATTAAGCCCGATACCGACGGTTATCGGGGCTTTATAAGTTACTGTGTGTAACCCAGCTTTAGTGAACAGTATTGACTATATCAGTAAGCCAAGTAATTAGTAGTAAACATAACATTGTTAACATGGACATTGTTCCATTGTAGATGGAATCAGCAGTTACTGTGCACTTTTTGGAATAGGTGATAAAGGTAAAAACGGTTTAGCTTTTAGCCCATGGCAACAAACAGTAGAAAGAAAACAGTTAATTGGTTGATATGGGTTAATATCACTGCAAACGTCAGATTTCTTAAGTGCTATGCTGTTTTGACATAGGAGTGGTGATGTATACTGTGTTCAGTAAGACCAAATTACCAGTTTCTATGGCAGCAGAAGTAATAAATATTGTAACAATGTTGCCTGTCCAGGTTAAGCTGTCTTTAATTTATATTACCTATTACTGATTGTTCTGTTTGTTTACTTGGCTAAAGTCCAGTCTATTTAATGATATTCTCTCTTATATTCTGAAGTTAGTCTTCTATAAGTTTTTATTTGATTTCCCCAAGTTGCATGATATAAACAGAGAATGTGGTTGTGAATTCATTCTTAGAATTCTACACCTAGTTTTATTAAACTTTGTCCATAAAATGTTTTGTATTTTCCATTTAATGGAATCACTTTGATCAAAGCCATAGTGTAGCTAACAACTGACTGCAGTTTATAAATGGAAGCCAAATATTTGTATAATGAGGCAGTACTGAGTCCTTTTGCTAAAAAAACAAGTTTGCCAGAGAGCTAAAGGGAAAATGTGGTATCCTTACAAATCCATTTATAAGATAGACAAGGTACTTTACCTTCAAAGAAAGCCTAGATGGTGTTTCTTTTTGAAAGTGAAAGGACAACCATACAGTCCTTGGCATCCCCCCTCTATAAAATAGAACCCAGGGTGAGGGCCTCACCCCTGGGTTCAAGCTTCTAATTCTTGTACTTACCTACCGAAGTTATGATCGCCAGCACAATGTTCCCGTCTCCCTCTTCTTGCCTCCTTAAAGGCCACACCTCTTTAACAGAGCATCTTCCTGTTAATTAGCTCACAAACCGGAAGGATCAAGGTATCAAAAACTTAGAGAAGTAAGTACAGACTTAGAAGCTTCCAGAGGTGAGGACCAAGCGGTTAGGCTCACCTGGGTTCTTTTAAAGGATCAGGCTAAGTAAGTATAGTTGTTCTTTTTGCAATATCTCCAATGTAGTACAGTATATGCTTCACTGCACTGCACCTCGGTACAACAATGGTGTGCTGTGCTTGAAGTTAAGTGTGCAATGTAAACTCCCTCCTCTCTTTAATGATGAATCTTCTGGCCCTTGGAGTAGAAGGGCAGGGTGACTGCACCTACTTATTGTGTCTGGCAAGCACCCAACAACGGTGTGTGGAGTGTTTCCTGAACTGTATTTCGATATACAGCAGTGATGCTGTATAAAGAGCCACAGCAAAATCACCTCTGAATCATTTACTGTGGAGAATAAAACATGATGGGCAGGAATTGACTCCTTTATGTATCTTTCGTCAATGCAAACAGTATGTCCAGAGAACATTTAAGCATTATAAAGGTACTAGATCCCATGTATCATTTGTGAATTGAATAGCTCATTACAAATGGCTACAGTATGAGGCTTTATGAGTTTTAAACAGTAAATATGTGATGCCATAAACAATAAAATATTTCTACAAAAGCCAAAAAGAAGGTAACATAAAGGGGATTGAGTGCACTGAAGCTGTATATCACCTGCTTGCTTGCAAACAGTGTGTTGCTGGTTGATTTTACACACAGCAGAAATGTGTACAGTTAAAGATTATATTTTTACAACCATAAGACAGAATGAAAACAATAAGGGTAAAAAGTGGTGCTTTTATTTCTTTTGAGAATATCCATGGGGATCCAAAGATATACTTGGTACAGTCTTTGAATAGGTCCAAGGGGAAGACTCACAGCAGGCACAAAAGTAACATGAACTTATAAAGGGTCTAGCTAGTAGATGGTATTCTATCCAGTAGGAAGGCATTATGCTCTCCATGTATCCAAAATATATATTGAAGTACCACTATATTGTGGTATGCAAAATGTAAAGTAAGCAACCCAGAAAAGAAAAAACAAAAACCAAAAACAATATTACCCTACTCCTGAAAGATGGCTTCCTCCAGAGGATCAACATCTTGTTCAAAGACTACCATTTATGGCTGTTGATGTTTCCCCTTCCTCAATTTCCCATTTGGACCATGTTTTATGGAATTTAAGGATGTCATGTAATATTTTGTGAGCCCGTCCATGTTCCTAAATCCCCAGTTTACAGCAAACCGATGTTAGACATGAGTAGTTTTATTAGACAGGAGGAGGTTATTTGACTACTATTGTGTCAGGGTGGTAAGCCAACCTACTTCAGGTTGCAAGGGGCACATTTTGAATGTTGCAAAATAATGAATGATTCACATATAACTTTTTGAACACTGTGTTATACACTTTAAATAAATATTTGTGATGTTTTATGGTGCTTGGCAAAGACTTGGTAATAATATATTTCAGTGGGTATTTTTATATCATAATTTTACTAATACTAATTATGTAATAATGATTGTAATTATATAAATAAAACTAATGTTTACCATTTTCTATAAGGCAATGTTCCAAACATATCTAAATCTTCCTCAAAGTTTTTTTTGAAACAGGTTTGAGCAATGACAAAAATACAATACATCCCAAAAAAAATAGTAAATTAATCCCAAAATTTAAACACAATTTAATACACTGTGGGTGAATTTAAAAAGTCTTTATTAATAAACTGATAAAGACAGAAAGGCATAAACAAAGAAAATTTTAATATAATTTTTTTCTCAAAGAAATGTTTTTTTTTTTTTAATTTGGCTGCATCTTTTTAAATCAAACCACATCATTAAATGTTTTGCAAAATGAAGGAGCATGGAATCTATTTGTTTGAATCTAATTTTTTTTTTGCTTTATTGTTTTGTTAAGGATAAGTGCACTGTAAAATCAAGTTTTGTTCTTTGAACCTGCAATTTTAAAAATACTGTTGCCATATTTTTTTTCCCTATGCCCTCCAGAGCCTACCTTTGTGCATGAAAGTTGCTGACATCTTGTTACTGGTTTGCTGAATGTTAAGCTCCACCCCCTGAGATTTCCGCGCTTTCTCTGCTTGACCTCAAAACAATAATGCCTTTAAATAACAATGTGCCAACTTTTAAGGCACAAAGCTAGGCTCTGGAGGGGCACATAGGGAAAAAAAACAAAAATATGGTAACAGTTATTTTTAAAGCGGCAGCTTCCAAATCAACATAACTGATTTTACAATGTCACTTATCCTTTAAGTAATGTCATATTACAAAGAAAATGGCAAAATATTTTAAACCCATCCTTTGTGTCTTTAGATATAATGTAATTCTGCAGTGTAATGCTTTACCAAAAAAAGTTATTATCAATCTTTTATGACAAAGACAACCATAAAAATCATCTAAAAAAAGATTATTCATGCAGTAAATTTCACCTGTTATCTTGGTGTAATGATGGGGTGGGAACATTTGTTTATAGCTATTAACACACACAACCCCTAGTTTCCATGAGGCATCTAGGACATAGCAGGCATTACACTTATGATTCCAAAACAAGGTAGGACATCTTAACATATTTAATGGTACCATTTCTTTTAAAAGATGTTCATTATGAGGTGGAGTTGTCTTAACACTGATTTTGCACTGCCTGCACAATTTCCTAAATTCCCATATAGACTATGTTAATTTTTGGCTATTGGAATGTAGACGCAAAAAGTACCATCTTACCAAACCGCAATCCTGGAGTAGTAAATTTCTCAAAAGAGCATTTGCTGCGATGGCGGATCTTGGGAAAGGTGGGTCAATATGCATAGTTGCAATTATTACACGCTCAGTGTATGTTTGTGATTTAATACTTATGCGGGAGAGTTGGTGGTTTATTATATATATTATACTACCAGGAGTCATGTGCAAAATATAGTTTTCAATATATAATTTATACGTGGAAAATTGTATATCAATCCTAATTACTTTTCTACCTCAAACATTTTGCATATTCCTTAATTGATAAAAAGTTAAAGTAACTTTCCTTAACTGATAATTCGGTAAAATTACTTTGCCCGGGGGGTTAATGTAAAGTTGTTTTTTTTTAAATATGATCAAGTTGTGGTGGTTCAAAATGACATAATGGTGTGTAACTGCTTTAGCGCCAACATGTTCTATATATAAACTATATCCAAACTTATTTCCACGAGTATATTAGGAAACAGAGAAAAACTTATTTGGAGGATTTGTATGTGCAAAAATTGGATCCATTTGGCATCCTGTATATGAAACCACTTTTCTGTATCTGAAAAATTCAATTAGAGAAAATATGCAGATTATAATGCTAATGGGTTCGTTTCTTGGTATTAGTATGCAGAGTGATGTTGATAGGTTCCAGTTTTTTCTTTCTTATCTGGATTTAAGTTCACACATCACGGCTCCAAATCCTTTTACCAAAGGATGGGATGTAAGTGAATGCAATGGCATAGTTTACACCAGCCAAGCCCTAATAGCAAAGATTATTCCGTAGCATGTCCAGAGAATCGGCCACTGTGGTAACCTACTGTAGTACAAGACTCATTATCCCTTGAGCATGTGTGTTTGTTGTTAATAGGAGCCAGGTGTGGGAGATTAGATTGTGGTCTGCTTAATTTTTCGAGCAGTTGACCTGTCATTCAGGCATTAATCCACAAGTGACACACTTTCTTGTCCTGCGCTTAATAAGCATGATAACTGGTGATTCCTTTTTCATGAAAAGTGAATGAAAAATACGATAATTGTTAACTCAGCTTTTTTTAATTACAGAATTAAAAAAAAACTATCAACAATACCAGTATCATAGTTATATGTTTTATCCTTGAAACTTTCAAATCATAATTATATAATTATATTTACAATTTCCAACTTATTTAATACATTTTTACCTTAATGTGACTTAATCATCTATTCTCTTTAAACACTTCGGCTGAAATAATAAGTGCTTAAATGAACCTGCAGAGGGCCCAATGTATACCCACCTTTTTCCACCATCCCCTAAAACGTCTTTCCAACCCCCCATAGGGAAAGGAGAGCAATGGGCCTATTTGTAAACGCGCGTTCCTAAATTACAACGCAAAACCAACCGCAATGGTATTCTATGGGGATTGTAAGGTCGTGTATCGGTAATTTACAATGTTGATTAATTTACGTATAAATGATCGAAGGTGCGGTATCCGAAAAGCGGAACTGCACCATTTGCAAATAAGGGCCCAATATCCCACCACTAGAGATGGCAAAACTTCATTAAAGTTCGTCCCGTTTTGTTCGAACTTGACTTAGTAAAAAGTTACAAAAGTCAAATTCGACCCTTAAAGTCAATGGGGGAGTGATAATTTGAAAAGTCAGATGTTTACAGCTAACACAACAATGTAACTTACGGTAAATGGCTGTGGCACCTGGAACTGATCTGTGGGGAACATCACAACAAAACTTGTTAAAAACTTCTTAAAATCGAGCGGGCAATTGTCGGGTTTTGCTCAAGCTACATTCGGGGTTTACGGCAATTCGAGGCGTTACCACAAGACGATATTGTTCGTAGTTTTTGTTAGCAAGACGAAATAGAATGATAAATCAAGGGTTAACAGAAATTGAATAAAACTGTTGAGGTTTACACAACAATAACAATACTTTCGAGGGTTAGGAATTATATTCGAGGGTTAGCAAAAATGATACATACATTTCGAAGGTTATTGAAACGAATGATACTTTCGAGGGTTAGTTAACAAAGCATACATTCTAGGTTAGTGAAGTATCTAAAAACACGAGAGTCGCGGATAAACCCGTACTAGTTTGAATAGTTGAGTGTCACGAGAAATAAAGTTTGGCCTCGAGTCAGGTTTGAGGTCGGTTTTTGGTCCATCTCTACCCACCACCATTATAGACCAAAAGAAACACCCACGGTAAAATAATCAATTAGAGCAAAAACCACATATAGTAAGTTTTAAAAAATCCAAGCATGGTGGTCGAGTATAGCTATAGCTGCAACCAACGCTGAGGTGCAATTCAGTTTCATGCATTTTAGTAGTGTCTCCGAACACCTTCAAAATCTGTTGGTCTAATTTAAATCTAAATCGGATTGGATCTCGGGTATATGGACCAATCATAGTAGGGTGGGGTTTGAGTGGATACACTACAAATAGGAATGTTAGAAGGTGCTAGTTTCAGTTAGGAATTTTGCCTGGAAGTGTTTTGTGTTTGTGTCAGGCTGTGTGCGACGAAAAAGCTTGCCTTTTTGCAGGGTTGGTGAATGGTATATACAAACCTGTCAGTTCAGGTGGCTTCTAATTCAATGCACAGTATTTGTTGCAATAAAAAATACCACACTTCCCCCTTCTATGAAATGAAAGATTATATTCTGCAGCTAAACACCTTGATATTATACCACTATCAAACGATTATAAATTAGAGTCTACTTCCAGGATTTTCCATGAAACAAAGTTTTGAGGGAGAAACAACATGTATGTAATCAAAGGCAGCATTAGAAAACACATGCAGCAAAGCTGAGTCAGAATACTTACAGAGAAAACAACCACTTGCAGGATAAGTGCAGCCCTTCTTTTAGACGTGGGCCCATGTTTCTAAAGACGCTCGGTATATGTATTTGTGATACCTCGCTATTAGCTCATGTATTTTGGTACCACTTGGTATGTGTAGCCACACAACGTTTGTACAAGTGTTGTGAGGCCGTGGGTTTTTAAATATGCCTGTGTTCTGATGATTCACCAGATTCATGCCCTAACAATAAATATACTTTAGAAATAATGTACAGTCATATTTAGTGTTTGTTAACGGATGTACTGGTAAACTATAAGATGGACAAATATCTCTTTGCCATGTGGCTAAAATCTGAAAAGTCAGGAAAAAATGCCACATGGGGTAGGTTATATGTAGAGCCATCTGATTGGTGAACATCATACATGACTGCAGACATAAGGACGGGATCTGCCCACTTTAGGAGGGAGAGTAATCAATGACAGCTCACTAAATATCAAATGGAAATCACAGTTCCATTGAAAACACACTGCTAAGGCTTGAAGCAAAAGCATGGGATAAAAGAAGTCCATTTCAACCAACTGGCTATTTGAAAACACCTTTCTTTGTAAGGGAGTGGAAGCTGGGTGTTCTATGTTTAAGTTATTTTGAATCTGGCCCTATCAAAAAAAATGTATTCTTACATTGTTTAATTCAGCTGAAATCTGATAAAAGCTACTGTGCATCTAGGCTTTGAAAAATAAGATTTACACGGAGTCAGCAGTAAGGAGAGAGTTCCCCACAACTCCTTAGTCATATGCAAAAAAGGGGAAGGAAAAGAGATTCGGGTAATTATAATGTTATTTCATTTCTATTGCTGGGTATGCTAGTTAGATTTCTCTGCAAGTAAAGACATCAGTGAGCATGCTACAACCCTAAACCCAGGGAGCAGTGGCAGATGATTTAGTGAAACAAGGCAGCCTCCATAAGTCACATACAAAATGGGGACCACAGTCACCTTTTAAGGAAATGTGTTGTTTGAAGTATGTGTAGGGCATTTTGATCTGGGAATTTCATATGTGTTATGTTTGTAGCTATAAATACGTAGTATGTGTTGTCTGGTATATATCTATATTTTTTCCAGGGAAAGAAGAGGAATAATAGAAACATAGAGAACATAGTAACATAGTAATTGAGGTTGGATAACGTTCATCAAGTCCAACCTTTTCACAAACACTTTTTAACTACTTAAAGCAGTTGATCCAGAGAAGGCCAAAACAAACCCAGACTAAAAATGGGGGGATGGGACAACCTTTCCTGACTCCAAAGTGGCAATCGGAAAGTATTCCTGGATCAACCAGAAACTGCAGCAGTATATGTTTTAAGTACCAGTATTCTCAAATTTTTGAGATTTTTATTAAGAAAACTTATCTAGCCCCATGTTTAAAGCTATTTAATAAACTTGCCATTACCACATTGCTGGAAGACGGTTACCACAGTTCTTCTCAGTGAATCTAGTTAAAAATTGAATTTTATTTTGTGATACAATTATTATGTGTTTTTGTTTTAAGTGTTTTTGCCATATTTGTAACAGCTGTGGTAGGGATTTGTATAGTGGCAATTAATGTTTTTCATGATCTTAATCTAAATTTATATAATCTATCATTTCTATGTTCTATTATAGTGATTAGTCTTCAACAAAGTTGTTTTCCATAAATCAGGCTGTCCTAACACACCCTTCGTCCTTTTACTATCAGTATATAATGGCAGGTAATTTTGTGTGGTTGAGCTCAATTTCCATTTATATCGTAAATTAAATCAAGATGTGAAACAAGCAGTTCATTTTAGAATTCTCGCATTGCGACAGTACATTTATTCCATAGGTAATTTTTAAGCTAGGTGATGTATTTAATAACTTTTATAGATTTTTTCTTTAAAATAAACTAATGGTCTTTCACAGACCTTTGTGTTCTCCTTTGTAATTGACTAAATGACACTTTCATAATAAAAATGAATGTCCTAGAAAAAGTGAAAGCCTATTTGAAAGGACAAATAAAGTTACAAAAAATGTTGTTCTGCAAGTGTTTTACAATGTTGGTAACAGAAAACCCTCTTTACCTTAACCAATAAAACTCAATTGGGGTTATGTACAGAGAGCCGCTATCGGTACCCAGCTCTCTATACATGAAAATGGGAGTTACCTATTTCAACTTCTTTAATGCCAGCTATTTCCATCTTAAGAGATGAGACTGATTGTAACAACAGTCTTACCTGTCCGGAGATCAACCACAGCGACCCGTTCGGTCACGGCTTCATGCGCGCTCCCGGTGACGTCACGTGACACGAGCAGGTCCGTTGTGCTTGCGCACCCGCCCGGCTTTCCTCAGTGCTGTGTACGTCACGCACAGGCAACACTGTTCCTAACCTCCGTCGCCTCCTCAGATCAGCAATTGGACGGGGAGGGCTAATTGATTCAAATGCCTCCTTCCCCTGCAATCAGACTCTTCATCACTCCCCATTGGTTCCTATGTATGATGTAAAACCCCTCAGTATAGTATTCCTTGCCGATATAGCGGTCTAGTTTACTATCTTGCCCGTGGGTGTTTTTTCTATTACTCTCTGTTACTGACTCCGCCTTGCTTTGAATCCGATTCGTATGCTGCTGCCTTGACGTTCTGACCTCTGCTTTCCTAACTACGTTTTTCTGCTTTAACACCTTATAATGTGCCTGGCGGCCTGATTCCTGGTTTTGACCCTTTGGCTAGGATTCGAACTCGCGCTTGCCTGCTCCTAGTGGTAACCTCAATTTTGGTCTCTGACCTTGTATCTATCCTGGTTGGGCCTGCCGTAGTTTCACTCGGACTATCTCCGTGGCCTCAGTCGGATACCTTGCACTCTAAGTCCAGGGGGCAAACGTTTCGGTAGGCGCGTCTACCTCCGGCAAACGAGGCTGTGTCTATTGATGAAGATAGTGGTTTAGATGGAGGTATCAGACTGAAGGAATACGAGGGAATCCAGAGAATTTTAAAAAAGAAATACTTGAGGTTACTCCCAGGCGTCCCAGTCCCTTCTGGCCAACCTCACTGCCAGATAGACAATACTAACGGACATAAAGAAAGTAGGCTGGTCCAGTAGTTTATATTTTTCAAGGGGTAATCCCTCTTTATTGCAGTACACAACGCAGATGTTTAGTGAAACATTGTAAAGGCTAGCGGGCCAGAAAACATTGTGTGTTGGTGTTGTACTGCAATAAAGAGGGATTACCCTTGAAAAATATAAACGAGCTGGAAGCCCTACTTTCTGTATTCCTTAGGCAAAGTCCGGAGCATTACATTTATATCGGCCATGAAGATATTCAGGCAAACGCAATGACAATTACGCTTCGGTCTGGACGGGGCCGTCAATCAAACTGGCCAGGAAAACACTTCCAGTGGCTCCCTTTGTGGGAACCTAGTTTCCTTACCAGAGAGAAGTTTCAGCAATCGACAGGGGTTCCACAGAACTTTAAGCGAGTGTTCTCCCCAGAATTTTTTTCCAGCCGGGTGGCATGAAAAAGTAGCGAGGGTGGGACAGGACGGGGAAGGAAATTCAGTTGTGGGGAAAGTAAATGTGCTACTATTTTTGTAGTTAATTGATTTCAATTATTTTTAAGGTTTGACCATGCCCTTTAAACTCAGCAGTATAACTGACATTGAAACAATACAGGCTCCATCATATTCTAATGAGAATACTGATCAGCCTTTGCATCATGCTTCATTATATAGGTTAGGGAGTCTAACTTGCCCACTAGATGTTTTGAAAAAACTTGGTGCGAATGCAGGGAGTTGTAGGTTTTAGAAAACATCTGAAGGTAACCAGATTTTCTAAACAATGGCCAGCAAAAAGAAAATGTGACCCACATACAGCGATACCACCTTTTTAGCGCCTTTTTAGGGGATCTGCAAAAAACTAGAAACCTACATCTAAATTCTTATTTAATCAAACAGTGTTCTTTCAAGAAAGTTATTCCCGGGTGGCATGAAAAAGTAGCGGGTGGGGCCGCCCTGCTAAAAGACCTAGGGAGAACACGCTTTTAAGCATGCCTGTCTGCGTATTTCAATGCGTCTTGTCATTTCCTCTTAACAGGGGGAGTCAGACTTGCCCCGTTGGGACTGCAGCCGATAATCCAGCTCGCCTAGCGTCAATCTTGTAGAGAGCTTTTTTGACACATTGGTCCGGATAATAACTCGGATACTGATTTAGTCGGGACAGCAAGAGAGCCAAATTGGCCCCATTAGCGTCAAGGGCGCTGACGGGAAGGAGTACGCTCGAATTCCGCCGCTGGGCAGTAGCAGTTCAGGGGAATCGATCATGCCTTAAAGCAGCCCACTTTGAGTTGGCTTGTCTGAAGTCTTGTTAAACCATCCTGTTCTCAAAAACCCTGTGATGAGTCACATCCGCTGGCCATTCGAGTGCGACAGATGTTCAGAGAACGGCGTCAAGGTAAAGTCCTTCCTTCCAAATCCACTCTTCAAGATTGCTCCTAGCTGTTCGAATTCCTCTTCTCTCTTTCTGGGAGCCACCATTGGGTGCACCCGCGTTATCGGTTGGAGGAAAAGAACGGAGAAGGGTCGGCTGGTTTGTCTGTATTGTTGGGGAATTAGGACACTTCGCCAACAACCTGTCCCCGATAAAAATCCAGGAATCCAGACCTAGAGTGGTCGAGGATTCTCCTCTAGGGTGTCAGGTAAATTCCTCAAACTATCTGATAAAGTAATTTACCTGCCCAAAGTCTTATTGGTTCTCGTATACAAAAAATGACCAGGCTTTTGTGAGATATTGGGGCGGCTGGGAATTTCATGGATATTACTTTTGGCCAACCTTTTAAAAAATTCCAGTTAACTAAAATGTACCAAACCACAGTATATGTTAAAAGCAGTGAAGTTCCTCTGAAAAGGGAAGCCTTTAAACCATCACTGCCAATGTGGTTTTAAAATGAGGTTCTGACATTGCGAGGTGTATCAAATTCTTGTCTTTTGAGCTTCCTACTACTCCTTCTCATGTTTTGGGATGGCCGTTGGCTTAGGAGAAGCACATCTACTATCCATTTGGTCTACTGGTCAGCTTCAGAAGTGGGGTTCTATTGTAGTGATTGCATGTTGTCTTGCGGTGTGGCGAATATGTCTTTAGAAGGATTCCTCCTTCGTTATAGAAGGTTTGCTGATGATTCTCCCTACAGGGGTGAGTGTTTACCTCTCCACAGACTTAGATGGGTCTATCGATCTTTTGCAAGGAACCATGCCGTCTCGTGGAACATCATACAACTGACAGTCCGGAAAGTGTAGGCCATTAAAAACCTACATTAAAGAGACATTGGAATAACGGTTTCATCAGACCTCTAACATTCTCCGGCAGGAGCTGGTTTCTTTTTGGTATGAAAAAAAAGATGGTGGTTTACGACCCGCACGATTATAGGGCTCTATAATAGAACCATAAAAATAGAGACCCTTACACTCATTGACGACCTCTTTTCTCAAGTGTGTCAAAGCACAATTTTTCATAAGTTGGGACCTCCAGGGTGCTCACAATTTATATAGAATAAGGCTTGCGATACTGGGAAAACAGCTCGTTTTTAATAATCGATATGGCCATATGAATATGTTAGTCATGCCCTTTGCGCCCAGTAATGTACCTGCGTGTTTCAAGATTTTGATAAATGAGTATCAGAGAGATACCTTGACAAATCTGATAGTAGGTTTATCTTGACATTATCTTAATTATTCTTCCTCATACAGGAACATCGAGATCATGTCAAGCTAGTCCTTTCTAAGTTAAGGGAACATCATCTTTATGCCAAAATTGATGAAAGAAAGTATGTTGAAAATATCAGGTTCCGTCCTTGGGTACATTATTCTATGATCAAGTTTGTCCATGGGATTCCTTAAAAAGTCTTGCCATTTTAGATGGAAACCTCCTTCCAATCTCAAGGGTCTCAAGAGGTTTAGGGATTTTAAATTTTTATCGTAAATTCAATTAAAAATCCTCTTCTATAATCTCCTCTTACTAACATGACCAAGAAAGGAGTCGATGGGGACTCATTGGTCAGAAGAAGCTCTTCGGGTGAGACCTTAGAAAGCTTCTTGTTCAGCCCCCATTTTAAACCTACGCTAAGCATATTAATCTGCCCTTGGTTGTTGAAGTAGACAACTTCAAGGGATGGGCATAGAACTCGAACTCAACGAGTTCGAGGCCGACTGTTCGGAGTTCGAACGGACACCGGCTTCTCGAACTATTCCGGAACGCGGAACTTTTCGATAGTTTCCAGCGACTTTCGATGATTATCGAAGTGGTCGAACGTTGAGTATATGCGAATCCACGAGTAAAATGTACATGTATCTAGGCGCGAACATCGAACTAGAGTAAAGTCTCCATTACAGGCTTATACATGAGTATCGAATCTGCGAGTAAATGTCCATGTATCACTCGAATGTTCGAACGTGAAAGCTCGAAAGTGCCTGCGTGCGTGAGAGTAAAACGATTTTACTTAAGTCCGGATATTGGGAACAGGGCCCTAGACCATTTCCCAGGTCCACAGCCATTTACATTAAGTTTACCATTAATATTTGAGTTGTATTTGACTCGAAATTTCGAACTATTTGCTTCCATAGACTTTAATGGGTCCGTTTTCGAACTTGTCACACTTAAATAGTTCGAAAGTTCGACAACGGACCGGAATTCAAATAGTTTCGACCATCTTACACTTAGGTAGGAGTAGGGGCTGGCTCTCTAAGCCGTATTCAGGCTCCCCAGAACGTCTTCATCCCTGGCGTTTTTCTAGTAAATACTCTTCTGCAGAGAAGAATTATGGATAAATTGGAATCAGGAATTATGGCTATTAAATTAGCTTAGAGGAATAGAGACAACTGGCTGGAAGGGGGCAACTACACCCCATTACGATCTAAACTGATTCATAAAAACTTAGAGTATTATTAGGGAACGCTACTAAAGGCAAACCCCAGACAAGTCCATTGGGCGCTCTTTTTCCTAGGTTTAACTTTTGTATCTTACTTATAGACCTGGCCGAAAAATGTCAAAGCTGACGCTTTATCCCGAAGTTTTGTTGACCCAGAAGTCTTTGCCACGAAAGTTCCCCTTGCTATTATTCTCCTCACCGTATTTTAGCTGCTTTAACCACGTGCTATTATTGTAAACTTATCTAACTGTTACTCCTCGACAGGTAGACCTGTGCCTCCAGGTATAAACCGGTACTTTCTTTTTGTTCCCCTACTCTTCATTTACAGGTGTTTAAACAGTTCCTGATTCTAGTTAGCCCGGATACCTGGTAGAAACTAAGACCTTATCTTGTTAAGAGACATGTTTGGGGCTGCTATAAACAGAGATTCTAAAGCCTAGTGTCAAGGCATGTACTGTTTGTGCCCGTAGTAAGTCTTCTCGGGGTGCTCTGCTGGCCACCCGTTTGTTCTTCCTATTTCCCGAAAAACCATGGACTCATATATCATGGATTTTTTGTAGTAGATTTACCCAAACTGTATGGGTATACTGTACTTTGGGTAGTAGTGGATAGATGTCAGTAAGATGTCACATTGATTCATCTAGTTAAACTACCCTCAGCAATAAAGAGATTCTCCAATGTTTAATCATATATATTTCGTTTTTACATGGTGTTCTCTGAAAAACATTGTTCCGACAGGGGAGTCCAATCATTTCACAGATTTTGGTGTTTTTTTTTGAAACCATTGGTGTTCTCTCTTTTTTCCGTACCAGTTTTCATCCCTGGCACTAATGGTCATAGACCTGAAAGAATGAACCAATCTTTAGACAGTGATCTCAAATGTTCATGCCGAACAACAGGAAAAATGGTCAGACATTTGTACCTTTTTCGAAGTTTCGTCTAACAATGCTGTTCATTCTTCATCCAAATTCTCACCTTTTTGTAGGAATTATGGCACGAATCCCAAGTTCTTCTTTTTCAAATTCATCCTCAAGTACCCGTTCCTAGAAGACTGGGCTCAAACCAGATAAACCCCAAGTGGACCCAAGATCCTCCCAATCTCAAGAAGAGAAACCAACGTAGGAATAAACATTTCTGACTGACATAGTTCTCAGAAACCTAGTTTGTGTTCTATGGAGATCGGTCTGGGTATCCACTCATAATATTCCTCACACCAAAGCTTCGCTAAATTAGGTCCTAAATATTGGCCTACCTATGAACAACAGACAATAGGTGACCTATAAGGTAAAGTATCTAACTCTTTCAAAAAGAGTAGCAACACCTTTCATGTATCCTTACTTAAGCTGGCCAACAAGTGCTGAATGTTGGATGCTCCTCCACCTTTGTGGAAATTAAGGGAACCTGAACTACGAGATGACAAGGATTTTAGACTTCTGGTCACCATTCAAAACCCTCTTCAATACCTGTTGACTGGAAAGCTATGGTCCTGAGAAAGTTCTGGGCTCCTGGTTCGAACATGTCATGTAAAGCATAGGATTCCATTACTGTCCAGAGATCCCCGTCGGCAACGCCGTTCGGTCCCAGCTTTCGGTGCCGCACAATTGGATTGGTCCTTCAGAAACGCTATAAGGTGGTGAAAACCCCGCGGAGCTCAGAAATCATCCACAGTGATGGAAGAAAAGAAACCACGGCAACACTGGCGACATTGATGTCGCCAATCGGTCGGTGTGTAACTGGTGGATGCAGTGGACATGCCTGGGTCTATACTTCAGCGGAAGTTGTTGTCCACTGTGTGAAGAAGAAGAATAAGATTCAAGACGCCGCGACATCAGGCTATGTTTGAAGTAGCCAGCACCAGAGTGCCCTGGCGGCCGCAGGAGGGGCACTTCTGTGTTGGCAACTCAGCAGGAGCTTGGATGTCACCGGATTGAAGAAAAGAGACACGCCATAGGGCTCTTGTAAGCAGACTCAGGGGATCCGTTTCAAGCTGCAGGACCCCCAACAAAGGCATTCTCAGTGTTGGCTGTCAGTTCTGGGGAGGAGGGTCCCGGTACAAGCTGTGAGACACCTTATGCAACAATAGGGCTTCTTGTCCGGGCCCGTCTTAAGAGCACTTGTCAGTGCCGTTTAAGGGCCTTTATAAGGGCTGGAGAGGGGGGTCTTGTGGTTCAAGTTACAGGACCCCTTAAGCCCAAAGGCCTTCCAAGGGGTGCAGGGCACTTCTAAGGGCCACCAAGGCACTTCTAAGTGCCGGGGAAGGGGGTACTGTTGTGAGCTGTGGAGACCCCTAAGCCCCAAAAGACCCTTACAAAGGTCCGCATGGGCACTCTCTAAGGCGCTGCAAAGGCCCATTTCCAAGGGCCGGGAATTCCAGTGGTATTCCCGCCGACGGCAGGGTGGGCATACACCTGCGGGCGTAATCCTTTCAGCAGCCCCTCCAGCCCCCTGCTCCTACTCCGGGATTTGAAAACCTTTTTTTTTTGCCACAATTAATATATTAGACATTGTAAAATAGTTAAAAGAAAAGTAAAAAAAAAGAAAGCTATAAAAGTAATTATCGTGGCGAGACGAGCTCAAATTACCACCGCACATGTGCGGTATTGATTTTGACGCATATACAATCGCTTTTAGAAATATGGCACATAATAAAACATTTTTGTCGTGAGAATGTCTCCGGATTTTTTGGCGAAAATAACGGGCCCTTTTAAATATGGCCTCACAGTAAACACCTCACCCAAATGTATAAAAAGGCCCTACTGCAACTGCAATCAACAGTAGTCACGTAGTGAAATACTATGATAGTTCTAATATGTTATATTGTGTTTGGTAGTGCAGCGTCATTAGTGAACCTTACAAAGTGGCAAAGTTTCTCTGTAGAATGGCCTGAAATATTATTGCTGGGGTGTACAATATTTGTTGGAAATGAAAGACTGAAGAAAAAACAGGGTTCATGGTATCTTTATTACATGAGCGTATATACATGCAGGCGATTATACAGCATAGGAAATACCAAGAAGTATTAAAAACCATACATCTGCGACACATGTAAGCAAAGCGAAACATCACTTTAAAGCGTCAGAGGCTTTTTAATCAGTCACAGCTATAGATTCAGGAAAGGAAATTCAGGGGGGAGGTACGTAGAAGGGAAGTGTGAGATAGTTATCGGTATGGGAATTGTTGATGGTTACAAAGAAAATCCACAGCTAAAAGTGGGAACTAAAGTGTCCAGACAACATTGTCCCAAATAGAACAGAGCCATGACAAAACATACAACAAGCTGTTGTCTACACCCTCCTTGCTGTGGCCCATTGGGTGATTTATGAAAATATAACTCCACTGCACCACCTAATGGCAGTAGTATTAGGGACTTTATTGTGGCTCATATCTTTAAATACACTAGCAGTCAAGCTCTTTTTTTTCTGTAGGCCAGGGCCACAGACTAGTATACTTCAGAATAGGAGGGCACCGAAGTGCCTAGGGCTACTGTATTGCTATAATGGGCTAGTAGGGTGGAGAGACTGCTCCACACCCTCCGAGGGACATTAGGTTTCCTCTTCTTCTGCCTACCTTACCTTGCTATTTCAGTTTGACTGATATGATGGGATTATTTACTTGGTGTGTCCCCCTATCTTAATGTGATATTATAAAAGTTACCATTTTAATTTCCCTATTGACTAGTTGTTGTGAATTAGAAAGGGGTTTCTATTTTCTTATTTGCTGCTTACAGAAAATCTGACAATGTGATTAGGTGCTCTGAGGGAAAAAAATGTCACATAAGGATTTTAAAAATTCCATTTAAATGTATGATTTTTTCAAAGCACCCTAAATAGAAACATAAGCAAGCTGTCTAGCATAGGCATCAGTTTTGCCAAATTACCAAGCAAATAAGGATACCAATATATTCAGTCATGGGTGAATTTATTCCAAACCACCTGTAGCAGACACTTTAATTCCTGAAATGTGACTGCCATTACCTAGTTAATAATTGCAGTTTGATTATCCAATGATTTTAAAATGTTGTAGACCTATGCATATAGATGGACAAACTCCCTCTCTACATAATGCCAGGTCAATGTGACAGTTTATAAATATAGAAATTACTTCCACAGTTTAGTATCAGTTGCCATTTACTTCTTTTTGCAGAATAGTTCGGCATGGCATGAAAATTAAAGCTGTCAAAATAAGGTCAATAGTATATCTGAAAAGTAGTTTCCAGGCAAGTTGAATGACAATGAATAAGGACTGGCCCCCGACTCCTACAACTAGTCAGCATTGACATCAATTCAAGCCATAAATGAACCCCAAAAACCCAACACCAGTATTGAACTTCTGTGTCAAACAGACTAAATTACACCACTATAAACAAATTGGGTTTGTCGGCAGAGGAGAGACCTGTAAAAAAAAAAAACTAGAAATTATCCAAAAATGTGGAAATTTGAAATGCAGCAACAATGGACAGAAAGACAGCTGTAAACCTGAAACAACCCAAAAGGCCCATTCACACATCGACTAGCCAAGACTCTCTGCTTTGGTCTTACGAACTAGGAACCAACTAAGTCCAAGTGTACACAAAAAAGTTAATTTAAAAAAAACAACTTCTCTATAAAATTCAAAAACCAAACCTAATTGAAAAAACCAGGTAAAAGTCAAAAAAAAACAAAACAGAAATTCCAGCAAAATTTCTTTTAAAGATCCTATAGAATCGTGAGCCTCAGTTGCTGCGCAGGAAGAATATAAGAAGGAAGGACCATGTATTAGAAGATAATGAACTCACTAAACTGAAGGACCCTGACAGCATAGTTTTTAATGTTGGAGGGACAAGGCAATAATCTGCTTGTTCAACCAATATCTCACTGAAAACGGCATTAAGTATCAGCTAGTGTATAATATTACAGTAAACCCGTAGCTAGCAAAACTCTCTCCTCAAAATTACAAGAGTGTGCTAGTAGGAACACTTGAATAGTAATGTTTATTAGTGGTGCATGACACCAAGACACGGGCCAGGCATTGGAACCACACAAATAATCAAACTGTTACGTCAACAGAAGACCGCACTGGAAAAACTCCACTGGGCACGGGGTTTAAGCATTCCTAAAGTTTTCACAGAAGCCTCGGATGGTGAGAGATGTTGCTCTGCTTTGGAGTGCCAGGTCGCGGGCCCCCGAGAGAGAACTCATGATACGAACCACAGTGATAAGACTTATCTTGGGAAACCTTTGACAGTTGACAATCGGAGGAGGAAGAGCGTGACACTACATTGCAAAGAAGACCCCAAACTGGACGTTCAGACAGCCAGGGACCAGGGATTGAAGCCAGAATGTCTGGGAGTGGCAGACCACAGACAGCAGTACCAAGGGAGGAGCAAAATATCCGCATGAGACAGCATAGAGGAAGAAGAGAAAAGAGAGAGAGGAAGGAAAGAGGAAAGAGAAGAGAGAGAGAAAAGAGAAAGAGAGAAAAAAAGAAAGAGGAAGAGAAGAGTGTTGAGGAACGCAGAAGGAGGAAAGAAAACCAGTTAATAACGTCGAGCGTAGACTTCGGCCAAGAAAGAGCCAGGAAAGAAGCAGAAAACAAAGAGGCAGAGAAGCAGAATTCAGTCAGGGCAGACGTATAGTCAAAAAATTGGGTCGGGAATAGAAGGTCAATGACAGAGGAAGAGAGGCAGAGTTGAGGCTACAAGCAAAAGTCAAAAGGCATGAAGCAGACAATGGAAGGGATGAGAGACAGGCAAAAATCGTCAAACAGAGAGTCAGAACCCAGCCCCAGCATTGAAACTAGGCGTTTTTGTAAGGAGCAAACCCAAACTGACAGCACACGAATTATAGGAAGGAGGACTAAATAAGTCCAGACGGCAGGTAATAATGTCATTCTACATGAGTGCGAACACATGCATGATTGATTGCGGCATGCGTCATGCTGAAAACTTGATTGCTCAATGCCAGACGTTATCTCTGGGAATACCTTGATCGTACATTGAAAGTGCGAATCTGTATAGAAATGATTGCTAAATGATCTACAAAATCCTTTACGTATACCATAAAACTTATTCAGGAATGTCAGGCAGAATAATCTTTCAATCCATAGGAATTCAGATGTAGCAAATTTAATTACATATATGTTAAGCAAAAGAAACTCCTCCACCCATTAGGATACCATGATGCAAAGTTTAAATGCCCAATCAGGGAGATGCTGAAGGATCTCCGTTTCTTTTAGGCCTTCATATCTTTAAATTTAGCTTCCTTAAATTTAATCCAGTAACGGTGGGGTTATCCCCTGATGTTAATAGTATACAATAAAGGGGAAAAATTTATCATCAGACTCTGGTTACTTAAAGCATATGTTTTAAACCTCTGTATAAGGGCAATGCTGATGTAGCCTGATATATTGCATGGTTTGTACACTTATTGGCAATAAAATGTTCTTACACTCGCCCACTAAGATGATAACCAAGAGGTTATGTAATTGTAAATAGTACTGCTTCATTCAAGCTATGGAAACTCTAAGATGATTGCATCTCCAGCATGCCAAAGGTTTTATTTATATAAAGTTTAAAAGCAAGGACACATACCAAGATCTGAAAAGTTGGTTGGACACTGAGGGTGGTGGGCTACACCAACTCTTCAGTTTGGGATAAGGCACCACAGTGCTTTTTACTAGCGGACTTACACGTGACTGTGGAGTTGGGGCTTGGGAGTCTGTGGTCATGACCAGGGCAGTTTGGTCTGGGATTGGTGACAAACATAATCTGCCCATCCTCTGGCCTCTAGAATGTTGGGGAGGTTATATGGAGGGAGGAATATGCTTACTTGAAGTAAATTATAACTTTCACTAGCAGCGTTTATAAGTTTAAATAATAAATAGGATAATCATTTAAATCCCTATATATGTATTGATTACAAAATTTTAGTTAAGATTGCAAAAGTAATTGAACCCCCTATGCTTTGTGAGTAATAGTGTCGGTTTATGTCGAGATTAATTCATTAATAACAACATCATGGAAATAGAGGTCAGTGAATGCATTAATTGAAGATAGTTTGAAGAACCTTTATGCTGGTATACTTAAAAGAAAAAGCCTTCAGAGAAACTAGTATCTGCAATGTCACCCATATCATGAAGAGTTAAAGCGTTGTGTTGCTTGATGAAAACATTGCTAATAAACCTAAACAGAGATGGTGGCCTTCCTTAATGCACACTAAGGGGGTTACAGGGACATATGATCGTTCAATGCAATTAAACAAAGTAAATGAGAGTAGTTGATGGTGTGTTGACTGGACATGACACATTAAATCGGAGGTTGAACCTGTACATTCCCTGGATCACACAATAGAAGAGGCACTGTGCACAAATCTGCACGACAAGAACCATGTCATGCAAATGCTTGTGAACATATTATTTACAGGTTTAGAATAAAATTATAAAACTGAGGGCATTATGAGATGAATATACAGAGCACATTGCCCGTACAACACACGACAGAGTGTATTTGTATGATTTCATATGATCATGTTCACAACTCTGACTTTCACTGAGAAAGTAACATCCCATTTAGATTTATATATAGATTTCCTGCTATATACTACCTTTGTATTGATTACAGCCTACATGAGTTATTTTTCATCCTAACCAGTTGATTCTGTAGTCAGGTCCGACATACAGAATGAAATGTAGTAGCTTGGGACCATTAAACGCAAACGTTTAAGAGCATATGTATGCTAAAACTCCAAACGTCACGTTCCCACATACAAAAACGTAACAATGAAATCCAGTGAACCAGTCCCCTAGATATTTTTTTTGATAAGGGTCATAAAGAGACTGACCATAGATTTATGTTTACCATAGTTTCTGTTAAACTGTTTTTCTGTGGCAAAGGCGATTATCTAAACCATTGTATAAGAAATATGTATTCCCAGGCAACGCACAAGTATATGTACAGTATATATTTGTGATATTATATTTATTGTTTTGTATTATGATGTGTTAATTGGGTCGATGTATGAATTGCTTGGCACCAATTTAGATCCATCTTAACTCTTGCATGCCCAAAATCATTCATTCTCATTTTTGCATCTCAAAACCTGCTCTTATCTTTCAGTCTTTCCACTGGCTGCCCATCACACAAGGATCCAGTTTAACTGGCTTACCTATGGAAACAGGACCCTCCATACATATCAAATGCTGATCCAAGATACCATCCAAGCTGTTAATCTCCACACTTTAAATTACTTCTTCCTCTCATCCACCCGAGTAACCTCTTCCCACGCCTCTGTATTCTAGAATTTGCACGTGCACTCTTTGCTTTGGAACACCCTTCGTCACAAACTCCAGCAAGCTTAACTGGCCTAAGACACTACCCCTTCTCACTGTCCCATCATTTAGATTGACAGATTTCCAGGCATTTATCTATGTCTCACCACAATTCTTTAGAAATGAAAGTCCATATGGGCAGGGGTCCTTTTCTACTGTATCTTAGTAGTGATGTATGTATGTAAAATAGCAATTCACTGTGCCACACTTTGAGTGGCAGTATGTTACTTGTCTATTGCATCACCCCTTATTATGTAAAGGGGCACGTAAGATATGCACTACCCTATTTATTGTAAAGCGGCACAATGAAATTCACTGGGTGCACACGTCCATGCACGCACGGACATCCCGTGCGTGCACACACTCACAAGGACCACAGGGGACCACTGGTTTGGAGAAGTTTTAAGAAGGAGATCAAGACGTCTTTTTAGAGGGGCGGAGAGAGAGTCTACCACTGCAGATGCAAACTGTCACATTTCATTCAGGAAAGGTAGGTCAGGACGGGACCCTAGGGATAAAAAAGGGGTGGAACAGAGTTTTTAAAGCTGCTGCCTCAAATTAAACTTAAACTTGCTTACTGTGTACTTTCCTTAAGATAGAAAGACTATATCAATTACGCAATTACACAATGGCTCACAGAGATGCAAAAGATGAACATCCATGATATCTATTAGGTTGTTGCTAAGAAAGCAGAGCTCCTGTCTCCCCTCTTGGGCCATTTATATGTTCCTAAATCCCTTGGGGACTAGTTAGTGGTTTTACCAGCATTACTGTTTGGCACATATAATACTGGCAAGATATACAAAAGTACTTGACCGGAAGTAAAATCCTATATAACTAACTGACAGGTTTTTTAAATCATATGGCCCACGGACGAAGAAGTCGAGCGCTCTTCATCAAAACTCCTCCACTGTCCATGCGCATTGGAGAAGCCAACCCCTATTTATAAAAGAAAATTATCTAGAAGGGAGTCCAATAAACATCAATACATATATATTAACATAGAATATTCTTTATAAAGAGCAATCAATTACAAACATCTAAAATCCCCACAAAAAAGTGTTGCATTAAAAACTGTTACATAAATACAGAAATTTTCCGAGCAAACAGTCATAAAAATTATGTAGTTAGTATTATCGTCCCACAGACGTTGTGGGTTTATACCATACATAAAAAACGGCAGTATACACCAGACAAGCTGAACTACCTGGGCTCCAGACAGGCAATAACAAGCACAGAACTGCGTTGTACTGGAAGTCCCGCCCTTATCACTGATAGAATAGACACAAAACAAGGCCCACAATCTCAGGCAGCAAGGGATACGTCGGTTTGCAGCTCCCTCCTTTCCACGAACACCATAAGTCTTCAGCCACTCTTAGAAACTACAACCTCTGGGGGCGTCCTCAAGATCGCGTCACGTGATCCTCACCGGCACACTATACGGCTTGAATATCCAAAAACAGGGGGGAAGGATCTATCCAGCGGTTGACTGGCTACCTGAAGGTAGGACCTTACTAGATACACAGGTGCTATAAGGGTGAATGATCAAAAAGGGCCACAGTTCCAATACCAAAAGTGCCCAAAACATAAATACTACTTACAATTAAAAGTGTTAAACCCATAAACCCAGTCTAGAATGATACACAACACAAAAAATGCTACACGTTGTGTTGCTGTAGCAACTCATCAGGAACGTTAATTATACTGTGATGCAACCATTGACTAAAAACAGAAAGGTAACCTTTATACAACCAATAACATTCCATAAATAAAAGCGTTCCCACTTTTCTATCATTCAAACCTTTATGGGAGTAACATAGAATCATATTCAAAAATATATTTGTTCCAACATAGTAATTATTACTAAAATCACACCACCTCCTACAATTTTCACATTGCAAGCTGCCAAAATTAACACTTGACTCTCCTTGATGTAGCACCGTGCATCAGGCCATAATGCCTTATAAATACGTAGGGAGCACTATCTGGTATTTATTTGCTCTTATGCTCGAGCTCACTTCCCTTTGTGGTTAGTATTATAGTGTATCATGCTCATGGAAGGTCTCCAATATATTTAGACAACACGCGCATGTGATCATAGGACTACTATCTCGATTTACAATTTAAAAACATTCCTCAATGTTATCCATTTCCATTCCGATTTTTATCTGAATGCGGAAATGGACTCCCAATTGTTCACAGATATTACATTGCCCCCAATTGAATAGTCCTCTTACAATTGTTTTATCAGTTTCTTCAGATTTTCAGGTTTATGAAGGAAAATATGATTTAGGCTTTGTTCATTTTATTTCTGACAGTCCTTATCCTCTTGGAGGACAGCAATGTTTTAGATTGAGCGAACTACTTGACACAAAACTCTCTTGTGTATTCAAGAACTAATCGTAGGTGGCCCGTCTGAAGTACCATACCATTTTTCTCTTCTCATCCTTATCTTTAGGTTTAAGTAGGTGTTAGAGTTCGTCTCCCTATCTTAGCTTTGTTATTATGCATATCATAGTTCGTTCCATAAACTGCTTTACTGAAGTTTATATACATTTCTACATGATATTCAGCCACACTCAGTAAGTTCCTTTGTCTTTAATCTTAAGAAACGCGTTCCAAAGGAGGATTGTTTTCCGGCCACTCTCTTTATGCTCACTACCAAAAATTAATATAAGAATTAGGAAATGAGCTGTTCCTTAAAGAATGGTGTGGTGGTTGTTAATTTGCCTTCTTCAATATTTAGTGAAAATAATCAAAGATTCTAAGACTCCTTACAGTAATACTTGTTAAATTTCAAACAGTTTGAGTGTGGGCAATAAATTCTCACAATTATTTCAGTTAGTGGGCAATAAAATCATCAATATATTCTGGGGACCCCCCCCCCCCCACGTTCCCCCGCCACCCCAGACCCTGAAACATGATCTATATACCTATCGCCGAGAATGATCCCATACTCACGGAACCCATTCTGATCAAAACACAGCATTTTCTTTCCATTCCGGGCCGTTATAAAGACCCAGCGTAGTTTGGCAGCTCGAAGGAGGTTTCCATCGAAGAAGTCCCATGTGTTTGAACTAAATTCTCAAATTTAAATTTAACTATTTTTCCCACAAACAAAACATTAAAACAATCCCCAGGAAAGTCAATATTATCATTCCCGATGTTGTGTTGTTTCATTAAAATATTAATATATTATGTGAAATGAATATAATATTTTACTGCCTCTTTGCCTTCAACCATGAGTTATTACAGTATATAAGGACGGTGACATCTAATGATCACCAAAATTATACTCCGGTTCCATTCAAGCCCTTGGAGCAATGCAAGTTCAGGATCTCTATAGTAGTCTTCTCAAATAGGTGCGAGTATTACTGACCAATGGATGTAAAGAGAAAGTAGTGGGGATATAGAGTGGCCGTTTAGATTCCCACCCCGAAATGATTGTGGCTCCCAGGGGGGGGAGCGGTGATTTATGCTCCTTATGATTGTCGGTTAAGAGTACAAAAAGATAGCAATAGGTCGTGCCTTATCATTAACAAGGAATTCTCTGCTTCATCAAGAGATAAAAAACCTTTACTCTTTCCCACCTGTACTAAGACTTTCAATGTCCACAAAAAAATTTAGCTGTCGGATCAACACGCAGTACTACTAATCACTAACTGTTCCAGGGCTTCTCAACACTAGGGAAATCCCGTTAAGGAGAGACCCCCCCCCCCTGTCAGCTGGTTTAAACACAAACAATATTATCTTATCTTAAGTGCTACCCAGCTCTCCCATTCCTGGGTCTACTCCAAAATTGTCCTTATGAATTATATGTAAACTTAGGACCTCGTTTAATTCCCCGCCCACATCTTCTGTCTGGACCAGTTTTCCAAATAAATACCCATAGCACTGATCTTAAAAGATTAACTCATGACCAGGATGAATGGCGGAAAGACCTCACAAGCATAAGCCACTGTTCCTATCAGGAGTAGGATTAAACTTTGACTTCCCCTTTCTAACGGGTATTAGGTCTTTACCAGGCAAGTTGCATTAAATCTCTTAATGACTGGACATCAACATATCATTCTTACTCAAAAAAGCGACAATCTACTATAGGCACTTGCGCTACTGGTATCAAACTCTCTATAGTTAAGTATCACAGGGACAATTAAATACCTCGGGCCTCCAGCGCTATCCGACAGAGACCCGCGTGTTATGGGATACCCCCCTTTATCACTGATAGACACAAAAACACGGCCACCAATCTCAGGCAGCAAGCGGGAATATGAAGGTCTGAAGCTCCCTGTTCTTTCCAACAAGACCGTAGTAACATAGTAATTAATAAAAGGTGGAAGAAGACATTACGTCCGATCAAGGGTCCCAACCATCCACCCTCTTTTTTAAATTTTTTTTATAACCCTTCTAAACAGTTGATCCAGAGGAAAGCAAAAAAAAAAAAACAGCTAAAAGGGGGGGGGAATGCCGAGCCTGGAGTCCAAACCCGGCAATCGGATAGGATATCCCTGGATCAACAGATCTATATTTAGTAAATACCAGTTAATTCCCAATATTAGTAGTTTAGAACTATATTCCAGGCCTTTTTTTAAAGACTCATTCAAGTAAACTTGCGGCAACTCATCTGCAACTCTTAAAGAAACTCTGATCTGTGCTGGCTATCCTCTTTCTAGCTCTAGCTCTCTTATTTGTGAGTGGGGAGGAAAAATTTGGTCGCCAGATTTAATTAACTTTATCTGTTTGTTTTTTTCCAAAAACGAAACTATTCCAAAATCCAAAATATTTTTTGTCACCAAACATTGTTTTTAACCCTTTTATACACCTAGCCTGCTCCCTCTGAGCTGCCCCGAATCTTCCACGTACCCAGGGTAACTCTTAAATATATCATCCCTTGGTGACAATTGTCCGTATACCACCACCAGCTTGCCGGGACATTTGCATATAAACCACAGGCTTCTATACTCAGGACATTGGCCCACCAATGTTTTTTTTTTTTCATTTATTTACATTTCTACATCAATAATGTTTATACTTGACAAAAGTAACTCTATTCCCAAGGGAATTTCGAGGTTATCGAACGTTCAAGGCTAGTTTTGATAATATTGAAAATAGCCTCGAAACACTTCTCTAATAACAATCGAAAATTCATTTCATGTGCGCGACCTTTGGGATTTTCCCAAATCCGGAAATCCGAACTGAAAAGGACTGAAACTGAGCAGTTTCGGCAATTCCTCTATTACATCAAGAGGACATAGATCTTGCCCATCTTTATACAACCAAGAAAAGAGAAATCAAATGCCCAGGCCTAGGCCCCATACATATCAGATTAACCAGCACACTGGCATCATACTTTATTAAACAGAGGGGTTTGAGCAACAATCACATTACTGTGATCAAATGCAATAAAAAGGCCTATCCAACATTTGTGTGTTGAAAATTAATAGTGTTTCAAAGAAAATATGCAGGGAGGAGTTACATAAAATTTATTAAAAAATGTGTACATCTAAGGGCTATTTGTTTAAATGCCTCAGGGCAACCAAAGTGATTCTGAGCGCATTTTGAAGCCGTTCATCGCGAGCGCGTATGGCGGTCCCGCGTGGTAGACCTCAGCTAATTTGAGTGAGGGATTATTTCCTGTCTGCATCTGCTGCTTAAAAGCCAATAGAGTGATCAATTTAGTCCCTTCAGCCTGTCAGGACATTAGGATGTGAGTGTACTAGATGTAATGTTATATAGAGACTGGCTTGTTCAAGATACACAGGACGGATGTTCTGTTTGGGAGTAACGCTGGTACCACTTGACTATATTATATAAATAGAGAAATTTCGATACATTTTGCACCATTTGGTATAGATGTGGACAGGTAACACGCTATGGTATATATTAGATTGTATAATTGTTTTTAATAAGTTAGGAACTGGTATTTGGGTAGATATGTCCTGAGTGTTAAATAACCGATGGATTTTTATTTTACTATAATAGAGTGTGCAGATTGCTTCTTTGAAGGGGATCGTGGTTTCTTCTGTATCAACCATTTGTGGTTGAAAAATTAGTGTATCAAGATAAAAATCAGGGCGATTTACAAAGAGACACAAGAGCTTTGCGTTATAAGCTCCATTTCAAATTAGCTACCATGATACAGTTGAAGACCTGTGGTGTAAATGTACACCGTTTTTGGTAATTATTTTAAGATAAAGCACTCTGATGGTGAAGTAATAGTGTTAAGTAAGTGCTCTTATTGTGCAGGAAATCACCATGGTTACTTGTTATCTTGGATCTATTTCGGTGTTCAGGTCATATATTAAGTTGACCTGTGACTCTATTGTAAATTGAGTCCACATGCGCTGTTGCGGCTTACATGGAGGTTTTGTTTTTTGAAGGGCGTTCCCCTCCTGAGTAAGTAGGTTCGTGTTTGTGACAAAAGATTCTGGTTTAGACACAGGCCAAATCTGAGTCCCTAAGTTTTAAAGACCTATCCACAGATGAATATCCGCACCTCATAATATTTATATGTAATGGAATTATTAGGCATAACTAAGTGTCAGTGATTTTCCAATTGTAAGAGTGAAATACACTGAAGGTTCTGCCCCCAACGTCAGCATAAAATATAATAAAGGACAAAGGGAGATAAAAAAAATAAACACACAACATTACATGTCCGCACATTCCAAGAAGATGCTAATTGATTACATTTACAAGTGCTGCCCTCTCTAGATATCACACAAGCAAAAAATAAACATGGTTGCAAAAGCCCCCCCCCCATAGATGGCCACGAGGGACAGTGGGTTAACACAGCAATTGTCCATTGCTGTGGGAATGTCTGTTACTAACCTCTCTACTCTCCCTCTGCAGTCAAAATAACATCTACATACAGTCAAGCTAATCAAGGGGGGGTGGAGGAGTGAAGCTTGCATGACAGTTTGAGGCAAGACAGATATGCCCCCTTCACAGCATGGCGAATTGAACAGGCGAGATTAGAGGGTCGAAATCAGGAAAAAAATGTATGGGAGCGGCTGCATACCTACTCTTGTTAAAAGCAATTAAAAAAAAACAACTGCATTTAGGAAATACAATTATCCTTTATATGCCCCTTAAGTCATTTTACTTGGTATAATGTATTACTGTTTTTTTAGTAGTTTGCCCAAGACAGGTCAAAGGTTCTATGTAAAATGTTATTAATAATTCTATTCTATATTGAGAATGCTGAATAGGCGAATTGCTAGAGGCCTACCATAACATTTGCATTGATAGTCAAACCCAGAATAGCGTTTTTACTATTAAAACATTTTAGCTTCCAAGCTAATTTTATATACTGATATTTTTTTGCTGAATAATTTGTTGATTGTAGGTGTGAAATTCAGATAAGAGGACAACCAAGCCACATCTTGCACAGTTTTATGAATTAGTTAGGCAAAGTAAACAACACACAAAAAAAGATATCATATAATTGATTTCCCAGCTCACGCAGGGGAGCCCAAATACTTTTGACAAAGGTTATATTAATAGAAAAAGTAATTATTCCTTTAATAAAATGATTACCAGTATCAAAAGTTTCAAAAATGAAAACCAGAATTATTGACAAATAGTAAGTTTCTATTAGAATATTAGGATATGCATATTATAGAAATACATTTAATTTCATGGGGAATACATTGGTAAGTTAACTATGTACTACGTGATTCGGTGGGGATGGGTAAAAGTAACTAACCATAGGGACAGTCTGTTTTATGTTGTTTGTTTAAGCATAAATAAATAGTTCTATCCATATTAACAAATATGGAGTAAATGGTCATTAAAGGTATATAGAATGTAATAACAGGCAAAATATCTAAAATAATATAGAAAGTACTTCGCATAGTTCCCCCACTCCGATTTTGTATCTTCAACAAATGGAATGTTATAGCCACACACCTGGAAGTTTACAGGGAGGCAATGAAAAGCCTTTACAAAGAAACATATTTTATGAGAACTCCCTTTTTATGTTGTATTCCAAGGGCCCGTGGGCAGTAAGTCCCCCCGCATAGCATGGACGGTGGGCATAAGTGTGGGCAGCATGCCTCCTTCCTGCTACATAGGGCCGCGTGGGCAGTAAGTCCCCCCCATACTCATGGACGCGTGGGCAGTAAGTGTGGGCGGCATGCTCCCCTCTACATAGGGCCTGTGGGCAGTAAGTCCGCCTCTTAGCATGGACTCGGGGCAGTAAGTTGTGGGCTGCAAAGCTTCCGCTTGCTACTAGGGCCGGCGTGGGAATGTAATTATGGAGCGGCTGTAGGCAGTAAGTTGGTCAGCATGTCCCTCCCCTCTTCATAGGGCCCGTGGGCAGTAGTCCCCCCATTGAGCATGGACGCGTTGGCAGTAAGTGTGGGGCATCCAGCATGCCTCCCCTCGTATGCAAAGGTCCCGTGGATAGTATGTCCAACTCATACGCATAGGACGCGTGGGGCATAAGTGGTGGGGCCGGCATTTTTATTACATGAGTGTGTGCATGTCATTTAAGAAACTATGGGAAATTTTATTATATGGGGGATTGTGTGTCATTATACTTGGGGAGATTAATTGAATAATATATGGGTGTGTGTGTTTGTCATTTTCTACTATATTGGATATGTTATGTCCTGTGTCATTTATACTATTGGGGACATTTTTTTTTATTGGCTGTTGTGTCAATGTGTGTTTTTATAATTGGGGGTCATTTTATTATTACGGTTTTTCATTTCTCTTTGTGGGTTCATTTATACTATGGTGTACAATTTTATTATGTGGAAGTGTGTGTCATTTATACTACTTGGGGGACATATTATTATATGGGTGTGTGTGTCATTTATAATAGTGGGGGCAGTTATATGGGGTATTTTCAGTTATACTTTTGGGACATTTTATTATATGGGTGGGGGGTATTTATCCTATAGGTACATTTTATTAATATGGGTAGATGTTTCATATATATGGGGGACCATTTATTATATGGTGTGTGCATCATTTATGCTTCTGGGGATATTTTTATGTATGGGTGTTGTTCATGTATACTATGTGAGGACATTTTCAATTATATGGGGTGAATCCAACGCCTCCTTTTGAAATGCACGCTGGGGGTGTTGGTTGATTCGCAGATCGGATCGCCAACCCCATGCCGAATACACCTGTGAGGTGTTATTGAATATCGCTAGTATCGGATCTAACGCCCTGACTGAACCACACTTTGTAGGTTGTTGGTTGATTCGCCAGATTGGATCTCGCAACCTCGTGGGCCAAATGCAACTGAAGGTTGTTGGTTGATTCGCTCGATCGGGATCCCAACGCCAGGGCCGAACACACCTGTAGTGGTTTTGGGTTGATATCGCCAGATCGATCCCGACGCCGCCTGGCTAAATACAACTGTGGAGTGTTTGTCTGATTCGCTGTTCGATCCGGGCAACCCTGGCGAATTTACCTGTGGGGTGTTGGTTATTCACCAGATTGATCCACTCCTCTCTATTCACCTAGGGTTGTTGGTTTATCGCCAGATCGTATCCCATCCTCTGTCCTGATGCAACCTTTTCCCATTAGAGGGAAAAGGATGGCGTAAGTCTAACACTGCTTGCTCACAAAACGCTGGGCAGAATGAACAGATCGGGCGCGCGTGATTGTGCTTACCCAGGCTCAGGTTAGGTAAGGACACAGGCCCTCAAAACGTCAACAAGTTGGATTATAATGTTTGGGATATAAAACTATCCAAACCGCCTAGATTCCATCTGCAGGATGTCAACCTTCCTGATTACGGCATTATAATGACTTTGAAAACTTTGTCTTTCCTTGTGTGATTATTCCTCGTGATGACTTATTCCTCGTGGACTGATTAGAGATAGAGAGGAACTGAGCTGGCCAGAATCTCTGCTTTGACATTCATGAAACCGTGAGTTCTCAAATGATCATATTTAATTTTTAATGTTAAAGTAATGTGAGTTTGCCTTCAAGAAAAAAACATCAGGTCTCATTTACCCAGAGGCGGGCTATCTCTCTGGGTAAAAGTCCCTGTTCGCGGGTTCAATATCGCTTTTTTCGTAAATGTGCGTTTACCTATGCTATGGGATTTAACGGCCAGCTTTTATACTATAGGGAGGATTTAGTTATATGGGTGTGTGTGTTTGTCCATTTATACTATGTGGGATATTTTATTTTATGTCTGTGTCATTTTTGACTATGGGCGGACATTTTATGTAAATGGCTGTGTGTGTCATTTATAATATTGGTGAGCATTTTATTATAGAGGTATTTTCATTTACTTTGTGTGTCATTTATACTATGAGGACAATTTATTATCTGAATGTGTGTCATCTTATACTATTGGGGGACATATTATTATAATGGTGTGTGTGTCAGTTATAATAGGGAGCATTTTATTATAGAGGTATTTTCTTTATACTTTGTGGTGTCATTTATATATCTATGATGGACACTTTATTAACTATGGAAGTGTGTGTCTTTATCTATTGGGGTACATATTATTATAATGGGTGTGTGGGTCATTTATAATATGGGGGGCCTTTTATTAGAGAGCGTATTTTCATTTATACTTTGTGTGTCATTTATACTAATTGAAAAATGGACATGTTATTATATGGATAGTGTGTGTCATTTTATACTATTCGGGGGACATATTATTATAATGGTGTGTGTGTCAGTTATAATAATGGGGGGCATTTTATTATCTGGGTTTTTCCATTTATACTTTGGGACATTTTGTATTAATGGGTGGGGGGGTTATTTATACTATGGGTGACATTTTATTATATGTGGTAGATGTTCATATATCCTATGTAGGACATTTATTATATGGGGACATGAACCCAACCACGCTTTTGAATGCACCCTGGGTGTTGGTTGATTCGCTAGATGGATCCCAACGCCCTTGCGCAAAAATATTTAAACACTGTTGGTTGTTGGTTGAATTCGCTAGTTCGTATCCCACCCTGACTGAAAAGCACTTGAAGTTTGTTTGGTTGAATCGCCGGACAAACGTCAAGTGAAGTGTGTTGGTTGTTGCGCTAGATTCGGATCCCACTCCGCATGCCGAACCACCGTAGGTTTTTGGGTTGACTCCTAGATCGGATCCCAACCCCTCGTCTGAATGCATCTATGGAGTGTTGGTTGATTCGCTAGTTCAGATCCGAACCCCTTTGGTCTGAACTCACTTGAAGGTGGTTGGTTGATTTGCCAGATCGGATCCCAACCCTAGATTCAAATCTGTAGGATTTCAAACCATTCCGAATACCATTATATGACTTTGAAAACTTTGACTTTTCCGCGTGATGATTATTTTTCTATATGGACTGATTAGAGATGGAGAGGAAACTGCAAGCTGGCCAGAACACTCTGCCTTTTACTCCAGGAAAACCGTGAGTTCTCCGAATGATCATATTTAATTTTTAATGTTAAAGGTAATGTTTTTGGCCTTTAAGGAAATACCATCAGGCTCATTTACGCCAAGGCACTATCATCTCTGCCCGAGTGGGCAGTAAGTCCCGCCCGACCATACGCATAGACCGTGGGCAGTAAGTGTGGCACAGCAGCACGCCCCTCCATACGCATGGACCGTTGGCAGTAAGTGTGGGCAAGCACGCCCGCCCTCTACATATGGGCCACATGGGCAGTAGTCCCTCCCCATACCAAATAATGTGATATAGTTAGAATAGTTTTATATACTTTGTTTATTAGAGTTTAATGGGTTTTAAATTGTTTGGCACTTACTTTTATTTCATAATATTGAAAGGCTTTTGAACTAAAGATTTAACTAATGACCTTAATTGAATTTGGCTGGATTCTTAACCTAACCATACTTTGTTCAGATTTAACTTTTTTTTTCATATTTCTCTTTATTGAGGCCAAAAAATTATTTCCTATGGTTAGGTTAAGCTTTATGTCGCTAGCATTTGTTAGTTTAGCTAAGGTTAGACTAGTTAGGTTATTTAGGTTCCCTGCGAAAGAGTCAGCCTTGACGTTGTAGCAAGGCTTATCAAATCTTTGCTCAAAATATTTTTTAAATTTCTTCATAATTATGTTGAGGCTGCAGATCCATGTTTTACTCAGATGGCAAAACCCTAGAACCACCCCTGTAAACGCCCCCCCCTATAGGGCATGGGCCCTTGGGGCATGTAGCCCCCCCCTGCACATACAGGGCCGCTTGGACTTGTAGCCCCCCTTAATGGCAGGGGCCCGGGGCAGTAAGTCCCCCCCATAACGCATTGACGCGTTGACAGTAAGTGTGGGTACAGGCATGGGCCCCCCTCTAACATAGGGCCCGTGGGCAGTAATTCCCCCCCATACGCATAATGTGATATGGAAAATAGTGTTATACTGTTTTATTATAGTTTATAGGTTTTAATTGTTTGCCTCTTCTTTACTTTTATTTTTCATAGTATTGAAGCTTTTGACCAAAGATTTACCTACATGACTTCCTGGATTGTCTGTAACCAAACATACTTTGGCTTCAGCTTTTTTTTTTTTTTTCAAATTTCTTTCTCTTTATTGAGCTAGATGTAGTAAAAAGGCATTTCCTATGTTATGGTTATCTTTAGCTAGTCATTTTTTAGGTTTAGGCTTGGTTAGAACTACTTAGGTTAGTTGGACCTCGCTGCTGAAAAGATCAACCTTGACGTGGTAGGCAGGGCTTACAAATCTTTTGGCCAAAATATTTATTCTTACATTAATTATGTTGAGGCTGCAGATACAAGTGTTTTTGCTCATATGGCAAAACACTAGAGGCGCCCTCCTGAAACCCCGCGCCTTCTCTGCATGGCCCTTGCAGTAGCCCCCCTATATGGGCATGGCCCTTGGACAATAACACCCCCCATATGCAAGGGGCCGCGGGGCAGTAAGTCCCCCCCCATATGCATGGAACGGTTGGGCAGTAAGTGGTGGGCAGCATGCCACCCCTCTACATAGGTCCCCCCATTAGCATGGACCGTGGCCGTAGTGTGGGCGCATGCCTCCCCTCTACATAGGGCGCCGTGGCAATTTAAGTCCCCGCCTCCCCCATTAGCATGGACCGTGGGTGCAGTAAGTGTGGGCAGTCATGCCTCCTACCTCTACATAGGGCCCGTGGGCATTAGTCCCCCCATATGCATGGACTGTGGGCCGTAAGTGTGGGCAGGCATGGGCCTCCCCTCTACATAGGCCCTGTGGGAGTAAGTCCCCCCATTAGCATTGACCGTTGGCAAGAAGTGTGGGCAGTCATGCCTCACCCTCTATCATATGGAAGCCCGTGGGCAGGTAAGTCGCCCCCCATACGCATGTGACGCGTGGGCAGTAATGTGGTGCAGCATGCCTCCCCTTTACATAGGGCCGGGCTCGTGGGCAGTAAGTCCCCCCATATAACTCATGGACCGTGGCAGTAAGTGTGGGCAGGGTCATGCCTCCCCTCGTCTACATAGGGCCTGTTGGCATAAGACCGCAACCATATGTATGGACTGTGGGCAGTAAGTGTGGGTGCAGCATGTCCCCCCTCTACTAGGCCCGTGGGCATTCAAGTCCCCCCATTAGCCTGGATCGTGGGCAGTAAGTGTTTGCAGCATGCTTCCCCTCTACATAGGGCCCGTGGGCAGTAAATCGCCCCCATACTTCATGGACGCATGGGCAGTAGTGTGGGCACGCATGCCTCCCCTCTCCATAGGGCCCGTGGGCAGTAAGTCCCCCCCATTAGCATGACGCGTGGGCAGTAAGTGTGGGCAAGGCGTTCCTCCCCTCTACATTAGGGCCTCGTGTGCAGTAAGTCCGCACGCATAACATATGGACGCATGGGGCAGGCATTGTGGCAGCATGCCTCCGGCCTCTACATAGGCCCCGTGGGCAGTAAGTCCCCCCATTAGCATGGACGCGATGGTCGAGTAAGTGTGGGCAGGCAGCCTCTCATCTATCATTAGGGCCGCGTGGGCCAGTAAGTCCGCCCGCCATACCGAATGGACCGTGGTCATAGTGTGGGCAGCATGATGGGCCTCCCGCTCTACATAGTGCCCGTGGGCATTAAGTCGCGCAACTCATACGTCTGGACGCAGTGGGCAGTAAGTATGGGCAGCATGCCTCCCCCTCTACCCGGGCCTGTGGGCAGTAAGTCCCCCATTATCATGGACTGTGGGCAGTACGTGTGGGCATCATGCCTCCCTCTAGCATAGAGCGCTGTGGGGGCAGTAAGCCTCAACCTTATGCTTGACCGTGGGCATTAAGTGTGGGAAGGCATGCCTCCCCTCTGCATAGGGCGCTGTGGGCAAGTAAGCTCCCATCGCATAGACCATGGACTGTGAGCAGTAATGTGGGCACAGCCCTTTACTTAGGGCCCTGTGGGCAGTAATTCCCCCCATATGGCCTGGAGCCGTGTGCAGTAAGTGTGGGCAGCATGCCTCCCCTCTACCTAGGGCCATGTGGGCAGTAAGCCGCCCAACCATATTGTGCATGGACCATGGGCAGTAATTGTGGGCAGCATGCCTCCTCACTCTACATATATATGAACTATAGTGATTTAGTTGAATAGTTTTATATGTTTATATTAGAGTTTATGGGTTTTAATTGTTTGCACTTTACTTTCTTTCATAATATGAAAGCTTTTGACTAAAGATTGTAACTAAATGATCTTATTGAATTTGCCTGGATTTCTTAACCAAACATACATTGCGTTCAGATTATTTTTTTTTTCATATTTCTCTTTATTGAGCCAGATGTTGTAAAAAGGCATTGCTCCTATGGTTAGGTTTAACTTTAGGCTAGGCATTTGTGTTAGGTTAGGCTAGGTTAGACTAGTTAGGTTATTAGGTCCTGCTGAAAGAATCTACCTTGACGTGGTAGGCAGGGCTTACAAATCTTTTGGTGCGCAAAATATTTTATTCTTCATTAATTATGTTGAGGCTTGCAGATACAGTTTTGGCTCAGATGGCAAAGCCTAGAGACAGACCCCTGTAAACCCCTCCCCCATATTGGCAGGGTCCTTGGGCAGTAGCCCCCCCCATATGGTCAGGGCCCTTGGCCATAAGCCCCCCATAATGCAGGGCCAGTGGGCAGTAGTCCCCATAGTACCGCATGGACCGTGGTGACATTATAGTGTGGGCAGGGCAAGCCTCCCTCTACATAGGGCCCTTGGCTAAGTCCGCCCGCATATGCATGGACCATGGGCAGTAGTGTGGGACAGCATGCCTCCGCCTCTACATAGGGCCTGTTGGTGGCGTAAGTCCCCAACCATATGCATGGACCGTGGGCAGTAAGTGTGGGCAGGCATACTCCTTCCTCTACATAGTGGGCGCGTGGGCAGTAGTCGCCCCCCACTACGGCATGGACCGTGGGCAAGTAAGTGTGGCAGTCATGCCTCCCCTCTACATATTGGGTGGGACTTTGGGCCCGTGGCATTAATTCCGGGCCTCCATTACGCATGGACCGTGGCATAAGTTTGGGCAGCATGCCTCCCCCTCTAGCATTGGGCCCGTGGGCATTAAGTCGCTCTACCCCCATAGTATGGACGTGGGCAGTAATGTGGGCAGCATGCCTCCTCCTCTACATTGGTCCGCGTGGGCAGTAAGTCGCCGCCCCAGCTGCATGGAGCTGGGCAGTAAGTGTGGGCAGGCATGCCTTCCCTTTACTTAGGCCGTAGCGTGGGGGCAGTAAGCTCCCCTCCCATAAACGCATGGACCTGTGGGCAGTAAGTTGGGAAGCATGGCCCCTCTCTACACAGGCCTCTGGGGCAGTAGAGTCCCCGCTCATACCATGTGACCTTGGTTGCATTTTTTGCAGCTTTTACTAGATATTCACCAACATCGTTAAGGCATATTTTTTTTACTTAATAGAATTTTCTATTAACAATGACTAATTGCTTACACAGCAACTATGGTAGCGTTCCCATGTGCAAAGTAAGCTCTAGCCTATTATCTAACTGACATATCATGATTTATCCACCTGTATGACTTTATTGTATTTTGTTACAGTACATTGCTAGTGTCCCCAGTGGGCGCTTTATAAATAAACTATACAATACATACATATTAATGTAAGCTGGTTTTATATGGCTGCAGTTTGCTGAAAATAAGAAATACCCAAAAATTTTTTTTAGACACTTTCTCATATCTTTTGGGGGCTTAAAAAAAAACCCCACATGTTGTTATGGCCATTTTAATAGCAAAGACCGGTTCAGTGTGGTATTAACCAATTTGAAAAGCCACAGCGTGTTCCTTTTTACCATCATACGGCGCTGAACTTAACTTTTCACATCATTATTAGTGCTAACTTTTGTATGTAATTTTGCACCTTGATAAAACTTGCTTTGTTTAATAGCTATGAGAAAAAGAAAAGTTGAAAAGTTTAAAAATTGTGGTAAGGTATGGAGGAAAAAATTGCGAAAATACTGGCCCCTTTATAAGATGTCCCTTATAGACTCATTGACTTTTTGGTAAATAAACAA
Source organism: Hymenochirus boettgeri (assembly GCA_019447015.1). NCBI lineage: Eukaryota > Metazoa > Chordata > Amphibia > Anura > Pipidae > Hymenochirus > Hymenochirus boettgeri. The sequence continues at coordinate 56,852 of JAACNH010000280.1, read as the reverse complement.
AATCGGACCCTTAAAAAAGCATCTTAGGAAAATTGGAAATCTCAGATCAATTACAGTAAATGCTGAAAATAGTTTAACAACCCCGCCGAGTACTTATTAGTATTGAGACCACCTTCACAATGTACTGACACCGCCATGGACATTGGCATGCTAATAAATGGCACTTCTGAGTTTCGCCCACTCAGAAACATGGGGATTTTTGAATGGGCTGAACTTAACCAATAAAACACTTTTCGCATTTTAAAATATGAATTGGCAATTACGCGCGGTGATGTAGGGCGAAAGGTGTCGGTAATGAATGTCCCCATTGGTTATCACTGCTTTATAAATTGTGGAAAAGTCTAAATATGGCGAGATGGTTGGCGATAGGCTGAGGCGAAAAAAATTTGTGACCTCATAAAATATGGCCCCTATACTTTTTTTTGACATGTAAGCATAATGGAGTCAATTGAAGTGAATTGTGCTATTTGGGCCATAGTTATTCATAGTAACCAGGTTGAATAATAAGACATATGTCGGGCATTTAATCCAACATTTAGAACCCTACCATTAACGTGCCTATCCTAAGCGCTTGTTCTAGTCATCAACTCTTAAGCAAGTGGATAATGTGATTTCGTAGGCATTAGAGCTACTTCAAGATAGATCAAATACAAGTAGCTAGTGTGAGCAACTGGAAATACCTATATACCTAGATAAATAAGCAAAACTCATATTTCCACAATCTGTTTTCTCTGATAGCATTGCGCATTCAAACAATGTAAATTGCATGCTAAAGATAACCACTTCCGTAATGTATGTAGAATATAAGCATGCACAAAAATTTTCATGGAAAGAAGCTAGGCCCCAAATTACTACACTTTAGCAAAAGAAGTTAAACAATAAAATTATACGGGTTAGCTTTAAATCAACTTATTTTTAGTGATGGTAGTATATCAATCGTCTACATTTTCATCTGCTCACATATTCCCCTTTGGGCAGCGGTCATTAATCATTAACAAATCACCAATGTCATATGGTATCAGTTTTCGACGGTCATGTGGTTTTTTCGCTGAGGTTTGTGACATGATACTGGATTCCACCAATCTGAAGATTTTACTTATCAACACTTCGGCATATGCAAGTGTTAAAATTTTTTGTTTATTAAGTTATCGAAAAGTACAAAAAGAATAAAACTATGATTCTGTCATTCATGTGCTGAGACCAAGGGATTTCTATTGTGAAATACTGTACATAGTTGATAATCGCAGTTCTAAGTGTTTCTAATGCCTGTAACATTAAGAGGTGAAAATATAGAGGCAAGAGACCAGTATTTCTTTTTTTTAGGACTGTTTTAGGCTTTTTAATCTTGTGGCTGCCAAAGCAAAACAGAAAATAAATCAGTCAACGAGCTTGTTTGATTAAAACCATAAAGTGGTCTCCCAAAATTCACTAGGATCACTGAAACAGAAGGACACAATAAAATCACCAAAGGGTGAATAAAAAAATATTTGATAGCAAATCAACACAATACCGCACAACAGATTCACTGATAAATGATTTAAAATAATAAGAAAACATAGGGTGTCTACAGAGATGGCTGAACTTTGGCAATTTCGAAAACAGACCGCATTCAAGTAATGGGAGTCAAAAAATAGTTTGAAGTTTGATAAAATAAAATTAAAATATGCAACGGTAACTTAATGTAAATGGCTTAGGGACCTGGGAAATGGTCTGGGGAGCATGTTTGAGAATAATCCGAGACTTCGGTTTTACTCTCACGCGCACTTCTTTGAGCTCTCGGCGCTAACGCTATCGAAGCATTCTATAATTATCCCATGAGATCGACTTGGCGGATTCAAGAATCGATATTTACTCGTTATAGGTACAATAGAGCATTTTAGCCCTCGTGGATTCAATATTCGATATTTGCACTCGCGTATTGTATAATAGACATTTTACTTGGCAGATTCGATATTCGATACTTTACATCGCGTATAGGTATCAATCGACATTTTACTTGCAATTCGCTATCGATATATTACCCTCGGTCGTATTGGTAAAAAAAAAAAATAATAGACATTTTACTTGCACAAGATCGATATTTCGATATTTACACGGCGTATTGGTATAATAGACATTTTACTTGCAGATTCGAGAATTCGATATTTACTCGTGTATAGGTACAATAGACATTTTACTTGCGGATCAATATTACTCGCGATTGTCCATAATAGAACATTTTACCACTCGCAGGTTCCATATTGACACTCACGTATAGGTATAATAGTCATTTTACACTTGCGGATTTGAGAATTCGATATTTAGCTCAAGTATAGGTATAATAGCAACATTTTACTTGCAGATTCGAGAATTCGATATATACTCGGGCGTATACAGGTATATTAAGACATTTTAATCGCGGATTCGAATAATTCGATATTTACTCCCGTATTGCTATAATTAACATTTTACTCGCACTCTTGTTCACGGCCTCGAACTTTCGAACGTTCGATTATTATCTAGAAAATAGTTCGCAAAATTCGAAAATCCCGGTCCGGGATAGTTTGAGACGCTGAGTCTGTTCAACTCAATAGTATCGGCTCGAAAGTCGGGTCGAGTTTCTATCCATCCTAGTGTCTAGCTGGTATAATATGAATAATAATTAGTAGAAGAGGCCAGGCATTTTGGCGATCAGACCTGGGGCTGGCAGTATAAAAAGTATTAAACTTGTCAAGAAGCAGCTTGGTATGAAAAGATGATTTTGAAACAAAGGTCAAATAAGGATACAAGAAGTAAGCAAGTATCAACACAATGCTACATAGATTCAACTAGAAAAAAAGAGAATTTTGAAGCAAGAAAAGGAAAATGATTGTGTAAGGATGATTTAATCTGTCTTGGGGGAAATGTAATACTTTCAAAAAAGGAAAAAATATTGGTTAGTGCCTTTAAGAAAAAGAATGAGATAACACCTTAAATGGAGAACTACAGTATAAAGGTTTTAGTTTTATAAATGTGGTGCATAAAGGGTGTATAATGTAGGGCATGGAGGTAGGATAGCATAATCCTTAGCCTCACAATATCAGTTTTGTGAAGAGTTCCATGATCCCTCCAGGCAACCCTTCAAGCAGCTTTCTCTTTCTTCTTAATACCAGAGGGCGCAGCACCTATGAAGAAAGGTGAAAACAGTAATGTGCTGGTAATAATGCAACCTCACCTGCATGTACTCCCTAATTTAAAAAGTGTTTTTATCAGGTGTATTTGTCCTTATGCATTCTAAGAAAATTATTTGGCACTTAATAGGATTGCTTTGTCTCTTGTACTCTAGGGAGAATGCTTGGTACGCCCCGTAAGCTCTATACAAGTAGCAAACTTTCTAATAAACCTGGTTTAAAATTATTAAATTCTAAATGATATACAAGTGTTTTTTTTAAATCTCTGATACTCTGGCCGTGCTGCAACATCATTATATGGGTGGAGTTATTAATGAAATATTAGCAGAGTCTACTTACACTGTTTTACATTTACGGTAGTAAGTTAAGTAAGGTACAACAAGGCAATATCCATGGATTAATAATATCGCCACTGACACAAAACAGTATTTGGTATATCAGACAGCAAGGTTAAAGACTGTAGTGAAACTAGGAATAAAACCACAACAGTTGCATTGTGACTATACTTGTAATTTGAAAGAGTCAACTTTTTTAGATGATAATGTTTCTTGGTTATTCATTATTTGAATTATTTGAAACTGAAATAGATCTGGTGAGGGGATTGACTTTAAAGAGAAAATATTCTGGACAGGACATTTTATGAGAATAATAATTAGACATTCATTTTTGTTGCTGTATTTTCTTGCAATATAATTGTATAAAATAATAGGTATATTATATATAATAAGTGGTCAAAGTTTTCGCTATGCAACAAAGACACCCAGGTGTTTAGATTTTTTCACACTGGTCTCTTGTATTGGCATTATTTTGTAGCTGGCAGATAATTGGGGCATGACACACTTTAAAATTTTCCGCATACATTGCCCCAATATGTGTATGTTGGCACATATTATAATTTAAATTCAAATATAAATAAAATTAAAATAAATAAATAAAATATCAAAAATAAAAATTATAAATATAAAATAATTAAAATATTATAAAAATATAAATATAAAATCCGTATTCTAATATTAGAGTATCTCGTAACCTATCATAAAATACATTACTAACATCTCAAGCCTATCAACATACCAAACAACTAAACATTACTCTCCTATCTCCCCCCTTCACTATCCTTCCTCACCCATTCTCCTCTCCCTTCCTTACCCACGATCCGATAGGCAGCATGCCTCCCCTCTACATAGGGCCCGTGGGCAGTAAGTCCCAACCATACGTATTGACAGTTGTCAGTAAGTGTGGGCAGCATGCCTCCCCTCTACATAGGGCCCGTGGGCAGTAAGTCCCCCCCATTAGGATGGACCGTGGGCAGTAAGTGTGGACAGCATGCTTCCCTTCTACATAGGGCCTGTGGGCAGTAAGTCCCCCCCATACGCATGGACCATGGGCAGTAAGTATGGGCAGCATGCTCCCCCCCTCTACGTAGGGCCTGTGGGCAGTATATCCCCCCATACGCATAATGTGATATAGTTAGAATAGTGTTATACTGTTTTATTATAGTTTATGGGTTTTAATTGTTTACACTTTACTTTTATTTCATAATATTTAAAGCTTTAGACTGAAAGATTTAACAAAATGACTTGCCTGGATTTCTTAACCAAACATACTTTGTTTCAGATTAATTTTTTTTCTCCATATTCTTCTTTATTGAGAATGTCCCGTTGTTTAGTTGGTGGATTCTGGAGCAGTACCAGTCGCACTTCCTATTGGCAAACTTGTATTGGGAGCATTTTATTACATGGGTGTGTGCATGTCATTTATACTATGTGGAGCATGCCCCCCCTCTACATAGGGCCCGTGGGCAGTAAGTCCCCCCCCATATGCATGGACCGTGGGCAGTAAGTGTGGGCAGCATGCCTCCCCTCTACATATGTAACTCCCCCCCATATGCAGGACCCTTGGGCAGTAAGTCCCCCCCCATATGCATGGACCGTGGGCAGTAAGTGTGGGCAGCATGCCTCCCCTCTACATAGGACCCGTGGGCAGTAAGTCCCCCCATTCGCATGGACCGTGGGCAGTAAGTGTGGACAGCATGCCCCCCCTCTACATAGGGCTCGTGGGCAGTAAGTCCCCCCATACACATAAAAAAAAATATCTGAAGCAATGTATTTGGTTAAGAAATCCAGGCAAATTCAATAAGTCATTTAGTTAAAATCTTTTAGTCAAAGCTTCAAATTATGAAATAAAAGTCGTGCAAACCAATTAAAACCCTAAACTCTAATAAAACAATATAAAACTATATACTAAATCCCTATAGTTCATATATATTAAGGGGAGGCATGCTGCCACACTTACTGCCCATGGTCCATGCATATGGTTGGGGCTTACTGCCCACAGGCCCCTATGTAAGGGGATGGTCATGCTGCCCCACACTTACGCCCACGGTCCATGCATATGGGGGAATTACTGCCCACGGGCCCTAAGTAAAGGGCATGCTGCCCACACTTACTGCTCACAGTCCATGCGTATGGATGGGACTTACTGCCCACAGGCCCTATGCAGAGGGGAGGCATGCTTCCCACACTTACTGCCCACGGTCCATGCATAAGGTTGAGGCTTACTGCCCACAGGCCCTATGTAGAGGGGAGGCATGCTGCCCACACTTACTGCCCACAGTCCATGCTAATGGGTGGGACTTACTGCCCACAGGCCCTGTGTAGAGGGGGGGCATGCTGCCCATACTTACTGCCCACGGTCCATACGTATGGTTGGGACTTAATGCCCACGGGCACTATGTAGAGGGGAGGCATGCTGCCCACACTTACTGCCCACGGTCCATTCGTATGGGGGGGACTTACTGCCCACGGGCCCTATGTAGAGGGGAGGCATGCTGCCCACACTTACGGCCCATGGTCCATGCTAATGGGGGGGACTTACTCTGCCCACGGCCCTATGTAAGGGGAGGCATGCTGCCCACACTTACTGCCCATGGTCCATATGTATTGTTGGGACTTACTGCCCACGGGGCCCTATGTAGAGGGAGGCATGCTGCCCACACTTACTGCCACGGTCCATGCTAATGGGGGGACTTACTGCCCACGGCCCTATGTAGAGGGGAGGCCATGCTGCCCACACTTACTGCCCATGGTCCATGAGTATGGGGGGGATTTACTCTGCCCACGGGCCCTATGTAGGGGCAGCATGCTGCCCACACTTACTGCCCCACTCTCATTGCTAATGGGGGGGACTTACTACTGCCCACGGGCCCTATGTAGAGGGGGGCATGCTGCCCACACTTACTGCCCACATCCATACATATGGGGTTGTGGTCTTACTGCCCACAGCCCTATGTAGACGGAGGCATGTGCTGCCCACACTTACTCTGCCCACGGTCCATGCTATTGGGGGGACTTACTGTCCACGGGCCCATGTAAAGGGGAGGCATGCTGCCCCACTTACTGCCCACGGTCCATGCGTATGGGGGGGACTTACTGCCCACGGGCCTCTATGTAAGGGGAGGCATGCTCGCCACACTTCTTGCCCACGGTCCATGCTAATGGGGGGACTTACTGCCCACGGCCCTATGTAGAGGTAGGCTGCTGCCCACACTTACTGCCCACAGTCCATGCATGGGGGGGAACTTACTGCCCACGGCCCTATGTAGAGGGAGGCATGCTGCTCCCACACTTACTGCCCACGGTCCATGCTAATGGGGGGGACTTACTGCCCACGGCCCTATGTAGGGGGAGGCATGCAGCTCCACACTTACTGCCCCCCCCATATTTTTCTTTATCGAGCTAGATGGTGTAAAAAGGCATTTTCTATGGTTAGGTTAGCTTTAGCTAGCATTTGTTAGGTTAGGCTAGGTTAGACTAGTTAGGATAGTTAGGTCCCTGCTGAAAGAGTCTACCTTGACGTGGTAGCAGGGCTTACAAATCTTTTGGCCAAAATATTTTATTCTTCATTAATTATGTTAAGGCTGCAGATACAGTTTTGCTCAGATGGCAAAAACCCTAGAGACACCCCTGTAACCCCCCCCCTATATGGAGGGCCCTGGGGCAGTAGCCCCCCCATATGCAGGGACCTTGGACAGTAGCTCCCCCATATGCAGGGACCTTGGATAGTAGCCCCCCTATATGCAGGGACCTTGGACAGTAGCCCCCCTATATGCAGGGCCCTTGGGCAGTAGCCCCCCTATATGCAGGAACCTTGGACAGTACCCCCCCATATGCAGGGCCCGTGGGCAGCATGCCTCCCCTCTACATAGGGCCCGTGTGCAGTAAGTCCCCCCCATACGCATGGACCTTGGGCAGTAAGTGTGGGCAGCATGCCTCCCCTCTACATAGGGCCCGTGGGCAGTAAGTCCCCCCCATTAGCATGGACCATGGTCAGTAAGTGTGGGCAGCATGCCCCCCTCTACATAGGGCCTTTGGGCAGTATGTCCCCCCATACGCATGGACCGTGGGCAGTAACTGTGGGCAGCATGCCCCCCCTCTACATAGGGCTTGTGGACAGTAAGTCCCCCCCATACGCATGGACCGTGGGCAATTAGTTTGTGCAGCATGCCTCCCCTCTACATAGTGCCCGTGGGCAGTAAGTCCCCCCCATTAGCATGGACCGTGGGCAGTAAGTGTGGGCAGCATGCCCCCCCTCTACATAGGGCCTGTGGGCAGTAAGTCCCACGCATACGCATGTGATAATGTGATATAGTTAGAATAGTGTTATACTGTTTTATTATAGTTTATGGTTTGGGCTTACTTGCAACAGCCCTTGTATTGGAGGCTGCTGCCCCACACTTACTGCCATGGTCCATGCATATGGGGGGACTTACTGCCCACGGGCCCTATGTAGAGGGGAGGCTTGCTGCCCACACTAACTGTCCACGGTCCATGCGTATGGGGGGACTTACTGCCCACTGGCCCTGCATTATGGGGGGCTTACTGTCCAAGGGCCCTGCATATGGGGGGGGGCTAACTGCCCAAGGACCTGCATATGGGGGAGGGTTACAGGGGTCTCTCAGGTTTTTTGCCATCTGAGCAAAACTGTATCTGCAGCCTCACATCAATTAATGAAGAATAAAATATTTTGGCCAAAAGATTTGTAAGCCCTGCTACACCAACGTAAGGTAGATTCTTTCAGCAGGACTCTAACTACCTAACTAGTCTACCTAGCCTAACCTAACAATGCTAGCTAAAGTTAACCTAACCATAGAAATGCCTTTTTACAAACACTTGGCTCAATAAGAGAAATATGAAAAAAAATAATCTGAAGAATGTATTTTTGGTTAAGAAATCCAGGCAATTCAATAAGTCATTTAGTTAAAATCTTTTAGTCAAAAGCTTCAAATTATGAAATAAAAGTACGTGCAAACCAATTAAAACCCTAACTCTAATAAAAACAATATAAAACTATATACTAAATCCCTATGTTCATATATGTTAAGGGGAGGCATGCTGCCCACACTTACTGCCCATGGTCATGCATATGGTTGGGGCTTACTGCCACAGGCCCCTATGTAAGGGGATGGCATGCTGCCCCCACCTTACGCCCACGGTCCATGCATATGGGGGAATACTGCCCACGGGCCCTAAGTAAAGGGCATGCTGCCACACTTACTGCTCACAGTCCATGCGTATGGAGGGGACTTACTGCCACAGCCCTATGCACAGGGGAGGCATGCTTCCCACACTTACTGCCCACGTCCATGCATACGGTTGAGGCTTACTGCCCACGAGCCCTATGTAGAGGGGAGGCATGCTGCCCACACTTACTGCCCCAGTCCATGCTAATGGGTGGGACTTACTGCCACCGCCCTGTAGAGGGGGGGCATGCTGCCCATACTTACTGCCCACGGTCCATACGTATGGGTGGGACTTAATGCCCACGGGCACTATGTAGAGGGAGGCATGCTGCCCACACTTACTGCCCACGGTCCATTCGTATGGGCCTGGGGCTTACGGCCCATCGTGCCCCTATGTAGAGGGGAGGCATGCTGCCCACACTTACGGCCCATGGTCCATGCTAATGGGGGGGACTTACTTGCCCACGGCCCTATGTAGAGGGGAGGCATGCGCCCACACATTACTGCCCATGGTCCATATGTATTGTTGGGACTTACTGCCCACGGGGCCCTATGTAGAGGGAGGCATGCTGCCCACACTTACTGCCACGGTCCATGCTAATGGGGGGACTTACTGCCCACGGCCCTATGTAGAGGGGAGGCCATGCTGCCCACACTTACTGCCCATGGTCCATGAGTATGGGGGGGATTTACTCTGCCCACGGGCCCTATGTAGGGGTAGCATGCTGCCCACACTTACTGCCCCACTCTCATTGCTAATGGGGGGGACTTACTACTGCCCACGGGCCCTATGTAGAGGGGGGCATGCTGCCCACACTTACTGCCCACATCCATACATATGGGGTTGTGGTCTTACTGCCCACAGCCCTATGTAGACGGAGGCATGTGCTGCCCACACTTACTCTGCCCACGGTCCATGCTATTGGGGGGACTTACTGTCCACGGGCCCATGTAAAGGGGAGGCATGCTGCCCCACTTACTGCCCACGGTCCATGCGTATGGGGGGGACTTACTGCCCACGGGCCTCTATGTAAGGGGAGGCATGCTCGCCACACTTCTTGCCCACGGTCCATGCTAATGGGGGGACTTACTGCCCACGGCCCTATGTAGAGGTAGGCTGCTGCCCACACTTACTGCCCACAGTCCATGCATGGGGGGGAACTTACTGCCCACGGCCCTATGTAGAGGGAGGCATGCTGCTCCCACACTTACTGCCCACGGTCCATGCTAATGGGGGGGACTTACTGCCCACGGCCCTATGTAGGGGGAGGCATGCAGCTCCACACTTACTGCCCCGCATGGACCGTGGGCAGTAAGTGTGGGCAGCATGCCTCCCCTCTACATTGGGCCCGTGGGCAGTAAGTCCCCCCCATTAGCATGGACCGTGGGCAGTAAGTGTGGGCAGCATGCCTCCCCTCTACATTGGGCCCGTGGGCAGTAAGTCCCCCCCATACGCATGGACCGTGGGCAGTGGGCCCGTGGGCAGTAAGTCCCCCCATACGCATGGATCGTGGGCAGTAAGTGTGGGCAGCATGCCTCCCCTTTACATTAGGCCCGTGGGCAGTAAGTCCCCCCCATACGCATGGACCGTGGGCAGTAAGTGAAAATACAAGTTCAGATGATCCGATTGGGAAACCATGGACAGGTCAGCAGTGAAACTGCTGCTCACTCAACATTACAATTCAACAATTCTCTCCAATCGAATGACAAAAATTTGTAAAATCAAGGTAGTATATTGTATAGTATAGTATATCTGTTGTATTCAATTAGATCAACTGGACTTGAAATGTAGTTCTTGAAGACTTCGCTAGTCATCCGATGGCTTCTCAATTCAGAATGACTTGTACAAGAATCTGTGGCAATATGTACCCTGGAAAGTCCCAATAGCATATCACAGCCAGGTGTTAAGGGTGTGATTGGATAGTGGCTAAGAGGTGTTATAGGAACGCCCAGAGAGGTGTTAAAACAGCATTGTACATGGAAGACAGTTGGTGTCGAACCCCACCTCTATTGGCTTGGTTTCTTTATTTTCACATAAAGGCCTCTTAACACCTCTCTTGAACCAGTCACGTCCTTCGCCAATATGTTAACATTACAATTTCAAAGGTATGTCCTTAAGATGCAGGTACACGGCTGAGTCCTGACCCGGAGGAATTGCTTCTGTGCTGGGCCATAGTTGATGCAGTTGCTGTTTGGTCTCCCCCACATACAAATCAGAGCATTCTTCACTGCACTGCCACTGCATATATGGTCGCTTTCTTTGTGTTTTGGTATTGGGTCTTTCGGATGTACAATTGCTGCCTCAGTGTGTTGTTCGGTTTAAAGCAGAAGGGATACGATGTTTTTGAAAATTCTTCTTAATTTCTCGGAGACCCCTGCTACATATGGGATGACCATGTTCTTCCTCTGTCTTGCTATTCCCCTTACTGTTGGTATTTGTGTTCTTTCTTTCCTTCTACTTCTTTTGACAAAGGCCCAGTCTGGATATCCACAAGTTTTAAGGGCTCCTCTGAGCTTGTGGATATCCAGACTGGGCCTTTGAGGTGGGGGGGTTCGACACTGTCTGCCATGACAATGCTGTTTTAACACCTTACTCTGGGCGTTCCTATAAACACCTCTTAGCCACTATCCACCACACCTTAACACCTGGCTGTGATATGCAATTGGGACTTCCAGGGTAAATAATGCCACAGATTCTTGTACAAGTCATTCTGAATTGAGAAAGCCAGTCGGATGACTAGCGAAAAGTCTTCCAGAACATACATTTCAAGTCAGTTGATCTAATGAATACAACAGATACCATGACCTGGATGAATGGAACCTTCACAGCAGATAGTATAGTATTTGAGGTTGAATAAAGACATACGTCCATCCAGTCCAACCATCTAGCGTATCCTCTTCCTGCCTAACTGTTGATCCAGAGGAAGCCAAAAAAAAATTCCTTGTTTGCAGAAACTCATCCAGCTTTTTTTTGAAACTGACAATGAACCTGCCATACAATGTCCACTGGAAGACAGTTCCATAGCTTAACGTTCTCACAGTGAAAAACCCTTTCCGAACTTGAAGCCTAACAACTTTTTTCTTCAAGTCTTAAGGGATGGTCTTGTGTTCTGACATGTTCTATTGGTGAACAATGCCCCAGATAGTTTATTGTATGGCCCGTTAATGTATTTATACACAGTAATGATAACCCACGCAAGTGCCTTTTCTCCAGCGTACATAATTGTAACTTTTCTAGTCTCTCTTCATATTCAAGCTCCCCTTATAATTTAGTTGCCTTTTCTGAACCCTTTCCATTTCAAAGATGTCCTTTTGTACACAGGATTCAAAATTGCACTGCATATTCCAAATGAGGCCTTACCAATGCTTTGTAGAGAGGGAGAATTACATTTTCCTCCTCTGAATCATACCTCCTTTATACAAGACAATACCATGCTGGCTCTGGCTGTTGCTGCTGGCACTGCTGTACCCTTTAAGTTTGTTATCCCCAAAACCCCAAGATCCCTTTCCAACAGGGATTCATTTAACACAGAGTTTTTGAGCATTTCTTTTAAATTAATTCTATTTTGTACGCAAAATCTATTGAAATAACAAGTTCAGATGATCCGATTGGGAAACCCAGGTGAAACTGCTGCTCCACTCAACATTACAATTCAACAATTCATCTCCAATCGAATGACAAAAATTTGTAAAATCAAGGTAGTATATTAGTATAGTATAGTATATCTGTTGTATTCAATTAGATCAACTGGACTTGAAATGTAGTTCTTGAAGACGTTTCGCTAGTCATCCGACTGGCTTTCTCAATTCAGAATGACTTGTACAAGAATCTGTGGCAATTATGTACCCTGGAAAATCCCAATTAGCATATCACAGCCAGGTGTTAAGGGTGTGATTGGATAGTGGCTAAGAGGTGTTATAGGAACGCCCAGAGTAAGGTGTTAAAACAGCATTGTACATGGAAGACAGTTGGTGTCGAACCCCCCCACCTCTATTTAGGCTGGTTCTTTATTTTCACATAAATGGCCTCCTTAACACCTCTCTTGAACCAGTCACGTTCCTTCGCCAATATGTTAACATTACAATCTTCAAAGGTATGTCCTTTATCCTTAAGATGCAGGTACACGGCTGAGTCCTGACCCGAGGAATTGGCTCTTCTGTGCTGGGCCATATGTTGATGCAGTTGCTGTTTGGTCTCCCCCACATACAAATCAGAGCATTCTTCACTGCACTGCACTGCACTGCATATATGATGTCGCTTTTCTTGTGTTTCGGTATTGGGTCTTTCGGATGTACCAATTGTGCCTCAGTGTGTTGTTCGGTTTAAAGCAGACAGGGATACGATGTTTTTTGAAAATTCTTCTTAATTTCTCGGAGACCCCTGCTACATATGGGATGACCATGTTCTTCCTCCTGTCTTGCTATTCCCCTTCACTGTTGGTATTTGTGTTCTTTTCTTTCCTTCTACTTCTTTTGACAAAGGCCCAGTCTGGATATCCACAAGTTTTAAGGGCTCCTCTGAGCTTGTGGATATCCAGACTGGGCCTTTGAGGTGGGGGGGTTCGACACCAACTGTCTGCCATGTACAATGCTGTTTTAACACCTTACTCTGGGCGTTCCTATAACACCTCTTAGCCACTATCCAATCACACCCTTAACACCTGGCTGTGATATGCTAATTGGGACTTTCCAGGGTACATAATTGCCACAGATTCTTGTACAAGTCATTCTGAATTGAGAAAGCCAGTCGGATGACTAGCGAAACGTCTTCAAGAACTACATTTCAAGTCCAGTTGATCTAATTGAATACAACAGATATACCATGACCTGGATGAATGAGAACCTTCACAAGCATAGTATAGTATAGTATTTGAGGTTGAATAAAGACATACGTCCATCCAGTCCAACCCATCTAGCGATATCCTCATTTCCTGCCTAACTGTTGATCCAGAGGAAGCCAAAAAAAAAATTCCTTGTTTGCAGAAACTCATCCAGCTTTTTTTTGAAACTGACCAATGAACCTGCCATAACATGTCCACTGGAAGACAGTTCCATAGCTTACGTTCTCACAGTGAAAAAACCCTTTCCGAACTTGAAGCCTAAACCTTTTCTTCAAGTCTTAAGGGTGTATGTCCTGTGTCCTCTGACATGTTCTATTGGAACAATGCCCCAGATAGTTTATTGTATGGCCCGTTAATGTATTTGTTAATGTATTTATACACAGTAATTGTATACCCACGCAAGTGCCTTTTCTCCAGCGTACATAATTGTAACTTTTCTAGTCTCTCTTCATATTCAAGCTCCCCTTATTAATTTAGTTGCCCTTCTCTGAACCCTTTCCATTTCAAAGATGTCCTTTTTGTACACAGGATTCCAAAATTGCACTGCATATTCCAAATGAGGCCTTACCAATGCTTTGTAAAGAGGGAGAATTACATTTTCCTCCCTTGAATCCATACCTCTCTTTATACAAGACAATACCATGCTGGCTCTGGCTGTTGCTGCCTGGCACTGCTTGCTACCTTTAAGTTTGTTATCCACCAAAACCCCAAGATCCCTTTCCAACAGGGATTCATTTAACACAGAGCCATTTATAGTATAGTAAGTAGCACAAGGATTTTTTAAGTCCAAAATGCAATATGCATTGCATATAAGGCAATGTATATTGCCAAAAAGGAAATGTTCATAGCAATATATAAGGCAATGTATAGCAATGTCCTATACTCAGAGGCAATAGGCCTTCAGAATTATGGCCTAGTGTTGGAAGCAAATAACCCCCCAAAATTATTATTATATTCCAGTGGTTCTCTTGGCACACTTGGCAATGCAAATTTTTCTCTATGCATACCTATGTTCTTAATGTGGGACTTAAAGTAGTAATTAACCGTATTTTATGTAATTTACGGTGTATATTGCATTTAAATCAATGTAGTGTAAAGTTACATTGCATTGTGTTGAAATTTTATCATAATATATAATATTAGAGTACAAAATAACAAAACTGTTAATTATCCTGGTAAAAATATTTTCTCTACCAAAATTTTGAGGCTCAGTCACACCAGTGTGCCTCTACACACCCTTTGAGAAACCCTGTTATATACTGTAAGAAATTATTTTCAGTGGCATAACGATAGGACGGCCTGCTACAAACCCACAACCTTTGCCCTGATCAGCTGCTTTTCAACAGCTGATTGCGCATATGAAGAAAACATATATGCAATTAGCTGTTTAAATAACCGGATCCAAACTTCAGGAACCGAAATGGATGTTTGGGTCTGTATTTTTAAACAGCTGATCGCGCATATGTTTCATTCATATGCTCGACCTCCAATCTCGCAGGGGGCCCATCTGCAGTTACGGACTGAGTTTAACCAAGACATCAGTAGACTGGTATGTCCAACAATTACCAATATTCTTTTTATTTGTATTTCTAGCACTAGCCCAGTGATATAAAAAATGCTTTCAATTACTTTATATATTATATTACAGGGTTTCTCAAAGGGTGTGCCGGTGCAAACTGGTGTGACTTCAAAGAGCCAGAGGTGTGCCTCAGAGTTTTGGTACTGGAAATATTTTCACCAGTATAACTTACATTTTTGTTATTTTGTACATAAAATGTATTTTATGAAATGTTCAACAATTTAGCATATCATTGCACTACATTTATTTGAATATAATATACATGGTAAAGTGCATAAAATTTGGGTAATTTCAACTTAAACAATGAAAAAGTATCAGCCTCATGAATGCTAAGTTAACAATCAATATACAATTTCCTTATTAAGGGAAAAGAGAACATCTGATAAATGTCTCCAGTGTTTGAGCTTAGTTTTATATACAGGTGACCTGGGTGTATAGACTTCAGGCCCGGCCCTTGTTCACAATATGACTCAGCAGAATATATTTTACTCACCAATCACACGCGGTGGTCCAGGTGCTGCCTGCCCCGAACCCTTCGCAGGGTGCTTAAACACAGCAGTCAAATAATCATGGTCCTTCGTCGCACACCATAAATACAATCGTCCAATGTATAGGATAAAAGCATAAACTTTATTGGTACATAGATACAAGACTAACGCTACAAGCAACAGCTGAGTTAGGTAAAGGATTAGCCCGAAACGCATCAGCTGCTGCTTGTGGCGTTAGTCTTGTATCTGTGTACCAATAAAGTTTATGCTTTTAGCCTATATATTGGACGATTGTTTTTATGATGTGAGCAGAAGGACCTTGATTTTTTGACTGTTGTAATTTCAACTGTAAATCCAACGTTAAAGGGCATGTCCACCCTTAAAATAAACTTTTGCCCTATAATAGTAAATCTTTCCCCAGCCCCAACCGCTATAAAATAAATTAAGAAAGTGCCCCGATGTTAACTTACCTTCCCTCTCTCCTCCGACGCCCAGCCCGGCCTTCTGCTTGCAAGACACTGTAAGCAGGGGCGGGACCGTCAGCGCGTCTGTGATTGGCTGAGAGGCAGCCATCACGAGCCGGCTGCCGGCTTCTCAGAATGCCGGGGGAGAGAGGGAAGGTAAGTAGAGTTCGAGGGTCTTAAAATTATTTTTTAGCGGTTGGGGCTGGGGAAGATATACTAATATATGGGCAAGGGGTTTTATGGTAGGGGAGGGATCGCAAAACAGGAGAACGGAGGGGGATGGAGGGGGAGAAGGGCTACAGTATGCATGCCAAACTTCTCCCGGAGCGAGACAGGAGGCAGAGTCCTTATGGACTCTGCTATCCTCCTGGTGGGCAGTTTTTGGGACTTTGGGGTGGACTACAGGAGAACCATATGGAGCTGGGATGTGAGGTAAGGATTTTATTACACTACATGATGGGGCCATTACTGGGGGGATTATAGTTTTGGGGGTGGACATGCCCTTTGAACACAAGAAAAATGTGCATTGCCAAGTTTGTACGACTGTTTCATCAAGCCATCAAGTTACATTTTTACCTTTCCTCATCCTTTAGCATAAGGGGATATGCTGTAGCTGACTTCCAGCTCCCTTGCTAAAGCGCTTGTCCATGTCTGTACCCACTGTGAGAGGGGAGTTAGATAGTGACTAAAGGACTTGCTGTAGTGAAAAATTAGTATTATGTTGTGCAAGTTTATCATTTTCAAAAGTAATAAATTGATTCCGTATATCAGACGTTTCTGGGCTATAAAACAGGAAGAGATGCTACGGATTTAATATAGGTTTATTTAATATTATTAATTAATTATTATTATTATTTATTTACCTTGTCATATTTTTTGTATAGAAAACTACTCTTTATTTTGTTATTGCATCTTAAAATATATATGTGATTAAAAAAAACCTGCAGCACTTTTTGTTTATTTGTCTTAAGCTATTTGTCTATAGTGTATGCTAAGATTTTATTAGCCTTGCCTGGTGCTGAATATTGTTACCAAGCTTACAAATTATTATTAGTCCTAAAATCTTTTCAATCTGTGATCTACTTAATGTTTTTATTTGATTTTCAGCTAAGTAACATCCTTATTCCTAAACTATTGGAAATAATCTTAGGTTTATCTGCAGTCTTCTTTATAGCTGTTTCCCCTGTCTCATTTTATATGTTTCTCAACTAATGTCTTGTCCATTTTAACAATGCTTTGTATTTTGTTTGTTGGGGGTATTTTTTTTGAGTGATGTAGTTCTATTTGAGTTGTTGAAATATATTTCTGTATATTTTAATTCTTTTTTAATCTATCCAGTTATTGGATCAGTCAAGGAGGAAAAACATCTCTGTACCAGTCACATTCACAGGGGGAAACTTGTATGTACAGTCACACCACTGTGGGCAAACTTGCATGTACCAGTCACTGTGGGCAAACTTGATGTATCAGTCACACTCACATTGCAACTGTATGTGCCAGTCATTGGGGGCAAACTTGAAATACCAGTCACATTCACGGGGCTAAGTGTATGTTGCCAATGATCGGACCTAGAGGACAGTTCTGCTTCATTAACAGCCGTTTTGCGGTGACCTACCAACAGCATCGTGAGTACACCACCAGCCAGCAGGACCGCAGCACCATGCAACTGCAGCAACACCTACCACAATGGGAGGACTCTTGACTAATAAATTGTGTGCAGAGGGAAAGGGACTCAGTAAGTCTACACTGCATGCTACAACGCTGGGCAAGAAGAACATCGAGCCCGGACTGTCCTTACCACAGCTCAGGTTAGGTACAGAACTAACAGACCTCAAGCCAACAAGTTGATTATAGATGTTTGGGATATAACTATCCCAACCCTGGATTCCAATCTGCAGGATTTCAACCTTCCAGATTACCACTATATGACTTTGCAAACTTTGACTTTCCTCATGATGATATTTTCTATATGGACTGATTATAGCAGATGGAGAGGAACTGAATCTGGCCAACACTCTGCTTTGACTCAGAAAACGTGAGTTCTCAAGATCTTTTTACTGTTAAAGGATAAGTGTACTGTAAATCAAGTTATGTTCATTTGAAGCTGCAGCTTTAAAAATACCGTGCCCATATTTTTTTTTACCTATGCCCCCCAGAACTAGCTTTGTGCCTTGAAAGTTGCTGACATCTTGTTACTGGTTTGCTGAATGTTACGCTCCGCCCCTCGGAATTTCCTCTGCTTTCTCCTGCTTGCCTCAAACAGTAATGCCTGTGAGTTCCGTGCCACTCTCCGCGTGAGCCTCAAACAGTTAATGCCTGTGAGTCTCACAGCATTACTGTTTGAGGCTCAAGTAGGAGAGAACAAGCAGAGGAAATCTCAGAGGGGAGGAGATTAACATTCAGCAAACCAGTAACAAGATGTCAGCAACTTTCAAGGCACAAAGCTAGGCTCTGGAGGGCATAGGTAAAAAAAAAAATATGGCAACGGTATTGTTAAAGCTGCAGCTTCCAAATGAACATAACTTGATTTACAGTGCACTTCTCCTTTAACTTAAATATGATCTTGACAACTCACGGTTTCCTGATAAAGCAGAGGTCTGGCCGATTCAGTTCTCTCCATCTCTATAATCAGTCCAATAGAAAATAATCATCATAGGAAAGTCAAAGTTTTCAAGTCATATAATGGTAATCCGGAAGGTTGAAATCCTGCAGATTGGAATCCAGGGGTTGGGATAGTTTAGGAGGGACATAGGTAAAAATAAAATTGGCAACGGTATTTAAAAAGCTGCATCTTCCAAATGAACATAACTGATTTTACAGTGCACTTATCCTTTAAGGTAATGTGAGTTTGCCTTCAAAGAAACTCCATCAGGCTCATTTACGCAGAGCTGCATCGCTCTGGGTAAAAGTCCAATTCGCAGTTCTATATCACGTGTATTAATTTATGATAGGGGGGCATTTATTATAGAGGTATTTTTCATTTATACTTTGTGTGCATATATCATGATGGACATTATTATATGGAGTGGTGTCATTTATACTATTGGGGGACATATTATTTATGGGTTGTGTGTTTCATTATATATGGGGCATTTATATAAGGGTATTTTCATTTATACTTTGGGGACATTTTATTATATGGAGTGGGGGGGTATTTATACTATGGGGCATTTTATTATATGGGTAGATGTGTCATATATATGAACATGTGGGACATTTATTATATGGGGATGTTATATTGGTAATGCACCTGGGGGTGTTGTTGATTCGCTAGATTGATCCCAACCCCTGGCCGAATACACCTGTGGGGTGTTGTTTGATTCGCTAGTTCGGATCCCAACCCCTGACTGAAGCACTTGAAGGTGTTGGTTGAATCACTAATCGATCCCACCAGGCAAACGAACTGAAGTTGTTGGTTGATTCGCTAGATCGGATCCCAACCCCAGGCTGAACACACCTGTATGGTTTTTGTTGATTTGCCAGATCGGATCCCAACTTCCGTCTGAATGCATATTGTGGAGTGTTGGTTGATTCGCTAGTTTGGATCCCAACCCCTTTGCTGAACTCACTTGAAGGTTGTTGGTTTGATTTGCCAGATCGGATCCCGACCCCTAGATTCCAATCTGCAGGATTTCAGCCTTCCGCATTACCATTATATGACTTTGACTTTCCTCGTAATGATTATTTTCTATATGGACTGATTAGAGATGGAGAGGAAACTGAAGCTGGCCAGACACTCTGCTTTGACTCAGGAAAACGTGAGTTCTCAAATGATCATATTTAATTTTTAAGTTAAAGGTAATGTGAGTTTTGCCTACGGAAGGAAATAAACGTGTTACACTAGACGGTTGCGAATGTCCATAGTTTGGTGGATTCTGGAGCAACAGATGTCAGTGATCCACCAGTTTAAACTCACTGGGGAGACATGTATGTACGAGTCACAATCATTGGGGGGAAAACATGTATGTTCCAGTCAGAGTCACTGGGGGGTAATGTGAATGTGCCAATCACACTTACTGATGGCAAACATGTATGTACCAGTCACTGGGGACAGACATGTATGTACCAGTTACACTCACTGGGAGAAAAGTTTTATGTGCCAGTCACACTTACAGTGGGCAGATACTATATGTGTCGTCACACTCACTAGGCGCGAACAAACTGTTATGTGCCAGTCACACTCAACGTGGGCAAACATATATGTGCCAGTCACACTCACTGGGGGGTGTAAACCTTTAATGTGCATTAATGGGGGTTAAATGTATGTGGCAGTCATTGGGAGCAAACATGTATGTGCCCCCTCCACACTTACTGGGGTGGTAGACTTGTATGTACCAGTCTCAATCACTTGGGGGCAAAGCTTGTATGGTCTTGCCAGAGTCCACAGGGGCAAACTGTTTTTGCCAGTCACATCACTGGGGGAAACTGTATTTTGCATTACACCATAGGTGACACTATGTGTGCCAGTGGCACACTCATCGAGCAACTGGGCAAAACATGTAGGTCGCGATGCGTGCAGACATATAATGTACCAGTCCACACTCACTGGGGGAAACTTTTATGTGCCAGTCACACGGTGGCAGACATATATGTGCCAGTCCAAACCACTGGGGGCAAATTTTAGTGCCAGTCGCTCACTGGTCGCAAACTTGTATGTGCCAATCATACTTTATGGGTGCTAATTTTCATGCCCATTACACTCACTGGGGCAGACACGTGCCAGTTACACTCACTGGGGATTACTTATGTAACATAGTAATTCTGGGTGAATAAAGACATACATCCATCCGGTCCAACCTTTTTATCCTTCACTTTACCCTGCCTAACAGTTGATCCAGAGGAAACCAGAAACCCCGCAAAAATGGGTGTTGAAAAAATCCTTCTTGGCTTCCAAACGGCAATCGGAAAGTATGCCTAGATCAACCAGAACTGCAGTATATGTATTGATACCATTATTCCTCAATATTTTTTTGGTTTAGAAACCTATCTAGCCACTTTTAAAGCTATTAATGGACTTGCCATTACCACATCTGCTGGAAGACAGGTCCACAGTTTCACCTCTCTCACTGTAAAGAAACCTTTCCTACCAGTCATACTGCTATGGGCAACCTTGTAGTACCAGTTACTGGGGAGGTAAACTTGATGTGTAACAACTTAGGTAGAGTCCTGGCAGAAGTGATAAGAGGTGCAATCTGGAGGCCTGTACCACACCAGCACACCAGGTAAGTTCACATCAATTATAGAGAGGGGCATACTCTGGAACAATTTAAAGATTTAATAAATACTGTGCAGTCTGTGCTGAAGCCACATAACATTGGAGGGTCTGTGTCCCTTCTCAGGTGTAACCAAAAGAAAAAGCTATTTAATGATAACTTGCAATTACCAATCTGCTGCCAAGACAGACCACGTTTACAGTTTCACTGTAAAGACACTTTTCTAATAGTGTCTGATGTACTGGAGGTTCTGACCTCACAACTGTCTGATGTACTAGGGTTTCTTACCTAACAATGTCTGAGTGGGGTTTACTAAAATGTCTATGCTGGGGTTCTTACCAACAGCTGTCTGATGTACTGGGGTTTCTTACCTAACATGTTCTGTTTGTTACTGGGTTTCTTACCTAACAGTGTCTGATGTACTGGGGTTTTCTTACCTAACAAGTGTTCTGATGTACTGGGTTTCTTACCTAACAGTGTCTGATTGTACTGGGTTTCTTACCTAACACTGTTGATGTTACTGGGGGTTTCTTACCTAACAGTGTCTGATGTACTGGGGGTTTTTACCTAACAGTGTCTGATGTACTGGGGTTTCTTACCTAACAGTGTCTGATGTTGTTCTGTGGGTTTCTTACCTAACAGTGTCTGATGTACTGGGGTTTCTTACCGAAACAAAGTTGTTGATGTACTGGGTTTCTATTACCTAAAATGTCTGATGTACTGGTGTTCTTACAAACAGTGTCTGCTGGACTGAAGTTCTGACCTAACAGTATCTGCAAATCTTTAGCATTGTTTCATTAAAAGAGGCAATCAAAAGTGGGTTGTGTGAGCACTCCTTGGGGAGATATTATAATTACATTAGCGGTTACTATTTGACTCCAGAAAAAACGCTTGCAATGTTCCCTTTAATATGAAAACTTTCTTTAGAAAGTGTTTTTACCCCTTATATATCTGGAAATTTGTAGGTTTACCATTGTAGTCAACGAAGGACTTAAATTTATTGATTGGTTGGGTGTGTTATCACATTATAGGACATTTGCCAGAGCAGGTTATATCAATTGGCTGAAGACATGATTCTCATTAATATTAAGTTGCTTTGAATGACATCACGCAACATTTGTCAAAATATTCATTTTGACTTTAGACTTCAAGGTGAGTGCAGCTCCACTTTCACTTTCTAAATAATGTAAAAATAAATATAGACAGATAAATCACCATTGAGAAATGTTTATAGGTAGAATCATGGGATAGGTTTGATTTATTTATTATTATGTCTAATCCTGTGGTAGTACAATTGATGGACCATCTTATGAGCCAGTACAGGTGTAGAAAATGTTCAGTTTGTTAACTAGAAAGTGTGTATTATTGCTTTCATCCTAATGGAGATTAGGAAAGCTCTGTGATTTAATCGGGTTCTTATACTGGGTGACAGGACACCCTGATGTGTATTGAGAGGGACAGAGATGTGGAAATAGGGTAGTCAATGAATTGTAACAGCCATTTCACTTTTCCATGTTACAACAAATTGTATATTGTGCTATTAACATAGTAATTACACTATAGTTCTGTAGTAAAATACACAACTGGGCAGGAAGTTTCATTTCCAAATGTGTGTCCAGTTTGAATAAATAGAAATATCAGGGTCTTATTCTTATAGTAAGGTATGGAAATGGAAGATGGTGACATCATTGTGCTGAGTGATTTCAATGGCCGTTGGAATGTTCCATAATCACCTGCATAGGGGAGACACAATATTGTAGCAGTGAAATGATTATTCTGAAAACAATATTGGTGCAGAATGAGAGTACGGTATGTAACCTATTCCTGTTACTTTTAGGTGGTTTAGTGCTATTGGGAGTTTTAGTTCTGTCCATTTTAATCCTAACAAAGACAATGGATGCACCCCCCTAATGGCATTTGACCTGTTCCAGATTCTCACAATGTTAAAGTTATGCTGCCTCCAGCTGCATCTTAGTCCCAGCTTTTTTTTGTTTTTTGGGGTATTTTTTTGAGTAGTAGTTCTTTTGAGTGTTTGAATATATTTCTGTATATTTTAATTCTTTTTGAATCTTTCCAGTTGTGGATCAGTCACGGAGGCAAAACCATCTCTGTACCAGTCACATTCACAGGGGGAAAAACTTGTATGTACCAGTCACACTCATGTGGGCAAACTTGTATGTCACCGTCACACTCATATTTGCCAAACTTGTAGTGCCAGGTCATGGGGGCAAACTTGAATTAACAGTATTCACTGGGGCAAAGTGTATGTGCCAATGATCGGACCTAGGACAGTTCTGCTCATTAACAGCTGTTTTAAGGTGACCTACCAACAGCACCATGATGTACCACCAGCCAGCCAGCAGACCAGCACACCCAGCAACGCTTCAGACAACTACCACAGTGAGAGAGGACTCTTCTGACTTAATAATTGTGTGCAGAGGGAAGGACAGGTTGGGTACAGAACTAACAGCTCAAGCAAACAAGTTGGAATATAGATGTGTTGGGATTATAACACCATACCCCCCTGGATCCACATCGCAGGATTTCAACCTTCCGGATTACCATTATATGACTTTGAAAACTTTGACTTTCCTCAGAATGATTATTTTCTAGATGGACTGATTTAGAGAGGAGTAGGGAAACTGAATTGGCCAGAACCTCTGCTTTGACTAGGAAACTGTGAGTTCTCAAATATCATTTTTATGTTAAAGGTAATGTGAGTTTGCCTCAAAGAAACGCCCATCAGGCTCATTTACCCAGAGCTGCTATCGCTCTGGATAAAGTCCATTCGCAGTTCAATATCACGTGTCATTATAATATGGGGACATTTTATTATAGAGGTATTTTCATTTATACTTTGTGTGTCATTATACTATGATGGACAATTTAATATATGGATGTGGTGTCATTTACTATTGGGGGAAATATTATATATGGTGTGTGTGTCATTTAAATATGGGGGCATTTTATTATAGGGGTATTTTCATTATACTTTGGGGGCACTTGAAGGTTGTTGGTTGAATTGCCACTCGGATCCCAACCCGGGGCAAACGCAAACTAAAGGTTGTTGGTTGATTCGCTAGATCGGACCCACCCCTGGCCGAACACACCTGTAGGGTTTTTGGGATCGCCAGATCGGATCCCAACCCTTCTGAATGCATTCTGTGGAGTGTTGGTTGATTCGCTAGTTCGGATCCCAACGCCTTTGCTGAACTCAATTGAAGGTTGTTGGTTGTTTGCCAGATCGGATCCCAACCCCTAGATTCTAATTGCGGATTTAACCTTCCTGATTACCATTATTACTTTAAAACGTTGACTTTCCTCGTGATGATTTTTTTCTATATGGACTGATAGAGATGGAGAGGAAGCTGAAGTACTAGACACTCTGCTTTGACCAGGAAACCGTGAGTTTCCAAATGATCATATTTAATTTTTAATGTAAAGGAATGTTTGCTTCAAGGAAAACATCTGCTCATTTACCAGAGGCGCGTATCTCTCTACCAGTGGGCAGTAAGTCCCCCCCTCTACATAGGGCCCGTGGGCAGAAGTCCCCCCATCGCATGGACTGTGGGGCAGTAATTGTTGACAGGCATGCCCCCCCTCTACATAGGGCCCATGGGCAGTAAGTAGTCCCCCATACGCATAATGTGATATGTTGAATAGTTTATACTGTTTATTAGAGTTTATAGGGTTTTAATTGTTTGCACTTTACTTTTATTTCATAATATTGAAAGCTTTGACTAAAAAGATTAACTAAGTGACTTATGAATTTGGCCTGGATTACTTAACCAAACATACTTTGCTTCAGATTTAATTTTTTTCTATTTCTCTTAATTGAAACCAGATGTGGTAAAAAAGGCATTTCCTATGGTTAGGTTAGCTTAGCTAGCATTGTTAGGTTAGGCTAGGTTAGACTAGTTAGGTTAGTTAGGTCCCCTGCTGAAAAGAGTCTACCTTGACGTGGTAGCAGGGCTTACAAATCTTTTGGCCAAAATATTTTATTCTTTATTTATTACGTGAGGCTGCAGATACAGTTTTGCTCAGATGGCAAAAACCCTAAGAACACCCCTGTGACCCACCCTATATGCAGGGCCCTTGGGCAGTAGCCCCTCCATATGAAGGGCCCTTAAACGTAAGCCCCACTATGCAGGGCCCGTGGACAGTAAGTCCCCCCCATACAGAGGTATGTGGGCAGTAAGTGGGGCAGATGCCTCCCCCTCTACATAGGGCCCGTGGGCAGTAAGTCCCCCCCCATACGCATGGGACCATGGGCAGTAAGTGTGGGAGCATGCCTACCCTCTATCATAGGGTCGTGGGCAGTAAGCCAAAACCATATGCATGGACCGTGGGCAGTAAGTGTGGCAGAATGCCTCCCCTCTACATAGGGCCCGTGGGCAGTAGGTCCCCCTATACGCATGGACCGTGGGCAGTAAGTGTGGGCAGCATGCCCCCTTTACATAGGCCGTGGGCAGTAATTCCCCCCCATTAATGACCGTGGGCAGTATAGTGTGGGCGCCTGCCTCCCCTCTACATAGAGCCTGGGGCAGTAAGTCCCCCCCATACGCATGGACCGTGGGGCGCTAATTGTGGGCAGAATGCCCCCCTCTACATAGGGCCCGTGGGAGTAGTCCCCATACGCATGGACGTGGGGAGTAATTGCTTTGGCAGCATGCTTCCTCTACATAGGGCCCGTGGGCAGTAAGTCCAACCATACGTATGGACCGTGGGCAGTAAGTGTGGGCAGCATGCCTCCCCTCTACATAGGGCCCATGGGCAGTTAGTTCCAACTTGTATGGGACCCTGGGCTTTAAGTGTGGGCAGCATGGCTCCCCTACATAGGCCGTGGGCAGTAAGTCCCACCATACGTATTGACCGTGGGCAGTAAGTGTGGGCAGGCATGCCTCCCTCTTCATAGGGCCCGTGGGCAGTAAGTACCCCCCATTAGCATGGACCGGGGCATAGAAGGGGTGCAGCTGCTCCTCTCTACATAGGGCCTGTGGGCAGTAAGTCCCCCCCCATAAGCATGGACCTGGGCAGTAAGTGTGGGCAGCATGCCTCCCTCTACATAGGGCCATGGGCAGGAAGGCCCCCAATGCATGGACGTGGGCAGTAAGTGTGGGCAGCATGCCTCCCCTCTACATAGGGCCCATGGGGCAGTAAGTCCCCCCCCATACGCATGGACCGTGGCAGTAAGTGTGGGCAGCATGCCTCCCCTCTACATAGGGCCGTGGGGCAGTAGTCCCAACCATAACGTATGGACCGTTGTCAGTAAGTGTGGGCAGCAGGCCTCCCCTCTACATAGGGCCTGTGGGCAGTAAGTCCCCCCATACGCATGGACCATGGGCAGTAGTATGGGCAGCATGCCCCCCCCTCTATGTAGGGGCCCTGGGCAGTATATCCCCCCATACGCATAATGTGATATAGTTAGAATATTTGTTATACGGTTTATTGAGAGTTTATGGGTTTAATTGTTTACACTTTACTTTTATTTATAATATTTAAATCTTTAGACTAAAAGATTTAACAAAATGATTGCCTGGGTTTCTTAACCAAATATACTGTGTTTCAGCAATTATTTTTTTTCTCCATATTTTTCTTTATTGAGAATGTCATTGTTTAGTTGGTGCTTCTGGAGCAGTACCATTTGCAGTTCCTATTGGCAAACTGTATGGGGAGCCTTTTAATTACATGGGTGGTGATGTCCATCTTTATACTAGTGGGAAATTTTATTATGTGGGGTGGTGTGTCATTAAACTATGGGGGAGGATTTGTTATATGGGTGTGTGTGTTTGTCATTTCTGCTATATGGGATATTTTATTTATGTCTGTGTCATTTATACTATTGGGGAAATTTTTTTGATATGGCTGGTGTGTGTCATTATTAATATGGGGGGCATTTATTATATCGGTATTTCATTTATACTTGGGGTCATTAACTAGTGGAAATTATTATGTGGAAGTGTGTGTCATTTAACTACTTGGGGGACATATTATATGGGTGTGTGTGTCATATATAATATGGGGGGCATTTTATTATAGGGTTATTTTCATTTATACTTTTGTGGACATTTTATTATATGGGTGGGGGGTTATTTATACTATGGGGGACATTTTATTATATGGGTAGATGTGTCATATAATATGGGGACATTACATTTTTTTATATGGGTGTGTGTCTCATTTATGATGGGATATTTTATGTATGTGGGTGTGTGTCATGTATACTATGGGAGGCGTTTTATTATAGGGGATGAATCCACCCCCTTTTAATGCACTGGGGGTGTTGGTTGATTCGCTAGATCGGATCCCAACCCATGCCGATAAACCGTTGAGGTGTTGGTTGATTCGCTGTTCGGATCCTAACCCTGACTGACACAACTTGAAGGTGTTGGTGATTCGCCAGAGATTGGATCCCAACCCGGGCCAAAACAACTGAAGGTTGTGGTTTAATTCGCTAGATGGATCCAACGCCCAGGCCGAACACACCTGTAGGGTTTTGTTGATTCGCCAGATCGGATCCGACCCTGGCTAAATACAAATGTGGAGTGTTGATTCGGTATTTCGAGCCAACCCCTTTTCTAAAAACACCTGAGAGTGTTGCTTGATTACCAAATCGGATTCCCAACCCTTGGCTGAAAGCTCCTGTAGGTTGTTTGTTGATTCGCTAGTTAGGATCCCAACCCCTGGCAGAATACCTTGTGGGGTGTTGGTTGATTACCCAGATTGGATCCTAATGCCCGTCTTAATTCACCTTAGGGGTGTGGGTTGATTCGCCAGATCGGATCCCATCCTCTGTCTGAATGCACCTTCCCAGAGGGAAAGGATGCAGTAAGTCTAAACTGCATGCTACAACGCTGGGCAAGAAGAACATCGGGCCCGTGACTTGCCTTACCCAGCTCAGGTTAGTACAGAACTAACAGCCTCAAAACAACAAGTGGATTATAGATGTTTGGGATATAAACTCCAAACCCCTAGATTCCAATCTGCAGGATTTCAACCTTCCGATTTACCATATATGATTTGAAACTTTGACTTTCCTTGTGATGATTTATCCTCGTGGACTGATTAGAGATAGAGAGGAAACTGAGGTGGCCAGAATCTCTGCTTTGACTCGGAAAACCGTGAGTTCTCAAATGATCATATTTAATTTTTAATGTTAAAGGTAATGTGAGTTTGCTTCAAGGAAATACACATCAGGTAATTACAGAGGCGATCTTCTCTTGGGTTAAAGTCTGTTCGCGGTTCAATATCGCGTTCGTAAATGTGAGATTACCCACTAGGGATTTTAACGCCAGGCTATTTAACTATAGGGAAGATTTAGTTATATGGGTGTGTGTGTTGTCATTTATACTCATGGGATATTATATTTTATGTCTGTGTTTTTTACTATGGGGACATTTTTAAATGGCTGTGTGTGTCATTTATAATATGGGGGGCATTTATTATAGAGGTATTTTCATTTATTTTGTGTTTCATTATACTATGAGGGACCAATTTAGTATATGGAAGTGTGTGTCATTTATACATTGGGGGACATATATTATAATGGGTGGTGTGTGTCAGTTATAATATGGGGGGCCTTTATTATAGAGGTATTTGCATTTTACTTTGTGTGTCATTTATACTATGATGGACAATTTATTACATGGAAGTGTGTTGCATTTATACTATGGGGGACATTATATTATAATGTGTGTGTGTCAGTATTAATATGGGGGCATTTTATTTAGGGGTATTTTCATTTATACTTTGGGGACATTTTATTATATGGGTGGGGGGTTATTTATACTATGGGGGACATTTTATTATATGGGTAGATGTGTCAATATATATGTTAGGAATTTTATTATATGGGGATGACCCCACCCCCTTTTGAATGACCTAGGGGTGTTGGTTGATTTGTCTAGATTGGTCCCAACCCCTGGCCGAATACACCTGTGGGGTGTTGGTTGATTCTCTAGTTCGGATCCCAACCCCTGACTGAAAGCACTTGAGGTTGTTGGTTTAATCGCCGGACAAACGCAACTGACGGTTGTTGGTTGATTCGCTAGATCGGATCCCACCCCCAGCGAAACCACACTGTAGGTGTTTTGGTTGATTCGCCAGATCGGATCCCAACCCCCGTCTGAATGCATCTATGGAGTGTTGGTGATTCGCTAGTTCGGATCCCAACCCCTTTGCTGAACTCACTAAAGGTGGTTGGTGATGTGCAGATCGGATCCCAACCCCTAGATTCAAATCTGCAGGATTTCAACCTCCGAGGTTTACCATATATGACTTTGAAAACTTTGACTTTCCTCGTGATGATTATTTTCTATATGGACTGATAGAGAGGAAAAGGAAAACTGAAGCTGGCCAGACACTCTGATTCGACTCAGGAAACCGGAGTTCTCGAATGATCATATTTAATTTTTAATGTAAAGGTAATGTTTGCCTTCAAGGAAATAACCATCAGGCTCATTTACTCAGAGGCGCTATCTCTGCCCGTGGGCAGTATTCCCCCCCATACGCATAGACAGTGGCGCAGTAAGTGTGGGCAGCACGCCCCCCATAGCATGGAAGTGGGCAGTAAGTGTGGGCAGCACGCCCCCCTCTACATAGGGCCCATGGGCAGTAAGTCCCCCCCATACGCATAATGTGATATAGTTAGAATAGTTTTATACGTGTTTATTAGAGTTTATGGGTTTTAATTGTTTGCACTTTACTTTTATTTCATAATATTGTGAAGCTTTTGACTAAAAGATTTAACTAAATGACTTATTGAATTTGCCTGGATTTCTAACCAAACATACTTTGCTTCAGATTTAATTTTTTTTCATATTCTCTTATTGAGCCAGGTTGTAAAAAATGTATTTCCTATGGTTAGTTAGCTTAGCTAGCATTTGTTAGGTTAGGCTAGGTTAGACTAGTTAGGTTAGTTAGGTCCCTGCTGAAAGAGTCACCTTGACGTGGTAGCAGGGCTTAAAAATCTTTTGGCCAAAATATTTTATTCTTCATTATTATGTTTGAGGCTGCAGAACGTTTTACTCAGATGGCAAAAACCCTTGAAACACCCCTGTAACCCCCCCCCCCTATAGGCAGGGGCCCTTGGGCAGTAGCCCCCCCATATACAGGGCTCTTGGACTGTAAGCCCCCCCATATGCAGGGCCGTGGGCAGTAAGTCCCCCCCATACGCATGGACCGTGGGACAGTAGTGTGGGGCAGCATGCCCCCTCTACATAGGGCCCGTGGGCAGTAATAAGCCCCCCCATAAGCATATGTGATATAGGAAGAAGTGTTATAATGCCTTGATTATAGTTTAAGGGTTTTAATGTGTTGCACTTACTTTTATTTCATAGTATTGAAGCTTTTGACCAAAGATTTAACTAATGACTTTCCGGTTTCAACCAACATACTTTGCTTCAGATAATTTTTTTTTTTTCATATTTTCTTTATTGAGCTAGATGTAGTAAAAAGAAATTTCCTATGGTTAGGTAAGCGTTAGCTAGCATTTTTTAGGTAGGCTTGGTTAGACTAGTTAGGTTAGTTAGGTCCCTGCTGAAAGAGTCAACCTTGACGTGGGTGGTAGCAGGGCTATCAATTTTTGGCCAAATATTTATTCTTCATTAAGTATGTTGAGGCTGCAGATACAGTTTTGCTCAGATGGCAAAAATCCTAGAGCCCCCTCCGGTAACCCCCCCACCTATATGCAGGGCCCTTGGGCAGTAGCCCCTCCCATATGCAGGGCCCTTGGACAATAAGCCCCCCCCCATATGAGGGCCCGTGGGAGTAAGTCCCCCATAAGAAGGAGACGTGGCAGTAAGTGTGGGCAGCATGCCTCCCCTCTACATAGGGCCCGTGGGCAGTAAGTCCCCCCATACGCATGGCCATGGGCAGTAAAATGTGGGGCAGCATGCTCCCCTCTACATAGGGGTGGGGCGATAAGCCCCCATATGCATGGACATGGGCAATAAGTGTGGGCAGCATGCCTCCCCTTCATAGGGCCGGGGCAGTAAGTCCCCCATTAGCATGGACCGTGGGCAGTAAGTGTTGGGCAGCATGCCTCCCCTCTACATAGGGCCCGTGGGCAGTAAGTCCCCCCAATGCATGGACCGGGGCAGTAAGTGTGGGCGCATGCCTCCCCTTATAGGGCCTGTGGGCAGATAAGTCCCCCCAT
Organism: Hymenochirus boettgeri; assembly: GCA_019447015.1. Classification (NCBI taxonomy): domain Eukaryota; kingdom Metazoa; phylum Chordata; class Amphibia; order Anura; family Pipidae; genus Hymenochirus; species Hymenochirus boettgeri. The sequence continues at coordinate 25,441 of JAACNH010000280.1, read as the reverse complement.
AGCAGGACCGGGGGCAGTAAGTGTGGGCAAGCTCCTTCTACATAGGGCCCGTGGGCAGTAGTCCCCCATAGCATGGACCGTGGGCAGTAAGTGTGGGCAGCATGCCCCCCTCTACATAGGGCCATGTGGGCAGTAAGTCCCCCATTAGCATGGACGGGCAGTAAGTGTGGGCAGCATGCCCCCCTCTACATAGGACCCGTGGGCAGTAAGCCCCCATACGCATGACCGTGGGCAGTAAGTGTGGAGCAGCCTCCTCTACATAGGGCGTGGGCAGTAAGTCCCACCATACGTTGGACCGTGGGCAGTAAGTGTGGGCAGCATGCCTTATACATAGGGCTGGGCAGTAAGTCCCCCATACGCTGGACGTGGGCAGTAAGTGTGGGCAGATGCCTCCCTCAAAGGCCCGTGGATAGTATGTAACTTAAGTCATATGGACGTGGGCAATGTAGCATCTGGGGAGCATTTTATAATGAGCGTTTGTATGTGTTTCATTATACTATGTGTGGAAATATTAAGGGGGAGTGTGTGTCATTTATACTAGGGGGGAGATTTTGTTATATGGGGGGTGGTGTTTGTCATTTATACTATATGGGATATTTATTGTCTGTGTCATTTATACTATTGGGGACATTTTTTTATAGGCTGTGTGTGATTTATAAATGGGGGGACTTTATTATATAGGTATTTTCTTTATACTTTGTGGGATATTTATACTAGGTGGACAATTTATATGTGGAAGTGTGTGTCATTTATAATCTTGGGGGACATATTATATGGTGTGTGTGTCATTATAATATGGGGGCATTTATTATAGGGGTATTTTCATTTATACTTTTGACATTTATATAGGTGGGGGGGTGGGTATTTATCTATGGGGAATTTATTATATGGTAGAGGCATAAAATGGGGGACATTTTATTATATGGGTGTGTGACATTTACTATGGGGATATTTATTGTATGGGGGTGTGTCAGTATACTATGGAGGACATTTTATTATATGGGGATGAACCAACCCCCTTTTGAATGCACTGGGGTGTTGGTTGATTCGCTAGATCGGATCCCAACCCCATGCCGAATACACTGTGAGTGTGGTATGATTCGCTAGTTCGATCCTAACCCTGACTGAACACACTTTAGGTGTGGGTGATTCGCCGATTGGATCCCAACCTCGGGCCAAATCAACGAAGGTTGTTGGTTGATTCAGCTAGATCGGATCCCAACGCAGGCCGAACCACCTGTGGTTTTGGTTGATTCGCCAGATCGGATCCCGACCTGGAAATACAACTGTGGAGTGTGGTTGATTAGCTAGTTCTGATCCCAACCCCTGGCAGAATTTACCTGTGGGGTGGTTGGTTTATTCACCAGATTGGATCCTAACCCCGTCTAATTCACCTTAGGGGTGTTGGTTGGTTCGCCAGATTGGATCCTATCCTGTTGAATGCACCTTCCCAGAGGGAAAGGATGCATAAGTCTAACACTGCATGCTACAACGCTGGGCAGAAGAACATCGGGCCCGTGACTGTCTTACCCAGCGGTTAGGTACAGAACTAAAGCCCTCAAACCAACAAGTTGGATTATAGATGTTTGGGATATAAACATCCAAACCCCTGGATTCCAATCTGCAGGATTTCAACCTCCGGATTACCATATATGACTTTGAAAACTTGACTTTCCTTGTGATGATATTCATCGTGACCTGATTAGAGATAGAGAGGAAACTGAGCTGGCCAGAATCTCTGCTTTGACTCAGGAAAACCGTGAGTTCTCAAATGATCATATTTAATTTTTAATGTTAAAGGTAATGTGAGTTTGCCTTCAGAAAAAAAACATCAGGCTCATTTACCCAGAGGCGCTATCTCTCTGGGTAAAAGTCCTGTTCGCGGTTCAATATCGCGTTCGTAAATGTGAGATTTACTACTATGGATTTTAACGCCAGCTATTTATAATATAGGGGAGAGTTAGTATATGGGTGTGTGTGTTGTTCATTTATACTATGTGGGATATTTTATTTAGTCGTGTGTCATTTTACTATTGGGACATTTATTTAAATGGCTGTGTGTGTCATTTATAATTATGGGGGGCATTTTATTATGAGGTATTTTCATTTATACTTTGTGTGTCATTTATACTATGATGGACAATTTATTATATGGAAGTGTGTGTCATTTATACTATTGGGGGACATATTATAAATGGGTGTGTGTGTCAGTTATAATATGGGGGGCATTTTATATGGGGTATTTAATTATACTTTGGGATCATTTATATATGGGGGGGGGGTATTTATTACTATGGGGGACATTTATTTATATGGGTTAGATGTGTCATATATACTATGTAGGACATTTATTATATGGGGATTGAACCCAACCCCTTTTGAATGCACCTGGGGGTGTTGGTTGATTCGCTAGATTGGATTCCAACCCCTGGCCGAATACACCTGTGGGGTTGTTGGTTGATTCGCTAGATCGGATCCCAACCCTGACTGGAAAGCACTTGAAGGTTGTTGGTTGAATCGCGGACAAACGCAACTGAAGGTTGTTGGTTGATTCGCCTAATCGGATCCCAACCCCCGGCCGAAAACACCTGTAGGGTTTTGGTGATTCCCAGATCGGATCCCAACCCTCGTCTCATGATGCAATCTATGGAGTTTGGTTGATTCGCTAGTTCAGATCCCAACCCTTGCGAACTCACTTGAAGGTGGTTGGTGATTTGCCAGATCGGATCCCAACCCCTAGATTCAAATCTGTAGGATTTCAACCTTCCGAATTACCATTATATGACTTTGAAAACTTTGACTTTCCTCGTGATGATTATTTTTCTATATGGACTGATTAGAGTGGAGAGGAAAACTGAAGCTGGCCAGACACTCTGCTTGACTCACGGAACCGTGGTTCCGAATGATTCATATTTATTTTTAATGTTAAAGGTAATGTTTGCCTTCAAGGAAATACCATCAGGCTCATTTACTCAGAGGCTATCTCTCTGCCCGTGGGCAGTAAGTCCCCCCCCATACGTAGACCGTGGGCAGTAAGTGTTGGCAGCACGCCCCCCATACGCATGGACCGTGGCAGTAAGTGGGCAGCACGCCCCCCTCTACATAGGGCCCATGCGGCAGTAGCCCCCCATAGCATAATGTGATATAGTTAGAATAGTTTTACTTTTTATTAGGTTATGGGTTTTAATTGTTTGCACTTTACTTTATTTCATAATATTGAAAGCTTTTGACTAAAAGATTTAAATAAATGACTTATTGAATTTGCTGGATTTCTTAACCAACATACTTTGCTTCAGATTTAATTTTTTTATTTTTTATTGAGCCAAAAAGTATTTCCTATGGTTAGGTAGCTTTAGCTAGCATTTGTTAGGGTTGCTAGGTTAGACTAGTTAGGTTAGTTAGGTCCCTGTGAAAGAGTCTACTCTGACGTGGTAGCAGGGCTTAAAATCTTTGGCCAAAATATTTTTATTCTTCATATTAGTTGAGAGCTGCCAGATACAGTTTCTCAGATGGCAAAACCCTAGAAACACCCTTGTAACCCCCCCCCCCTATAGGCAGGGCCCTTGGGGCAGTAGCCCCCCCCACACCATACAGGGCCCTTGGACTGTAAGCCCCCCTAAATGGCAGGGCCCGTGGGCAGTAAGTCCCCCCCATACGATAGGCACGTGGACAGTAAGTGTGGGCAGCATGCCCCCCTCTAACATAGGGCCCGTGGGCAGTAAGCCCCCCCATACGCATAATGTGATATAGGAAGAATAGTGTTATACTGTTTTATTATAGTTTATAGGTTTTAATTGTTTGACTTTACTTTTATTTTCATAGGTATGAAGCTTTTGACCAAAAGATTAAACTAAATGACTTCCTGGATTTCTAACCAAACATTACTTTGCTCAGATTTTTTTTTTTTTCAAATTTCTTTATTGAGTAGATGTAGTAAAAGGCATTCCTATGGTTAGGTTAGCTTTGCTAGCATTTTTTAGGTAGGCTGGTTAGACTACTTAGGTTAGTTAGGACCCTGCTGAAAGAGTCAACCTTGACGTGGTAGCAGGGCTTACAAATCTTTTGGCAAAATATTTATTCTTCATTACTATGTTGAGGCTGCAGATACAGTTTTGCTCAGATGGCAAAAACCCTAGAGGCCCCTCGTAACACCCCCTTATTGCAGGGCCCTTGGCAGTAGCCCCCTTATATGCGGGGCCCTTGGACAATAACCCCCATATAGGGGCCCGTGGGCAGTAAGTCCCCCCCATATGCATGGACGGGGGCAGTAAGTGTGGGCAGCATGCCACCCCTCTACATAGGTACCCCATTAGATGGACGTGGGCCAGTAAGGGGGTCGCATGCCTACCTCTAATAGGGGGCCGTGGGCAGTAGACCCCCCCATTTAGATGGACATGGGCAAGTAAGTGTGGGCGTCATGCCTCCCCTCTTACATAGGGCCAGTGGGCAGAAGTCCCCCCATAACGCATGGACTGTGGGGCAGTAAGTGTGGGGCAGCATGTGCCTCCCCTCTACATAGGGCCCTGTGGCAGTAAGTCCCCACCATATGTACTGGGACGTGGGGCAGTAAGTGTGGGCAGCATGCCTCCCCTCTACATAGGGCCCGTGGCGTAAGTCCGCCCATACGATGGACCGTGGGCAGTTAAGTGTGTGCAGCATGCCTCCCCTTACATAGGGCCGTGGGGCAGTAAGTAAGTCCCCCCATAACATGGACCATGGCAGTAAGTGTGTGGCAGCATGCCTCCCCTCTTACATAGGGCCTGTGGCAGTAAGTACGCAACCAAATGCATGACGGTGGCAGTAGTAGTGTGGGCAGCATGCCTCCCTCTACCTAGGCCCGTGGGCATAAGTCCCCCCATTAGCATGGACCTGGGCAGTAAGTGTGGGGACATGCCTCCCCTCTACATAGGGCCTGGGCAGAAAGTCCCCCCATATGTTCAGACCGTGGGCAGTAAGTGTGGCAGCATGCCTCCCCTCTACATAGGGCCCGTGGGCAGTAGTCCCCCCCATAGCATGGATGGGGCAGTAAGTGTGGGCAAGCATGCCTCCCCTCTACATAGGGCCGTGGGCAGTAAGTCCCCCCAACGCATGGACCTGGGCAGTAAGTTGTGGCAGCATGCCTCCCCTCTACATAGGGCCGTGGGCAGTAAGTCCCCCCATATCGCATGGACCGTGGCAGTAAGTGTGGGCACATGCTCCCCTCTACATAGGCCGCGTGGGGCAGTAAGTCCCCCATACGCTGGAACATGGGCCAGTAAGTGTGGGAGCATGCTCCCCCTCTACATAGGGCCCGTGGGCATAGTCCCCCCATAGTCTGGACGCGTGGGGCAGTAAGTGTGGGCAGCATGCCTCCCCCTCTACATAGGGCCAGTGGGCATAAGCTCCCCCATAGACATGGACCGTGGGCAAGTAAGTGTGGGCGCGCATGCCTCCCCCCTCTACATAGGGGCCCGTGGGCAGTAAGTCCCCCCCATAGCATGGACCGTGGGCAGTAAGTGTGGGCAGCATGCCTCCCCTCTACATAGGGCCCGTGGGCAGCAGTAAGTCCCCCCAATATGGAGTGGGCAGTAGTGTGGCAGCATGCCCCCTCTACATGGGCCCTGGGGCAGTAAGCCCCATACAGGACCGTGGGCAGAAGGGTGGGCTGCAGCCCCCCTCTACATAGGGCCCGTGGGCAGTAAGTCCCCCCATTACGCATGGACGTGGGCAGTAAGTGTGGGCAGCATGCCCCCCTCTACATAGGGCCAGGGCAGTAAGTCCCCCCCCATCATGGACCGTGGCAGTAAGTGTGGGCAGCATGCCCCCTCTACATAGGGCCCGTGGGAGTATGTCCCCCATAGCATGGACCGTGGGCAGTAAGTAAGTGTGGGCAGCATGCCTCCCCTCTACATAGGGCCTGGGGCAGTAAGTCCCCCATAGCTGGAACGTGGGCAGTAAGGTGGGCAGCATGCCCCCCTCTACATAGCGGCCCGTGGCAGTAAGTTCCCCCCATATGATAGTGGCAGTAAGTTGAGCATGCTCCCCTCTACAATTAGGGCAGTGGGATGGACCCAGTAATCAACCCATAGCATGGACAGTGGGCAGATAAGTGTGGGCAGATGCCCCCCTCTACATAGGCCGTGGACAGTAAGTCCCCCCATAGCATGACTGGGCAGAAGGTGGGCAGCATGCCCACACTCTACCTAGGGCCGCTGGGCAGTAGTCCCGCCTACATGGACCTGGGGCAGTAAGTGTGGGCAGCAGTCTCCCTACTACATAGGTCCTGGGCTAAGTAAGCTCCCATATGCATGGACGTGGGCACTAAGTGTGGGCAGCATTGCCCCCCCTACATAGGGCCCGTGGGCAGTAAGTCCCCCCTTGCATGGACTGTGGGCCGTAAGTGTGGGCAGCAATGCCTCCCTCTACATGGGCCCGTGGCAGTTGAAGTCTCCCCCACTGCATGGACCGTGGGCCAGTAAGTGTGGGGCAGCATGCCCCCCTCTACATCGGCCCGTGGGCAGTAAGTCCCCCCCATACGCATGGACGTGGGCAGGTAAGTGTGGGCAGCATGCCTCCCTCTACATGGGTCCGTGGGCAGTAAGCCCCCCCATATGCATGGACTGTGGGCAGTAAGTGTGGGCAGCATGCCCCCCTCTATAGGGCCCGTGGGCGCAGTAAGTCCCCCCCCATAGCTGGACCTGTGGGCAGTAAGTGTGGGCAGCATGCCTCCTCTCTACATCAGGGCCCGTGGGCAGTAAGTCCCCCCCATACCATGGACCGTGGGAGAAGTGTGGCAGCATGCCTCCCTCTTCTAGGGCTTTCGTGGCATAAGACCCCCATAATCATGGACCGGGCACTAAGTGTGGGCAGCATGCCTCCCTCTACATAGGGGCCCAGTGGGCAGTAAGTACCCCGCATAGCCATGGGACCGGGGCAGTAAGTGTGGCGAGCATAGCCCCCCCTCTAATGGGGCCCGTGCAGTAAGTCCCCCTAACATGGACCATGGGGCGCAGTAAAGTGTGGGCAGCAATGCCTCCCCTATACATAGGGCGTGGCAGTAAGTTCCCACCCATATGCATGGACCGTTGGCATAGTGTGGGCAGCAGCCCCCTTACATAGGCCAGTGGGCAGTAAGATCCCCAACCATATGAGCCGGACTTGGGCAGTAAGTGTGGGGCAGCATGCCCCTCTCCATGCCATGACAGTAGGCTCGCCACGTCTCCGTGAAGCCTATCTCACAACCCATACGGCGACGTGGGCTAGTAAATGTGGGGCAGCATGCTCCCCCTCTACATAGGGCCTGGGGCAGTAAGTCCACCATACGTATTGACCAGTTGTCAGTAGTGTGGGCAGCATGCCTCCCCTCTACATAGGGCCCGGGGCAGGGCGTAAGTTCCCCCCGATACTCAGGGACGTGGGCCTTAAGTGTGTAGAGGCATATGCCCCCCCTCTACATAGGGCCTGTGGGCAGTAAGTCCCCCATACGCATGTCCTGGGCCAGTAAGTATGTGGCAGCATGCCCCCCTCTACGTAGGGGCCGTGGCAGTAATCCCCCCAAGCATACGCATATGGAGGGCATAGTTAGATAGTTGCATATGCCCTTAGTCATAGTAGGCCCGTTTGGGCTAGCCTCCCCATTTATTCATAACTACTGTGAAAAGCTAGATAAAGTGTTGGGCAGAAATGACCCCCCACTTCGATTAGGCCAACCTACTGTTTAGGGAGTATTTCTCCATATCTTTTTTCCTGGCTGGTAAGTTGGACATGTCCCGCTCTCTACTGTCCCGTGGGCAGTGATGGAAGCACACTGGGTAACTTGATGATCGACCACTCCTATGGCTCAAAATCTGTATGGGGAGGCATTTTATTACATGGTTGTGTGTGTCATATACATGTGGGGAATGTATTAATGGGGTAGTGTGTAGTCATTTAAAATATGGGGAAGTTTTGTTATATGGGGTGGTGTGGTTGTCATTTCTACGTATGTGAGTATCTTTATTTATGTCTTTGTATTTATACTAATTGGGCGACATTTTTTATATATGGCTTTGTGTCATGTATTTTATAGGGGGGGCATTTTATTATAGGTATTTTCATTTAACTTTTCTGGTCATTTTAATACTATTGTGGAGTGACAATTTTATAGTGGAAGTGGTGGTCATTATAACTAGAATTGGGGGACAATTATTATAGGGTTTGGTGTGTCATTTATAATATGGGGGTCATTTATTATAGGGGGTTTTTCATTATACTTTTGGGTCATTTTATTGGTGGGGGGGGTTATTTATAGATGGAGGACATTATTCCATTGGTGAGTTCATATGTAGGAATGTATAATTGGGGGACATTTTAATATATGGGTGTGTGCATCAATTATCTTATGGGGATCTTTTATTATATGGTGTGTGTGTGTTCCATGTATATACTATGAGGAGACTTTTATTTTTGGGGATGGAACAATAACCCCCTTTTGAACCACTGGTGGGTGTTGGTTGATCGCTAGATGTCCACCCGCGAATACACCGAGTGTATCACCCCTTCGGTCCTACCCCTGCATGAACCACTTGAAGGTGTTGGTTGAGTATGCCAGATCGGATCCCAACCCGGACCCAATGCAAACTGAAGGTTGTGGTTGATTCGATAGATCGGATCGGGGGCTCAAAAGCCAGGCCGACACACACCTGAGGGTTTTGGTTGAAATTCGCCAGAGGATCCCCACCCCCCGTGCTAGAACTCAACTGGAAGGTGTGGTTGATTCGCATAGTCGTATCCCACCCGTATCTAAAAACACCTGAGATGGTTCATTGATCGCCAAATCGGACTCCAACCCTGGCTAGGGTGTTTGTTTGATTAGCTAGTTCGGATCCAACCCCTGGCCGGAATTACCTCGTGGGGTGTTGGTTGAATTCACCGATGGATTCCTTAATACCGTCTTTAATTCACCTTCGGGTGGGTGGTGATTCGCCAGATTCAGATCCAAATCTCTGTCTGAATGCAACTTTACCAGAGGGAAAGATGCAGTAAGTCTAACACTGCATGCTACAAACGTGGGACAGAAGAACCGGCCCGTGACTGTCCTTCCCAGCTCAGGTTAGGTACAGGACTAACAGCCTCAAAACAACAAGTTGGATATAGATGTTGGACAAAACTATCCAAACCCTAGTTCCACATCGGCAGGGATTTCAACTTTCCGGATAACCATTATATGACTTTGAAAAAATGGACTTTCCTTGTGAGATATTCCTCGTGATGATTAGAGATAGAGAGGAAAATTGCAGCTGGCCAGACACTCTGCTTTGACTCAGGAAAAACCGTGTTGAGTTCTCAACATGACATATTTAATTTTAACCTGTTAAAGGTAATGTTTGCCTTCAAGGAGGAAATACCATCAGGCGCAATTTATCAGATGCGCTATCTCTCTGCCCATGGGCAGTAAGTCCCCCATACGCATGGACGTTTGTGCAGTAAGTGGGGCAGCATGCTCCCCTCTAAATAGGGCCCGTGGGCAGCAAGTCCCCTACACATGGGACCATGGGCAGAAGTGTGGGCAGCATGCCTCCCCTCTACATAGGGCCAGTGGCCTTAAGTCTCCCCCCTACGCAGGACCTGGGCAGTAGTAAGTGGGGGCAGCAGCCTCCGCCTCTAAATAGGCATGTGGGCACGGAAGACCCAGCAATGCATGGACGTGGGCAGTAAGTGTGGGCAGGCAGACTCCTCTTTCACCTCTACATAGGGCCCGTGGCAGAGTAAGTACCCCCCCATTAGCATTGGACCATGGGCAGTAGTGTGGGCCGCATGCCTCCATTAAATAGGGCGTGGGCAAAAAGTCCCCCATAACATGAACTGTGGGGCAGTAAGTGTGGGCTGCATGCCCTCCCCTCTAATTGGGCCCGTGGGCAGTAAGTCCCCCCCATTAGCATGGACCGTGGGCAGTAAGTGTCGGGCAGCATGCCTCCCCTCACTTAGGACCCGTGTGCAGTAGTCCCCCCCATACGAAGGACTGGGGCAGTAAGTGTGGGCAGCATGCCCCCCCCATCTAATAGGGCCGTGGGCAGAAGTCCCCCATTAGCATGGAACCATGGGCAGGATCAGGAAGTGTGGGCAGGCATGCCTACCCATCTAATAGGGCACGTGGGCAGTAAATCCCCCCATACGATGGGACCGTGGGCATAAGTGTGTGGGCAGCATGCCTCCCCTCTAATGGGGCCCGTGGGCAGTAAGTCCCCCCCATACGCATGGGAACGTGGGCAGTAGTAGTGTGGGCAACATGCCTCCCCTTTACATAGGCCAGTGGGCTTAAGTCCCCCCCCATATGGCAGGACCGTGGGCAGTAAGCAGTTAAGTGTGGGCCCCAGCAGCCTCCCGTTAATAGGGCCTGTGGGCAGTAGTAGACCCAACCATATGTATGGAACTGTGGGCAGTAAGTGTGGGAAGATGCCTCCCTCTACAGCGGGCCGTGGGCAGTAAGTCCCCCCCATTTAGCATGGACCGTGGCAGTAAGTGTGGGCCAGCGCTTCCCTCTACATAGGGAGGGGCGTAAACCCCCCCATACTCATGGACCGTGGGCAAGAAGTTGGGGCAGCATGCCTCCCCTTCTACATAGGGCCCTGGCAGAGTAGTCCCCCCCATAGCCATGTGAGTGGGCAGTAAGTGTGAGGCAGCATGCCTCCCTCTACATAGGGCGTGGGCGCAAGACCCAACCATATGCATGGACTGGGGCAGTAAGTGTGGGCAGCATGCCTCCATCTATAAATAGGGCGTGGGCAGAGTAAAAGTCCCCCCCCAAAGCATGACGTGGGCAGAAGTGTGGGCAGCATGCCTCCCCTCTACATAGGGCTGGGCAGAGTAAGTCCCCCCCATACGCATGGGACCGTGGGGCAGTAAGTGTGGGCCGCATGCCTCCTCTTGAATAGGGCATTGGGCCAGTAAGACCCCAACAATATGCCATGGAATGGGGGCACTAAGTGTGGGCAGCATGCCTTCCCTCTAAATAGGGCCCGTGGGCATAAGGTCACCCCCATTAGATGGACCGTGGCAGAGAGTAAGTGTGGGCCGCAGCACCCCTCTACATAGGGCCCGATGGCCAGTAGGTACCCCCTTCTACTCATGGACCATGGGCAGTAAGTGTGGGGCAGCATGCCTCCCCTCTACATCGGGCCCGTGGGCAGTTAGTGAAGGCCCCCCCCATATGCAGGACCGGTGGGGAGTAAGTGTGGGCAGCATTGCCTACCTCTACATAGGGACCGTGGCCGAAGTCCCCTCCATAACGCATGACCCGTGGGCAGTAGTGTGGGCAGATGCCTTCCCCTCTAAATAGCGGCCGGGGCAGTAAGTAAGTCACAACCACACGTATGGACCGTGGGCAGACCAGGGCGCAGTGTCAGTAAGTGTGGGCAGCATGCCTCCCATCTACATAGGGCCCGTGGGCAGTAAGTCCCCCCATTAGCAGGACTGGGGCAGTAAGTGTGGCAGAGCATGCCAACCCATATAACATCGGGACAGTGGTAGTAAGTCCCCCCATCGATTGACCGGGCAAAGTGGGCAGTAAGTGTGGGCAAGCATGCCTCACCTCTACATAGGGCCGTGGGCAGTAAGAAGTCCCAACCAACGTATTGGAAATGGGGAAGTAAGTGTGGGCAGCATGCATCCCCTATACATAGGGCCCGTGGGCAGTAAGTCACACCCATTAGCATGGACCGTGGGCAGCATTGCTCCTCATCTAATAGGGACTGTGGGCAGTAAGTCCCCCCATACGCATGGACCTGGGCAGTACGAGGTGAGCAGCAGTCCCCCCTTCTACCTAGGGCCTTGGGCAGTATATCCCCCCAATACGCTAATGGTGAATAGTTAGAATAGTGTTATACTGTTTTATTATAGTTTATTGGGTTTAATTGTTTACACTTTACTTTTATTTCATAATATTGAAACGCTTTAGACTAAAAGTTAACAAAATGACTTGCCTGGATTCTTAACCAAACATTACTTTGCTTAGCTAATTTTTTTCATATTCTCTTTATGAGACAGATGTTGTAAATCGCATTCATATTTAGGTTAGCTTAGCTAGGCATTTGTTAGCTTAGCTAGGTTAGACTAGTTAGGTTAAGTTTAGGTCCGCTGAAAGAGTCTACCTTGATGTGGTAGAAGGGCCAGCTTTTTGACAAATCTTTCTGGCAAAATAAGTATTTCATTAATATGTTGGGCTGGATACAGTTTTACTCAGATGGCAAAAACACTAGAGACACCCTGTAAAACCCCCCTATAGGCAGGGCCCTTGGGCAGTAGCCCCCCATATGCAGGGACCTTGGGGCCAGTAAGCCCCCCATATGCCGGCCCGAGGCACGTAAGTCCCCACCCAACACATGGACAGGGCCCGTGGGCAGTAAGTCCCCCCCATTAGCATGGACCGTGGGCAATAAGTGTGGGCAGCATGCCTCCCCTCTACATAGGGCCCGTGGGCAGTAAGTCCCCCCCATACTCATGGACCGTGGGCAGTAAGTGTGGGCGGCATGCCTCCCCTCTACATAGGGCCTGTGGGCAGTAAGTCCCCCCCATTAGCATGGACCGTGGGCAGTAAGTGTGGGCTGCAAGGCTTCCCTTCTACATAGGGCCCGTGGGAAGTAAGTATGGACCGTAGGCAGTAAGTGTGGGCAGCATGCCTCCCCTCTTCATAGGGCCCGTGGGCAGTAAGTCCCCCCATTAGCATGGACCGTGGGCAGTAAGTGTGGGCAGCATGCCTCCCCTCTACAAAGGCCCGTGGATAGTATGTCCCAACCATACGCATGGACCGTGGGCAGTAAGTGTGGGCAGCATTTTATTACATGAGTGTGTGCATGTCATTTATACTATGTGGGAAATTTTATTATATGGGGGAGTGTGTGTCATTTATACTATGGGGGAGATTTTGTTATATGGGTGTGTGTGTTTGTCATTTCTACTATATGGGATATGTTATGTCTGTGTCATTTATACTATTGGGGACATTTTTTTTATATGGCTGTGTGTGTCATTTATAATATGGGGGGCATTTTATTATATAGGTATTTTCATTTATACTTTGTGGGTCATTTATACTATGGTGGACAATTTATTATGTGGAAGTGTGTGTCATTTATACTATTGGGGGACATATTATATGGGTGTGTGTGTCATTTATAATATTGGGGGCATTTTATTATAGGGGTATTTTCATTTATACTTTTGGGACATTTTATTATATGGGTGGGGGGGTTATTTATACTATAGGGGACATTTTATTATATGGGTAGATGTGTCATAATATGGGGGACATTTTATTATATGGGTGTGTGCATCATTTATGCTATGGGGATATTTTATTGTATGGGTGTGTGTCATGTATACTATGGGAGGACATTTTATTATATGGGGATGAATCCAACCCCCTTTTGAATGCACCTGGGGGTGTTGGTTGATTCGCTAGATCGGATCCCAACCCCATGCCGAATACACCTGTGAGGTGTTAATTGATTCGCTAGTTCGGATCCTAACCCCTGACTGAACACACTTGTAGGTTGTTGGTTGATTCGCCAGATTGGATCCCAACCTCGGGCCAAATGCAACTGAAGGTTGTTGGTTGATTCGCTAGATCGGATCCCAACGCCAGGCCGAACACACCTGTAGGGTTTTGGTTGATTCGCCAGATCGGATCCCGACCCCTGGCTAAATACAACTGTGGAGTGTTTGTTGATTCGCTAGTTCTGATCCCAACCCCTGGCAGAATTTACCTGTGGGGTGTTGGTTTATTCACCAGATTGGATCCTAACACCCGTCTTAATTCACCTTAGGGGTGTTGGTTGGTTCGCCAGATTGGATCTCATCCTCTGTCTGAATGCACCTTTCCCAGAGGGAAAGGATGCATTAAGTCTAACACTGCATGCTACAACGCTGGGCAAGAAGAACATCGGGCCCGTGACTGTCATTACCCAGCTCTGGTTAGGTACAGGACTAACAGCCTCAAACCAACAAGTTGGATTATAGATGTTTGGGATATAAACTATCCAAACCCCTAGATTCCAATCTGCAGGATTTCAACCTTCCGGATTACCATTATATGACTTTGAAAACTTTGACTTTCCTTGTGATGATTATTCCTCGTGGACTGATTAGAGATAGAGAGGAAACTGAGGCTGGCCAGAATCTCTGCTTTGACTCAGGAAACCGTGAGTTCTCAAATGATCATATTTAATTTTTAATGTTAAAGGTAATGTGAGTTTGCCTTCAAGGAAATACCATCAGGCTCATTTACCCAGAGGCGCTATCTCTCTGGGTAAAAGTCCTGTTCGCGGTTCAATATCGCGTTCGTAAATGTGAGATTTACCCACTATGGGATTTTAACGCCAGCTATTTATACTATAGGGAAGATTTAGTTATATGGGTGTGTGTGTTTGTCATTTATACTATGTGGGATATTTTATTTTATGTCTGTGTCATTTTTACTATTGGGGACATTTTATTAAATGGCTGTGTGTGTCATTTATAATATGGGGGGCATTTTATTATAGAGGTATTTTCATTTATATTTTGTGTGTCATTTATACTATGATGGACAATTTATTATATGGAAGTGTGTGTCATTTATACTATTGGGGGACATATTATTATAATGGGTGTGTGTGTCAGTTATAATATGGGGGGCATTTTATTATAGAGGTATTTTCATTTATACTTTGTGTGTCATTTATACTATGATGGACAATTTATTATATGGAAGTGTGTGTCATTTATACTATTGGGGGACATATTATTATAATGGGTGTGTGTGTCAGTTATAATATGAGGGGCATTTTATTATAGGGGTATTTTCATTTATACTTTGGGGACATTTTATTATATGGGTGGGGGGGTTATTTATACTATGGGGGACATTTTATTATATGGGTAGATGTGTCATATATACTATGTAGGACATTTTATTATATGGGGATGAACCCAACCCCCTTTTGAATGCACCTAGGGGTGTTGGTTGATTTGCTAGATTGGATCCCAACCCCTGGCCGAATACACCTGTGGGGTGTTGGTTGATTCTCTAGTTCGGATCCCAACCCCTGACTGAAAGCACTTGAAGGTTGTTGGTTTAATCGCCGGACAAACGCAACTGAAGGTTGTTGGTTGATTCGCTAGATCGGATCCCAACCCCAGGCCGAACACACCTGTAGGGTTTTGGTTGATTCGCCAGATCGGATCCCAACCCCCGTCTGAATGCATCTATGGAGTGTTGGTTGATTCGCTAGTTCGGATCCCAACCCCTTTGCTGAACTCACTTAAAGGTGGTTGGTTGATTTGCCAGATCGGATCCCAACCCCTAGATTCAAATCTGCAGGATTTCAACCTTCCAGGTTTACCATTATATGACTTTGAAAACTTTGACTTTCCTCGTGATGATTATTTTTCTATATGGACTGATTAGAGATGGAGAGGAAACTGAAGCTGGCCAGACACTCTGCTTCGACTCAGGAAACCGTGAGTTCTCGAATGATCATATTTAATTTTTAATGTTAAAGGTAATGTTTGCCTTCAAGGAAATACCATCAGGCTCATTTACTCAGAGGCGCTATCTCTCTGCCCGTGGGCAGTAATTCCCCCCCATACGCATAGAACGTGGGCAGTAAGTGTGGGCAGCACGCCCCCCCATATGCATGGACCGTGGGCAGTAAGTGTGGGCAGCACGCCCCCCTCTACATAGGGCCCATGGGCAGTAAGTCCCCCCCATACGCATAATGTGATATAGTTAGAATAGTTTTATACTGTTTTATTAGAGTTTATGGGTTTTAATTGTTTGCACTTTACTTTTATTTCATAATATTGAAAGCTTTTGACTAAAAGATTTAACTAAATGACTTATTGAATTTGCCTGGATTTCTTAACCAAACATACTTTGCTTCAGATTTAATTTTTTTTCATATTTCTCTTTATTGAGCCAGATGTTGTAAAAATGTATTTCCTATGGTTAGGTTAGCTTTAGCTAGCATCCGCCCATACGCATAATGTGATATAGTTAGAATAGTTTTATACTGTTTTATTAGAGTTTATGGGTTTTAATTGTTTGCACTTTACTTTTATTTCATAATATTGAAAGCTTTTGACTAAAAGATTTAACTAAATGACTTATTGAATTTGCCTGGATTTCTTAACCAAACATACTTTGCTTCAGATTTAATTTTTTTTCATATTTCTCTTTATTGAGCCAGATGTTGTAAAAATGTATTTCCTATGGTTAGGTTAGCTTTAGCTAGCATTTGTTAGGTTAGGCTAGGTTAGACTAGTTAGGTTAGGTTAGGTCCCTGCTGAAAGAGTCTACCTTGACGTGGTAGCAGGGCTTACAAATCTTTTGGCCAAAATATTTTATTCTTCATTAATTATGTTGAGGCTGCAGATACAGTTTTACTCAGATGGCAAAAACCCTTGAAACACCCCTGTAACCCCCCCCCCCTATAGGCAGGGCCCTTGGGCAGTAGCCCCCCCATATACAGGGCTCTTGGACTGTAAGCCCCCCCATATGCAGGGCCTGTGGGCAGTAAGTTCCCCCCATACGCATGGACCGTGGACAGTATGTGTGGGCAGCATGCCCCCCTCTACATAGGGCCCGTGGGCAGTAAGTCCCCCCCATATGCATAATGTGATATAGGAAGAATAGTGTTATACTGTTTTATTATAGTTTATAGGTTTTAATTGTTTGCACTTTACTTTTATTTCATAGTATTGAAAGCTTTTGACCAAAAGATTTAACTAAATGACTTTCCTGGATTTCTCAACCAAACATACTTTGCTTCAGATTAATTTTTTTTTTTTCATATTTCTCTTTATTGAGCTAGATGTAGTAAAAAGAAATTTCCTATGGTTAGGTAAGCTTTAGCTAGCATTTTTAGGTTAGGCTTGGTTAGACTAGTTAGGTTAGTTAGGTCCCTGCTGAAAGAGTTAACCTTGACGTGGTAGCAGGGCTTTCAAATCTTTTGGCCAAAATATTTTATTCTTCATTAATTATGTTGAGGCTGCAGATACAGTTTTGCTCAGATGGCAAAAATCCTAGAGCCCCCTCCGGTAAACCCCCCCACCTATATGCAGGGCCCTTGGGCAGTAGCCCCTCCCATATGCAGGGCCCTTGGACAATAAGCCCCCCCCATATGCAGGGCCCGTGGGCAGTAAGTCCCCCCATACGCATGGACCGTGGGCAGTAAGTGTGGGCAGCATGCCTCCCCTCTACATAGGGCCCGTGGGCAGTAAGTCCCCCCATACGCATGGACCATGGGCAGTAAATGTGGGCAGCATGCCTCCCCTCTACATAGGGCCTGTGGGCAGTAAGACCCAACCATATGCATGGACTGTGGGCACTAAGTGTGGGCAGCATGCCTCCCCTCTTCATAGGGCCCGAGGGCAGTAAGTCCCCCCCATTAGCATGGACCGTGGGCAGTAAGTGTGGGCAGCATGCCTCCCCTCTACAGACATGGGCCCGTGGGCAGTAAGTCCCCCCATTAGTATGGACCGTGGGCAGTTAAGTGTGGCGGCGCATGCCTCCCCTCTACATTGGGCCCGTGGGCAGTAAGTCCCCCCATACGCATGACGTGGGCAGTAAGTGTGGGCGAGCATGCCTTCCCTTTACATTAGGCCCGTGGGCAGTAAGTCCCCCCATACAATGGACCGTGCGGCAGTAAGTGTGGGAAGCATGCCCCCCTCTACACAGGCCTGTGGGCAGTAAGTCCCCCCATACGCATGGACCTGTGGTTGCATTTTTTGCACTTTTACTAGAATATTCACCAAACATCGTTAAGGCATTTTTTTTACTTAATAGAATGTTCTATTAAATGACTAATTGCTACACAGCACTATGGTACGTTCCCATGTGGCAAAGCTCTAGACTATTTATTACTGAAGTATCAATGTATTTATCCCCTTGTAGGACTTTTTGTATTTTGTTACAGTACATTGCTGTGTCCCCAGTGGCGCTTTATAAATAAACTATACATACATACATATTAATGTAACTGGTTTGATAATTAGGCTGCAGTTGTGTGAAAATAAGAAATACAAAAAATTTTTTTTAAACTTTCTCTATACTTTTGCTAAAAAAAAAAACACCACATGTGTTAGGCCATTTTTAATAGCAAAGACAGGTTCAGTGTGTATTAACCAATTTGAAAAGCCACCAGCGTGTTACCTTTTTACCATCATACGCGCTTGAACTTAACTTTTCAGCATTATTAGTGCTACTTTTGCTATGTAATTTCACCTTGATAAAAACTTGCTTTGTTTAATCAGCTATGAGAAAAAGAAACTGTTGAAAGTTTAAAAATGTGGTAAGGTATGGAGGGAAAAAATTGCAGAAAATATGCCCTTTATAGATAGTCCGAGACTCATTTGACTTTATTGGTAAATAAACAAAATCGGAACCTTAAAAAAGCGATCTTAGGAAAATTGGAAATCTCAGATCAATTACAGTAAATGCTGGAAAATAGTTTAACACCCCGCCGAGAGTACTTATTAGTATGAGAAAACATTCACAATGTTACTGACAACTTCATGGACATTGGCCAGGCTAAATAAATGGGCACTTCTGAGTTTTCCCAACCTCAGAGCATTGGGGATTTGAATGGCTGAACTTAACACAATAAAACACTTTTCGCCATT
The DNA here is from genome assembly GCA_019447015.1 of Hymenochirus boettgeri. Classification (NCBI taxonomy): domain Eukaryota; kingdom Metazoa; phylum Chordata; class Amphibia; order Anura; family Pipidae; genus Hymenochirus; species Hymenochirus boettgeri. The sequence continues at coordinate 6,823 of JAACNH010000280.1, read as the reverse complement.
TTAAAATATGATTGAGCATTCCGCGGTGATGTATGGCGAAATGGGTGGGGTAATGACTGTCCCCATTGGTTATCACTGCTTTATAAATTGTGAAAAGTCTAAATATGGCGAGATGGTGGGATAGCGTGAGGCGAAAAAATTTGTGAACCATCATAAAATATGCCCCTAAACTTTTTTTGACATGTAGCAAAGGGTCAATTGAAGTGAATTGGCGATTGGGCCATAGTTACATAGTAACGGAGGTTGAATAATAAAGACATATGTCCATGTAATCCAACATTTATCCCTACTCATTAACCCTACCTAACGATTTCTAGTCAACAACTCTAAGTGGTAAGTTGATTTCGTAGCAATTAGAGATACTTCAAGATAGATAAATACAAAGTAGCTATGTGTGAGCAAACTGGAAATACCTAGAAAAACCTAGATGAAATAAAGCAAAACTTCATATTTGCCACAATATGTTTTAATCTGATAGCATTGAGCATTCCAAACAATGTAATGCATGCTAAAAAGATAACTTCATTTAATGTATGTAGAATATAAGAATGCAACAAAAAGTTTCATGGAGAAGCCCCAAATTAATACATCTTTAGCAAAGAAAGTTAAACAATAAAATTATAAGGGTTCGTTAAATCACTTATTTTAGATGGTAGTATATCAAGTCCATACATTTTCATCTGCTCAAATATCCCTTTGCACCATTAGATCATTAACAAATCACACAAATGTCATATGGTATCAGTTTCCAAGCATGTGGTTTTAGCTAGAGGATTTGTGACATGCTACTGAATCCACAAATCTGAAAGAATTTTCTATCAAAATTCCATATCAAGTGTTTTAAATTTTTTGGACTTAAGTTTATCGAAAAGTAAAAAAGAATAAAACTATGATTCTGTCATTATGTGCTGAGACCAAGGTGATCTATTGTGAAATAATGTACATAGTTGTAATCCAAGTTCTAAGTGTTCTATGTCCTGTAACATTAAGAGGAAAATAGAGAACAGAGAGAACCAAAGTATTTCTTTTTTTTAGGACTGTTTAGGACTTTTTATCTTGTGCTCCAAAGCAAAACAGAAATAATCAGTCAACAGCTTGTTGATTAAAACAATAAAGTGGTCCCCAAAAATTCAACTAGGACACTGAAAAGAAAAGGACACAATGAAAATCAACCAAAGGGTAATAAAAAATATTTGATAGCAAACAACCCAATACACCACAACAGGAGCACTGATAAATGATTTAAAATTAATAAGAAACATAGGGGGGTCTACTAGAGATGGCTGAACTTTGGCAAGTTCGAAAACAGACCCATTAAAGTCAATGGGAGTCAAATAGTTTTGAAAGTTTGAATTAATAAAATTAAAATATCAACGGTAATTAATGTAAATGGCTGAGGGACCTGAGGAAATGGTCTGGGGAACATGTTTGAATATCAGGACTCGGTTTACTCTCACGCGCACTTCTTTTGAGCTCTCGCCTTCGAAAATTCGATATATTATCCCATGAACGACTTGCGGATTCAGAAGAATTCGATATTTACTCGTGTATAGGTACAATAGCATTTTACTCGTGGATTCAAATTCGATATTTTACTCGCGTATTGGTATAATAGACATTTTACTTGCAGATTCGATATTCGATATTTACATCGCGTATAGGTACAATAGACATTACTTGCAGATTCGATATTCGATATTACTCGCGTTATTGGTATAATAGACATTTTACTTGCCAGATTCGTATTCGAATTACACGCGTATTGGTATAATAGACATTTTACTTGCAGATTCGAGAATTCGATATTTACTCGTGTATAGGACAATAGACATTTTACTTGTCGGATTAAATATTTACTCGCGCATTGGTATAATAGACATTTTACACTCGCAGGTTCGATATTTACTCACGTATAGGTATAATAGCATTTTACTGCGGATTTGAGAATTCGATATTTACTCAAGTATATAGGTATAATAGACATTTTACTTGCAGATTCGAGAATTCGAATATATACTCGCGTATAGGTATATTAGACATTTTAATCGCGGATTCGATAATTCGATATTACTCCGTATTGATATAATAGACATTTTACTCGCATCTTTGCACGCTCGAACGTTCGAACGTTCGATTATTATCTAGAAAATAGTTCCAAAAATATCGAAAATCCCGGGCCGGGATAGTTTGAGAAGTCTGAGTCTGTCCAACTCAAATAGTTCGGCTCGAATCGGGTTCGAGTTCTAGTCCATTCTAGTGTCTAGCTGTATAATATTAATAATAAGTAGTAGAAAGGCCAGGCATTGTTGGCGAACAGACTGGGCTGGTGGCAGTATAAAAGTATAAACTTGCAAGAACAGCTTGTATGAAAAGATGATTTTGAAAACAAAGGTCAAATAAGGATACAAGAAGTAAGCAAGTATCAACACAATGGACATATATTCAACACTAGAAAAAAAGAGAATTTTGAAGCAAGAAAAGAGAAAAAATGATTGTGTAAGGATGATATCTGTATTGAAAATGTAGATTACTTTCAAAAAAGAGAAAAAATATTGGTTAGTGCCTTAAGAAAAAAAATGAAAACACATTAAAGGAGAACTACAGTATAAAGGTTTTAGTTTTATAAATGTGCATAAAGGGTGTAAATGTAGGCATGGAGGTAGGATACATAATCCTTACCTCACAATATCAGTTTTGTGAAGAGTTCAGAGTCCTCCAGGCTTCAGCACTTTCTTCTTAATACAAAGAGGGCCCGGACACTATGAAAGGAAAGTGAAAACAGTATGTGCTGGGAATAAGCAACCAACCTCATGTACTCCCTAATTTAAAAAATGATTTTTACAGTGTATTTGTCCTTAATGGCATGCTAAGAAAATATTTGGCACTTAATAGGATGTTTGTCTCTGTACTAGGGAATCTTGGTACCGTAAGCTCTATACAAGTAGCAAACTTTCTAATAACCTGGTTTAAAATTATTAATCGAATGATATAAAAGTGTTTTTTTTAAACTCTGAGACTCTGGCCGTGCTGCAACATCATTATATGGTGGAGTTATTAATGAAAATATAGCAGATTCTACTTACAACTGGTTTACATTTACGGTAGTAAGGAAGAGTAAGGTTAAAACAAGCAATATCCAGGATTAATAATATCGACTACAAAAACATGATTGGTATATCAGATACAAGGATTAAAAGACTGTAGTGAAACTAGGATAACCAAAACAGTTGCATTGTGACATACTCTGTGAATTAGAAGAACAACTTTTTTAGATATATGTTTCTTGGTTATTCATTATTTGAATTATTTGAAAACTGAATAGATTGGGGAGGGGATGACTTTAAAGAGAAAATATCTGCAGGGACAATTTTTGATGAGAATAATAATTACATTCATTTTGTTCTGTATTTTCTTGCAAATATAATTGTTATAAAATAATAGGTATATATATATAATAAATGCAAAAGTTTTCCTATGCAACAAACACCCAGGTGTTAGATTTACTGGTCTTGTAATTGCATTATTTTGTAGCTGCAGATAATTGCATGGACAAACTAAATTCCATACATATGCCCCAATATGTGTTTGTTGGCACATATTACCCTTTTTAGGAGTTTCCTTTTTTTTTGCAGTTCAAAAATTTAAATTTATTGATGGTTGACATTTTTGAGGCTGTGTAGATACAGGCCAATATTCACTTCAGACTGGGTTTACCGACTTAATTCTTAATTCTAGGAATTAAAGTGTTGTGAGATAGCAAATTTTTTGTCCAAAAAAAGTGATCATGGCAAATATTTTCCTGTCTGCCTCTTCAAAGATCTGCATACACACAGTCCGAGCGTTATCCTATAGGGAGAACGCTCGGACTGGGTGTTTCCACGGCCGCGCTAGACTCCTATAGGAGTCTAGTGCGGCCGATGGAAATTTTCGGCCCTTTCCCAGAACGAGCGTACGGGCCGACCCGATCGTTCGCGGCCTCGCGCTCGTTCGGGAAACGAACGTACACACAGTAACGATTAAGCCCGATACCGACGTGGTATCGGGGCTTTATGTTACTGTGTGTACCCAGCTTTAGTGGACAGTATTGACTATTATCAGTAAGCCAAGTAATAGTAGTAACATTAACATTGTAACATGGACATTGTTCCATTGTAGATGGAATCAGCAAGTTACTGTGCACTTTTTGGAATAGGTGATAAAGGTAAAAACGTTTAGCTTTTGAGCACCTGGCAACCAACAGTAGAAAAAAACAGTTAATTGGTTGATATGGGTTAATATCACTCAAACGTCAGATTTCTTAAGTGCTATGCTGTTTTGACATAGGAGTGGTGATGTATACTGTGTTCAGTAAGACCAAATTACCAGTCTTATGGCAGCAGAAGTAATAAATATTTGTAACAATGTTGCCTGTCCAGGTTAAGCTGTCTTTAATTTATATACCTATTACTGATTGTTCTGATTGACTTGGCTAAAGTCCCCAGTCTATTTAATGATATTCTCTCTTAATTCTGAAGTTAGTCTTCTTCATATGTTTTTATTTGATTTCCCCAATTGGCATGATATAAACAGAGAATGTGGTTGTGAATTCATTCTTAGAATTCTACACTAGTTTTATTAAACTTTGTCCATAAAATGTTGGTATTTTCCATTTAATTGGAATCACTTTGATCAAAGCCATACTGTAGCTAACAACTGACTGCAAGTTTATAAATGGAAGCCAAATATTTGTATAATGAGGCAGTACTAGTCCTTTTGCTAAAAAAACAAGTTGCCAGAGAGCTAAAGGGAAATGTGGTATCCTTACAAATCCATTTATAAGATAGACAAGGTACTTTACCTTCAAAGAAAGCCTAGATGGTGTTTCTTTTGAAAGTGAAAGGACACCTATTACAGTCCTTGGCATCCCCCCCTCTATAAAATAGAACCCAGGGTGAGGGCCCACCCCTGGGTTCAGCTTCTAATTCTTGTACTTACCTACCGAAGTTTGATCGCCAGCACAATGTTCCCGTCTCCCTCTTCTTGCCTCCTTAAAGGCCACACCTCTTTAACAGAGCATCTCCTGTTAATTAGCTCACAAACCGGAAGGATCAAGGTATCAAAACTAGAGAAGTAAGTACAGACTTAGAAGCTCCAGAGGTGAGGACCAAGCGGTTAAGGTCTCACCTGGGTTCTTTTAAGGATCAGGCTAAGGAAGTATAGTTGTTCTTTTTGCAATATCTCCATGTTAGTACAGTATATGCTTCACTGCACTGCACCATCGGTACAACAATGGGTGCTGTGCTTTGAAGTTAAGTGGCAATGTAAACTCCCTCCTCTCTTAATGATGAATCTCTGGCCCTTGGAGTAGAGGGCAGGTGACTGCACCTACTTATTGGTCTGGCAAGCACCCAACAACGGTGGTGAGTGTTTCCTGAACTGTATTTCGATATACAGCAGTGATGCTGTATTAAAAGCCACAGCAAAATCACCTCTGAATCATTTACTGTGGAGAATAAAACTTGTGGCAGGAATGACTACCTTTATGTATCTTTCGTCAATGCAAACAGTATGTCCAGAGAACATTTAAGCATTATAAAGTGTACTAGATCCATGTATCATTTGTGAATTGAATAGCTCATTACAAATGGCTACAGTATGAGCTGTTTATGAGTTTTAAACAGTAAATTGATGCCATAAACAATAAAATATCTACAAAAGCCAAAAAGAAGGTAACATAAAGGGATTGAGTGTCACTGAAGCTGTATATCACCTGCTTGCTTGCAAACAGGTGTGTTGCTGGTTGATTTTACACACAGCAGAAATGTGTACAGTTAAAGATTATATTTTTACAACCATAAGACAGAATGAAAACAATAAGGGTAAAAAGTGGTGCTTTTATTTCTTTTGAGAATATCCATGGGGATCCAAAGATATACTTGGTACAGTCTTTGATAGGTCCAAGGGGAAACTCACAGCAGGCACAAAGTATAACATGAACTTATAAAGGGTCTAGCTAGTAGATGGTATTCTATCCAGTAGGAAGGCATTATGCTCTCCAGTGATCCAAAATATATATTAAGTACCACTATATTGTGGTATGCAAATGTAAAGTAAGCAACCCAGAAAAGAAAAAACAAAAAACAAAAACAATATTACCCTACTCCTGAAAGATGGCTTCCTCCAGAGGATCAACATCTTGTTCAAAGACTACCATTTATGGCTGTTGATGTTTCCCCTTCCTCAATTCCCATTTGGACCTGGTTTTATGGAATTTAAGGATGTCATTAATATTTTGTGAGCCCGTCCATGTTCCTAAATCCCCGTTTCAGCAAACGATATGTTAGAATGAGTTGTTATTAGACAGGAGGAGGTTATTTGACTACTATTGTGTCAGGGTGGCAAGCCAACCTAATCTCAGGTTGCAAAGGGCACATTTTGAATGTTGCAAAATAATGAATGATTCATATAACTTTTTGAACACTGTGTATACACTTAAGTAAATATTTGTGATGTTTTATGGTGCTTGCAAGACTTGGGTAATAATATATTTCAGTGGGTATTTTTATCATTAATTTTACTAATACTAATTATGTAATAAATGATGTAATTATATAAATAAAACTAATTGTTAGCATTGTTCTATAAGGCAATGTCCAAAATATCTAAATCTTCCTCAAAGTTTTTTTTGAAACAGGTTTGAGCAATGACAAAAATACAATACATCCCAAAAAAAATAGTAAATTAATCCCAAAATGTAAACACAATTTAATACACGTGGGTGAATTTAAAAAGTCTTTATTAATAAACTGATAAAGACAGAAAGGCACATAAACAAAGAAAATTT
>JAACNH010000279.1:250773-280813 GCA_019447015.1 Hymenochirus boettgeri | reverse complement strand
TATAGAATAGTACAGTATAGTACAGTACAGTACAGTATAGTATAGTATAGTATAGTATAGTACAGTATAGTATAGTATAGAATAGTACAGTATAGTATAGTATTTGAGGTTGAATAAAGACATACGTCCATCCAGTCCAACCCCAGTAACTTGTAACATTCCTTGTTGTAGAAACTCATCCAGCTTTTTATTAAACTGACCAATGAACCTGCCATAACAACATCCACTGGAAGACAGTTCCATAGCTTTACCGTTCTCACAGTGAAAAACCCTTTCCGAGCTTGAAGCCTAAACCATTTTTCTTCAAGTCTTAAGGGATGTCCTCGTGTCCTTTGACATGTTCTATTGGTGAACAATGCCCCAGATAGTTTATTGTATGGCCCGTTAATGTATTTATACACAGTAATCATATCCCCACGCAAGCGCCTTTTCTCCAGCATACATAATTGTAACTTTTCCAGTCTCTCTTCATATTCAAGCTCCCCCAATCCCCTTATTAATTTAGTTGCCCTTCTCTGAACCCTTTCCATTTCAAAGATGTCCTTTTTGTACACAGGATTCCAAAATTGCACTGCATATTCCAAATGAGGCCTTACCAATGCTTTGTAAAGAGGGAGAATTACATTTTCCTCCCTTGAATCCATACCTCGCTTTATACAAGAGAATACCATGCTGGCTCTGGCTGTTGCCGCCTGGCACTGCTTGCTACCTTTAAGTTTGTTATCCACCAAAACTCCAAGATCCCTTTCCAACAGGGATTCACTTAACACAGAGCCATTTATAGTATAAGTAGCACAAGTATTTTTAAGTCCAAAATGCATCACCTTACATTTATCAACATTGAATTTCATCTGCCACTTAGCAGCCCAATGTGATAATCTATCTAGATCCCCCTGCAACGATTGCACATCCTCTGAAGTTTTTAATGGTCGACAAAGTTTTGTGTCGTCAGCAAACACAGAGACCTTGCTGACAATACCCACTTCCAAATCATTAATAAATAGATTAAATAGAAGCGGCCCCAACACAGAACCCTGTGGCACCCCACTTAGCACTTTAGTCCATAATGATGAAGCCCCATTAACAACTACTCTCTGCATCCTATTCCTTAACCAATTTTCTATCCATGTACAAATGTGACTCCCCAGACCAACAGACCTTAGCTTATTCATTAGTCGCCTATGGGGGACTGTATCAAAAGCCTTTGCAAAATCCAAGTAAACTACATCTACTGCTATTCCAGAGTCTAAATTTCTACTTACTTCCTCATAAAAGCCAAGCAAGTTAGTTTGACAAGATCTATTCCTCCTAAATCCATGCTGGTTACTACTTATAATGTCAGTCCTTGAAACATACTCTAGAACATGTTCCCTTATTAAACTTTCCAGGATCTTCCCCACCACTGAAGTTAAACTTACAGGCCTGTAATTACCCGGCTGTGAACGACTACCCTTTTTGAATATTGGAATAACATCAGCCTTTTTCCAATCCAGAGGCACACCACCGGACATGAGGGAATCAGCAAAAATAAGAAACAATGGCCTAGATAAAACTGAAGATCCAGTTCCCAACCTTCTTGAATCCATTCATCGTATTGACACCTTTCTAATTGACTTTCCCAGGTTGCTTGGCTGTATGGTGCTTCCCTTGTTTCCAGTGTAAAACTACGCAGGAGTTCGGGGAATGTCTCTGCCTTCCCCTGCTTGATCCTTATTTGATGGGTTACATCGGCTGCAGTGGTACTTGTCCACCCATCTCTATGGCCATGAGGGCGTCAGTCAGAGAGAGGTATCGGATCCCTGTAAGTATCTAGTACATTCCACCATGGAAACATTTATAGAAGTTACATATGAATATTCAATATTTCACGTAAACACAGATCTCTATAATGTAACAACTTTATAGCAAGGTAAATCTCACATAATATAAAATATCTAATACTGTGTAGCCACCATCACCCCTTTAATAGTTACACTTATAGAATTACATACCCTCCAAAATTACCCCTTTAATAGTTACACTTATAGATACACATACCCTCCAACATTCCCCTTTAATAGTTAAACTTATAGATACACATACCCTCCAACATTACCCCTTTAATAGTTACACTTATAGAAACACATACCCTCCAACATTCCCTATTTAATAGTTACACTTCTAGAAACACATACCCTCCAACATTCCCCCTTTAATAGTTATACTTATAAAAACACATACCCTCCAACATTCCCCGTTTAATAGTTACATTTATAGAAACACATACCCTCCAACATTCCCCTTTAATAGTTACATTTATAGATACACATACCCTCCAACATTCCCCCTTTAATAGTTACACTTATAGATACACATACCCTCCAACATTACCCCTTTAATAGTTACATTTATAGATACACATACCCTCCAACATTCCCCCTTTAATAGTTACACTTATAGATACACATACCCTCCAACATTCCCCATTTAATAGTTACACTTATAGATACACATACCCTCCAACATTCCCCCTTTAATAGTTACACTTATAGTACACAATACTCCACATTCCCCCTTTAAATTTACACTTATAGATACACATACCTTCCAACATTCCCCCTTTAATAGTTACACTTATAGATACACATACCCTCCCAACATTCCCCCTTAATAGTTACAAATATAGATACACATACCCCCCAACATTACCCCTTTAATATTTACACTTATAGAAACACATACCCTCAACATTCCCCCCTTATAGTTACACTATATAAGAAACTCATACCCTCGAACATTCCCCCTTTAATAGTTACACTTATAGATACACATACCCTCCAACATTCCCCCTTTAATAGTTATACATATAGAAACACATACCCTCCAACATTCCCCCTTTAATAGTTATACTTATAGATACACATACCCTCCAACATTAACCCTTTAATAGTTATACATATAGAACCACATACCCTCCAACATTCCCCCTTTAATAGTTATACTTATAGATACACTACCCTCCAACATTACCACTTTAATAGTTACACTTATAGAAAAAATACCCTCCAACCATCCCCCTTTAATATTTACACTTATAGAACACATACCCTCCAACATTCACCCTTTAATAGTTACACTTATAGAAACACATACCCTCCAACATTCCCCCCTTTAATAGTTACACTTATAGAAACACATACCCTCCAACATTCCCCCTTTAATAGTTACACTTATAGAAACACATACCCTCCACATTCCCCCTTTAATAGTTACACTTATAGATACGCATACCCCCAACATTACCCCTTTAATATTTACACTTATAGATACACATACCCTCAACATTCCCTATTTAATAGTTACCTTATAGAAACACATACCCTCCAACATTCCCTATTTAATAGTTACACTTATAAAAACACATACCCTCCAACATTCCCCCTTTAATAGTTACACTTATAGAAACACATACCCTCCAACATTACCCCTTTAATAGTTACACTTATAGATACACATACCCTCCAACATTCCCCCTTTAATTGTTTACACTTATAGAACCACATACCCTCCAACATTCCCCCTTTCATAGTTACACTTATAGATACGCATACCCCCCAACATTACCCCTTTAATAGTTATACTTATAGATAACATACCCTCCAACATTACCCCTTTAATAGTTACACTTATAGATACACATACCCTCAAACATTCCCTATTCAATAGTTACACTTCTAGAAACACTACCCTCCAACATTCCCCCTTTAATAGTTATACTTATAGAAACACATACCCTCCAACATTCCCCTTTAATAGTTACACTTATAGATACACATACCCTCCAACATTCCCCCTTTAATTGTTACACTTATAGAAACATACCCTCCAACACTCCCCCTTTAATAGTTACACTTATAGAAACACATACCCTCCAACATACCCCTTTAATAGTTACACTTATAGAAACACATACCCTCCACATTCCCCCTTTAATAGTTACACTATTAGAAAAACACTACCCTCCAACATACCCTCTTTAATTGTTACACTTATAGAAACACATACCCTCCAACATTCCCCCTTTAATAGTTACACTTATAGATACACATACCTTCCAACCATTCCCCCTTTAATAGTTACACTTATAGATACACATACCTTCAAACATTCCCCCTTTTAATAGTTACACTTATAGATACACATACCCTCCAACATTCCCCCCTTAATAGTTTACAAATATAGATAACATACCCCCCAAAATTACCCCTTTAATATTTACACTTATAAACACATACCCTCCAACATTCCCCCTTTAATAGTTACACTTATAGAAACACCTACCCTCCAACATTCCCCCTTTAATAGTTACACTATTGAAACACATACCCCTCCAACATTCCCCCTTTAATAGTTACACTTATAGATACACATACCCTCCAACATTCCCCCTTTAATTGTTACACTTAGATACACATACCTTCCAACATTCCCCCTTTAATAGTTACACTAATAGATCACACATACCTTCAAACATTCCCCCTTTAATAGTTACACTTATATACACATACCCTCCAACATTCCCCCTAATAGTTACAAATATAGATAGACATACCCCCCAAAATTACCCCTTAATATTTACACTTATAGAAACACATACCCTCCCAACATTCCCCCTTTAATAGTTACACTTATAGAACACATACCCTCCAACATTCCCCCTTTAATAGTTACACTATTGAAACACATACCCTCCAACATTCCCCCTTTAATAGTTACACTTATAGATACACATACCCTCCAACATTCCCCCTTAATGTTACACTTATAGATCACATACCTTCCAACATTCCCCCTTTAATAGTTACACTTATAGATACACATACCTTCAAACATTCCCCCTTTAATAGTTACACTTATAGATACACATACCCTCCAACATTCCCCCTTAATATGTTACAAATATAGATAGACTACCCCCCAAATTACACCCCTTTAATATTTACACTTATAGAAACACATACCCTCCAACATTCCCCCTTTAATAGTTACACTTATAAACACATACCCTCCAACATTCCCCCTTTATAGTTACACTTATAGAAACACATACCCTCCAACATTCCCCCTTTAATAGTTACACTTATAGAAACACAACCCTCCAACATTCCCCCTTTTAAAGTTCACTTATAGAAACACATACCCTCCAACATTCCCCTTAATAGTTACACTTATAGAAACACATACCCTCCCACATTCCCCCTTTAATAGTTACACTTATAGAAACACATACCCTCCAACATTCCCCCTTTAATAGTTTACACTTATAGATACACATACCCTCCAACATTACCCATTTAATAACCATACCCTCCAACATTCCCCCTTTAATAGTTATACATATAGAAACACATACCCTCCAACATTCCCCATTTAAGTTACACTTATAGATAAACATACCCTCCAACATTACCACTTTAATAGTTACACTATAGAACACATACCCTCAACATTCCCCTTTAATAGTTACACTTATAGATACGCATACCCCCCACATTCCATCCCCTATAATAGTACACTTATAGATACACATACCCTCCAACATTCCCCCTTTAATAGTTACACTTATAGAACACATACCCTCAACATTCCCTATTTAATAGTTACACTCTAGAAACACATACCCTCCAACATTCCCCCTTTAATAGTATACTATAAAAACACATACCCCTAACATTCCCCTTTAATAGTTACACTTATAGAAACACATACCCCCCCATTCCCCTTTAATAGTTACACTTATAGATACACATACCCTCCAACATTCCCCTTTAATATTTACACTTATAGATACACAATACCCTCCACATTCCCCCTTTAATAGTTACACTTATAGAACACATACCCTCCACATTCCCCCTTTAATAGTTACACTTATAGATCACATACCCTCCAATATTCCCCCTTAATAGTTACACTTATAGAAACACATACCCTCCAACATTCCCCTTTTAATAGTTACACTATAGAACACATACCCTCAACATTCCCCCTTTAATAGTTACACTTATAGAACACTACCCACCAACATTCCCCCTTTAATAGTTACACTTATAGAAACACATACCCCCAACATTCCCCCTTTAATAGTTACACTTATAGAACACATCCCCTCCACATTCCCCCTTTAATAGTTACACTTATAGATACACATACCCTCCAACATTCCCCCTTTAATAGTTAAACTTATAGATACACATACCCTCCAACATTCCCCTTTTAATAGTTACACTTATAGATACACATACCCTCCAACATTCCCCCTTTATAGTTACACTTATAGAAACACATACCCTCCAACATTCCCCCTTTAATAGTTACACTTATAGATACACATACCCTCCAACATTCCCCCTTTAATAGTTACCTTAAGAAACACATACCCTCCACATTCCCCCGTTAATAGTTACACTTATAGAAACACATACCCTCCAACATTCCCCCTTTAATAGTTACATTTATAGAAACACATACCCTCCAACATTCCCCCCTTTAATTGTTACACTTATAGAAACACATACCCTCCAACATTCCCCCTTTAATAGTTACTTTATGAACACATACCCTCCAACATTTCCCTTTATAGTTACACTTATAGAACACACTACCCTCCAACATTCCCCCTTTAATAGTTACACTTATAGATACACATACCCTCCAACATTCCCCCTTTAATAGTTACATTTATAGAAACACATACCCACCAACATTCCCCCTTTAATGGTTACACTTATAGAAACACATACCCTCCAACATTCCCCTTTAATAGTTACATTTATAGAAACACATACCCTCCAACATTTCCCCTTTAATAGTTACACTTATAGAAACACATACCCTCCAACTTCCCTCCTTTAATGTTACACTTATAGATCAACATACCCTCCAACATTCCCCCTTTAATAGTTTAAACTTATAGATACACATACCCTCCAACATTCCCCTTTTAATAGTTACACTTATAAACACAACCCTCCAACATTCCCCCTTTAATAGTTAAACTTATAGAACACATACCCTCCCAACATTCCCCTTTAATAGTTACACTTATGAAACACATCCCCCCCAACATCCCCCTTTAATAGTTCACTTATAGAAACAACACATACCCCAACATTCCCCCTTTAATAGTTCAACTTATAGATACACATACCCTCCAACATTCCCCTTAATAGTTAACTTATAGATACACATACCCTCCAACATTCCCCCTTTAATAGTTACACTTATAGAAACACATCCCCCCACATTCCCCCTTTAATAGTTACACTTATAGATACACATACCCTCCAACATTCCCCCTTTAGTAGTTAAACTTATAGAAACACATACCCACCAACATTCCCCCTTTAATGTTTTACACTTATAGAAACACATAACCTCCAACATTACCACCCTTTAATAGTTAAACTTATAGAAACACATACCCACCAACATTCCCGCTTTAATGGTTACACTTATAGAAACACATACCCTCCAACATTACCCCTTTAATAGTTACACTTATAGAAACACATACCCTCCAACATTACCCCCTTTAATAGTTTACACTTATAGATACACATACCCTCCAACATTCCCCCTTTAATAGTTACACTTATAGAAACACATACCCTCCAACCATTCCCCCTTTAATGTTACACTTATAGAAACACATACCCTCCAACATTCCCCCTTTAATAGTTACACTTATAGATACACATACCCTCCAACATTCCCCCTTTAATAGTTAAACTTATAGAAACCATACCCACCAACATTCCCCCTTTAATGGTTACCCTTATAGAAACACATAGCCTCCACCATTCCCCCTTTAATAGTTACACTTATAGAAACACATACCTCCAACATTACCCCTTTAATAGTTCACTTAGAATCACATCCCCCTCCAACATTCCCCCCTTTAATTGTTACACTTATAGAACACATACCCTCCAACATTCCCCTCTTTAATAGTTACACTTAAACACCATACCCTCCAACATTACCCGTTTAATAAACACATACCCTCCAACATTCCCCCTTTAATAGTTATACATATAGAAACACATACCCTCCACATTCCCCCTTTAATAGTTTACACTTATAGATACACATACCCTCCAACATTACCACTTTATTAGTTACACTTATAGAACAATACCCCTCCAACATCCTCCCCTTTAATAGTTACACTATAGAAACACATACCGTCCAACATTCCCCCTTTAATAGTTACACTTATAGAAACACATACCCTCCAACATTCCCCCTTAATAGTTACACTATAGAAACACATACCCTCCAACATTCCCCCTTTAATAGTTACCTTATAGAAACCATACCCTCCAACATTCCCCTTTAATATTACACTTATAGATACACATACCCTCCAACATTCCCCCTTTATTGTTACACTTATAGATACACATACCCTCCAACATTCCCCCTTAATAGTTACAATATAGATACACATACCCCCAACATTACCCCCTTTATATTTACACTTATAGAAACACATACCCTCCAACATTCCCCCTTTAATAGTTACACTTAGAAACACATACCCTCAACATTCCCCCTTTAATAGTTTACACTTATAGATACACATACCCTCCAAATTCCCCCTTTAATTTATAGAAACACATCACCCTTCAACATTCCCCCTTTAATAGTTACACTTATAGATACACATACCCTCCTACATTACCCACTTTAATAGTTACATTTATAGAAACACATACCCTCCAACATTACCCCTTTAATAAACACATACCCTCCAACATTCCCCCTTTAATAGTTTTACATATAGAACAACATACCCTCCAACATTCCCCCTTTAATAGTTAACTTATAAACCCATACCCTCCACCATTACCACTTATAGTTACACTTATAGACACATACCCTCCAACATTCCCCTTTATATTTACACTTATAGAAACACATACCCTCCAACATTCCCCCTTTAATAGTTACGCTTATAGAAACACATACCCTCCAACATTCCCCATTTAATAGTTATACTTCTAGAAACACATACCTCCAACATTACCACTTTCATAGTTCATTATAGAACACATACCCTCCAACATTACCCCTTTAATAAACCATACCCTCCAACATTCCCCTTTAATAGTTATACTTCTAGAAACACATACCCTCCAACATTCCCCCTTTAATAGTTACACTTATAGAACACATACCCTCCAACATTCCCCCTTTAATAGTTACACTTATAGAAACACGTACCCTCCAACATTCCCCCTTTAATAGTTACACTTATAGAAACACATACCCTCCAACACTCCCCCTTTAATAGTTACACTATAGAAACACACATACCCTCCAACATTCCCCCTTTAATAGATTACACTTTAATAGTACGCTAACCCCCCAACATTACCCCTTTAATAGTTTTCACTATAGATACACATTCCCTCCAACATTACCCCCTTTAATAGTTACACTTATAGATACACATACCCTCAAACATTCCCTATTTAATAGTTACACTTCTAGAAACACATACCCTCCAACATTCCCCCTTTAATAGTTATACTTATAAAAACACATACCCTCTAACATTACCCCTTTAATAGTTACACTTATAGATACACATACCCTCCAACATTCCCCCTTTAATAGTTACACTTATAGATACACATACCCTCCAACATTCCCCCTTTAATAGTTACACTTATAGAACACCATACCCTCCAACATTACCCCTTATAGTTACACTTATAGATACACATACCCTCCACATTCCCCTTTATAGTTACACTTATAGATACACTACCCTCCACATTCCCACTTAATAGTTACACTTATAGAACACAACCCCCCCACTTCCCCCTTTAATAGTTACACTTATAGAACACATACCCCCCACCCCCCAACATTCCCCCTTTAATAGTTACACTTATAGATACACATACCCTCCAACTCCCCCCTTAACAGTTAAACTTATAGATACCACTACCTCCAACATCCCCCCTTTAATAGTTACACTTATAGAAACACATACCCTCCAACATTCCCCCTTTAATTTTACACTTATAGAACACATACCCTCCAACATTCCCCCTTTAGTAGTTAACTTATAGAAACCATACCACCAACATTCCCCCTTTTAATGGTTACACTTATAGAAACACATACCTCCAACATTACCCCTTTAATAGTTAACTTATAAGAACACATACCCTCCAACATTCTTCTTCGCTTATAACATTCACATTCGTCTTTTAATAACATACCTGATTGTCTCCACACATTTTACCCAAAATTTCCCCCTTATAATGTTACACTTATAGAAACACATACCCTCCAACATTCCCCCTTAATAGTTACACTTATAGAACCACATACCCTCCAACATTCCCCTTTAATAGTTACACTTAAGATACCATACCCTCCAACATTCCCCTTTAAAGTTACACACTTAAGAAAACACATACCCTCCAACATTCCCCCTTTAATAGTTACACTTATAGAAACACATACCCTCCAACATTCCCCCTTTAATATTTACACTTATATACACATACCCTCCAACATTCCCCCTTTAAGGTTAAACTATAGAAACACATACCCCACACTCCCCTTTAATGTTACACTTATAAACACTAGCCTCCAACATTCCCCTTTAATAGTAAACTTATGAAACCATACCCTCCAACATTACCCCTTTAATAGTTACACTTATAGATACACATACCCTCCAAACATTCCCCCTTTAATAGTTACCTTTAGAAACACATCCCCCTCCACATTCCCCCCTTTAATAGTTACATTAACAACCCATACCCTCCAACATTACCCTTTAATAACACATACCCCCAACCTTCCCCCCCCTTTAATAGTTATACATATAGAAACCATACCCTCCACATTCCCCCTTATAGTCACTATAGAAACACTCACCCTCCAACATTACCACTTTAATAGTTACACTTATAATAGAAACACATACCCTCCAACATCCCCCTTAATAGTTACACTTATAGAAAACACACCATACCGTCCAACATTCCCCTTTAATAGTTCCTTAATGAAACACATACCCCTCCAACATTCCCCCTTTAATAGTTACACATAGAAACAAATACACCCTCCACAACATTCCCCCTTTAATAGTTATACACTTTAGAACAACACATACCCTCACACCCAACATTACACCACCCCCTTACCCTCACAACATACCACAGAACCACCACCTACACCCCTAACCCACAAACCACCCCCTACTAAAACCAACCCATACCCTCCAACTAACCCCTTTAATGTTACACTTATATAGATACACATACTTAACCCATAGCATACCCTCCAACCCAACATTCCCCTTTAATAGTATTACAACTTATAGATACACACACAAAAACTACCCCTCCAACATTCCCTTTTTATGCCTTCCCCTTCTTTATATCTTTGTCTATATTTAAGATACACATCCCTTCTTTTTTTATTATATTTTTTTCATTATATACACATTCCCATTCCCTTTTGTTTTTTTTATTTTCCCCTTCTATCTTTTGACATCTTCCTTTATTCTCTTTTTTATTCATCTATATTCACTTTTTTTTTTCAACTTTCATTCTTCCTTTTTACTTTACTTTTTTCTACATTATACACTTAATTATTTTTATTTTTTATGATTTTTTTTTTTTTTATAGTTCTTCTTTAGTTTTTATTTTACTTTCCTTCCTTTATTTACATTATATAGTATTACACATACCTTAACATTTTTTCTCCCCTTTAATATTACATTTATTTACATCTTTTTTTTTCCTAACATTCCTTTTATAGTTACCTTCTTATCCTTCTTACTTCCTTTAGTTATCTTTTTCCTTTATTTTGTTACACTTTCCCCTCTTACATTTTCCTTTTTTTACCTTTTTCTCCTTTCCCCTTTATGCTTTGTCTACCTCCATTCCCTCTTCTTTTTCATCTTCTTTTTGTATCTTTTTCTCCCTTTTTTTTCATTCCTTTGTTTCTCTTCTTTAAAACATTCTTCTTTTACCTGCATTTTTTCCCCCTTTAATAGTTACAAATAGAACACATACCCCCAACATTCCCCCTTTAATAGTTACACTATAGAAACACATACCCTCCAACATTCCCCCTTTAATAGTTCACTTATAGACCACATACCCTCCAACAATTCCCCCTTTAATTTACACTTTATAGAACACATAACCCTCCAACATTCCCCCTTTAATATTATAGAAACACATACCTCCACATTACCCCTTTAATAGTTACACTTATAGATACAACTACCCTCCAACATTCCCCTCTAACAGTCACACCTACAGATACACATACCCTCCACCATTCCCCCTTTAATAGTTACTAATATTATAAACACATACCCTCCAACATTCCACCCTTTAATAGTTTACTTAAGATACACATACCCTCCAACATTCCCTTTAAAGTTACACTTTATAGAAACACATACCCTCCAACATCCCCCTTTATATTACACTTATAGAAACCATACCCTCAACATCCCCCTTTAATAGTCTTATAGAAACACATACCCTCCAACTTCCCCCTTTAATGTTACTTTAGAACACATAACCCTCCAACATTACCACTTTATAGTTCATTTAAGAAACACATACCCTCCAACATTACCCCTTTAATAATAAACACATACCCTCCAACATTCCCCTTTAATAGTATACTTTAGAAAACACATACCCTCCACATTCCCCCTTTATAGTTACCTTATAGAAACACATACCCTCCAACATTCCCCCTTTAATAGTTACACTTATAGAAACACTACCCTCCAACATTCCCCTTTAATAGTTACAAACTTATAGAAACACATACCTCCAACATCCCCTTTAATAGTTTACCTAGAAAACACATACCCTCCACATCCCCTTTAATAGTACACTTATAGAACCATACCCCCAACATTCCCCCTTTAATAGTTACACTTATAGATACACATCCTCCAACATTCCCCTCTTTAATAGTTACACTTATAGATACACTACCCTCACATTCCCTTTAATATTACACTTAGAAACACATACCCTCCAAACATTCCCCCTTTAATAGTTACACTTATAAAAAAAAAACACCTAACCCTCACATTCCCCTTTAATAGTTCACTTATCATACACTACCCTCCAACATTCCCCTTTAATAGTTACACTTATAGATAACACATACCCTCCAACATCCCCTTTAATAGTTACACTATAGAAACACATACCCCAACATTACCCCCTTTAATAGTACACTATAGACACACATACCCTCCAACTTCCCCTTTAATAGTTACACTTATAGATCACAATACCCTCCAACTTCCCCTTTAATATTTACATTATAGAAACACATACCCTCCAACATTCCCCTTTAATAGTTATACTTATAGAACACATACCTCCAACATTCCCCCTTTAATAGTTTACACTTATAGAAACACATACCCTCCAACAATTCCCCCTTTAATAGTTACTTATATATACACATATTCTCCAACATTCCCCTTTAATAGTTACACTTATAGAAACACATACCCTCCAACATTCCCTTTATAGTTACACTTCAGATACACATACCCTCAAACATTCCCCTTTAATAGTTACACTTATAAAAAACATACCCTCCAACATTCCCCCTTTAAATTACACTATAGATACACATACCCTCCAAAATTCCCCCTTTAATAGTTAACTTAATAGATATACACATACCCTCCACATCCCCTTTAATAGTTACACTTATAGAAACAACCCTCCAACATTCCCCTTTAATAGTTACACTTATAGAAACACATACCCTCCAACCTTACCCCTTTAATAGTTACACTTATAGATACACATACCCTCCAACATTCCCCCTTTAATAGTTACACTTATAGAAACACATACCCTCCAACATTCCCCCTTTAATAGTTACAATTTAGAAACACATACCCTCCAACATTCCCCCTTAATAGTTACACTTATAGATACACATACCCTCCAACATTCCCCCTTTAATTTATAGAACACATACCCTTCAACATTCCCCCT
Source organism: Hymenochirus boettgeri (assembly GCA_019447015.1). Taxonomy (NCBI): domain Eukaryota; kingdom Metazoa; phylum Chordata; class Amphibia; order Anura; family Pipidae; genus Hymenochirus; species Hymenochirus boettgeri. Next base: position 266,747 of record JAACNH010000279.1, on the reverse strand, counting down.
TAATAGTTACACTTATAGATACACATACCCTCCTACATTACCACTTTAATAGTGATTTAGAAACACATACCTCACATTACCCCTTTAATAAACACATACCCTCCAACATTCCCCTTATAGTTTAACATATAGAAACACATACCCTCCAACATTCCCCCTTAATAGTTATACTTATAGATACACATACCCTCCAACATTACCACTTTAATAGTTACACTTATTGAAAACACATACCCTCCAACATCCCCCTTTAATATTTACACTTATAGAAACACATACCCTCAACATCCCCCTTTAATAGTTACGCTTATAGAAACACATACCTCCAACATTCCCCATTTAATAGTTATACTTCTAGAAACACATACCCTCCAACATTACCACTTAATAGTTACATTTATAAACACATACCCTCCAACATTACCCCTTTAACTAAACACATACCCTCCAACATTCCCCTTTTAATAGTTATACTTCTAAGAAACCATACCCTCCAACATTCCCCCTTAATAGTTACCACCTAAAGACCCACATACCCTCCAACATTCCCCCTTTAATAGTTACAACTTATAGAAACACATACCCTCCAACATTCCCCTTTAATAGTTCCACTTAGAAACACATACCCTCCAACATTCCCCCTTTAATAGTTACACTTATGATCCATACCCTCCAACCTCCCCCTTTAATGTACACTATAGAAAACAATACCCTCCAACATCCCCTTTAATGATACACTTATAGATAAACATACCCCTCAACATTCCCACTTTAATAGTTACACTTATATATACACATACCCTCCAACATTCCCCCTTTAATAGTTACCTTATAGATACCATACCCTAAACATTCCCCCTATTTAATAGTTTACACTTCTATAACACATACCCTCCAACATTCCCCTTTAATAGTTAACTTATAAAAACACATACCCTCCAACATTCCCCTTAATAGTTACACTTATAAAACACATACCCTCCAACATTCCCCTTTAATAGTTACACTTATAGATACACATACCCTCCACTTCCCCCTTTAATAGTTGTACACTTATAGATACACATCCCTCCAACATTCCCCTTTAATTTACACTTATAGAAACACTACCTCCAACTTCCCTTAATAGTTACACTAGTACACATACCCCTCCACATTCCCCTTTAATAGTTACCCTTATAGAAAACTACCCTCCAACATTCCCCCTTAAAGTACACTTAGAGACACATACCCTCAACATTCCCCTTAATAGTTACACTTATAGATAACATACCCTCCAACATTCCCCCTTTATAGTACATTTATAGAAACACATACCCTCCAACATTCCCCCTTTAATAGTTACACTTATGAACACTACCCTCCAACATTCCCCTTATAGTTACACTTATGATACACATACCCTCCAAAATTCCCCCTTTAATAGTTAAACTTATAGAAACACATACCCCTCCAACATTCCCCCTTTAATAGTTACACTTATGAAAACACAACCCTCCAACATTCCCCTTAATAGTTACACTTATAGATACACATACCCTCCAACATTCCCCTTTAATAGTTACACTTATAGAAACACATACCCTCCAACATTCCCCCCCTTTAATAGTTACACTTATAGAAACACCACCCTCAACATTCCACCTTTAATATTATACCCTTATAGAAACACATACCCTCCCACATTCCCCCTTCAATAGTTACACTTATAGAACACATACCCTCCACATTCCCCCTTTAATAGTTATACTTAGAGATACACATACCCTCAACATTCCCCCTTTAATAGTTACACTTTAGAAATACATACCCTCCAACACCCCCCTTTAATTATACTTATAGATACACATACCCTCCAACATTCCCCCTTTAATAGTTACACTTATAGAAACAACATACCCCTCCAACATTCCCCTTTAATAGTTACCTTATAGATACACATATCTCCACATTCCCCTTTAATATGTTAAACTTATAGAACACATACCCTCCAACATTCCCTTTAATGTTACACTACAGATACACATACCCTCCAACTTCCCCCTTTATAGTTCACTTATAAAACACATACCCTCCAACATTCCCCTTTAATAGTTACACTTATAGATACACATACCCTCCAAATCCCCCTTTAATAGTTAACTTATAGATACAACATACCCTCCAACATTCCCCCTTTAATAGTTACACTTATAAGAACACATCCCCTCCAACATTCCACCTTTAATAGTTACACTTATAGAAACACTACCCTCCAACATTCCCCCTTAATAGTTTACACTTATAGATACAATACCCCCAACTTTCCCCCTTTAATAGTTAACTTATAGATACACATACCCTCCAACATTCCCCTTTAATAGTTACACTTATGAAAACATACCCCCAACATTCCCACTTTAATAGTTCACTTATAGAAACCATACCCCCAACATTCCCCCTTTAATAGTTACACTTGTAAAAACACATACCCCCCAACATTCCCCCTTTAATAGTTACACTTATAGATACACATACCCTCCAACATTCCCCCTTTAATAGTTAAACTTATAGATACACATACCCTCCAACATCCCCCTTTAATAGTTAAACTTATAGATCATCCCCTCCAACATTCCCCTTCCTTTAATATTACACTTATAGAAACACATACCCTCCAACATTCCCCCTTTAATAGTACACTTAGAGATACACATACCCTCCAACATTCCCCCTTAATAGTTAACTTATAGAAACACATACCCACCACATTCCCCTTTAATGTACATTATGAATAACACATACCTCCAACATCCCCTTAATAGTACACTTATAGAACACATACCCTCCACATTACCCCTTTATAGTACTTATAGAACACATACCTCCAACATTCCCCTTTAATGTTCACTTATAGAAACACATACCCTCCAACATTCCCCTCCCTTTAATAGTTACACTTATAGAACACATACCCCCAACATTCCCTTTAATAGTTAACACTTATAGAACACATACCTCCAACATTCCCCCTTTAATAGTTACACTTATAGAAACACATACCCTCCAACATTCCCCCTTTAATGTTACACTTATAGATACACATACCCTCCAACATTCCCCTTTAATAGTTACACTTATAGATACACATACCCTCAACATTCCCCCTTTAATAGTTACACTTATAGAAACACATACCCTCCAACATTCCCCTTTAATAGTTACACTTATAGAAACACATACCCTCCAACATTCCCCCTTAATAGTTACACTTATAGAAACACATACCCTCCAACATTCCCCCTTTAATAGTTCACTTATAGAAAAAACATACCCTCCAACATTCCCCCTTTAATAGTTACACTATAGAACACATACCCTCCAACATTCCCCTTTAATAGTACACTTATAGAAACACATACCCTCCAACATTCCCCTTTAATAGTTACACTTATAGAAACACATACCCTCCACATTCCCCTCCCCTTTAATAGTTCCTTATAGAACACATACCCTCCAACATTCCCCTTTAATAGTTACACTTATAGATACACATACCCTCCAACATTCCCCTTTTAATAGTTACCATTATAGATACACATACCCTCCAACATTCCCCCTTTAATAGTTACACTTATAGATACACATACCCTCCAACATTCCCCCTTTAATAGTTAACCTTATAGATACACATACCCTCCAACATTCCCCCTTTAATAGTTACACTTATAGATACACATACCCTCCAACATTCCCCCTTTAATAGTTCCACTTATAGAAACACATACCCTCCAACATTCCCCCTTTAATAGTTACACTTATAGATACACATACCCTCCAACATTCCCCCTTTAATAGTTACACTTACAGATTCACATACCCCTCCAACATTCCCCCTTTAATAGTTACACTTATTGAAAACCATACCTCCAACATTCCCCATTTAATAGTTCCTTATAGAATACACATACCCTCCAACATTCCCCATTTAATAGTTACACTATAGATACACATTCCCTCCAACATCCCCCTTTAATATTACACTTATAGATACACATACCCTCCAACATTCCCCCCTTTAAATAGTTACACTTACTAGAAACACTACCCTCCAACATTCCCCCTTTATAGTTACACTTATAGATACACTAACCCTCCAACATTCCCCCTTAATAGTTAAACTTATAGAAACAATACCCACCAACATTCCCCTTTAATATGTTACACTTATAGAAACACATACCTCCAACATTCCCCCTTTAATAGTTACACTTTGAAACACATACCCCACATTCCCCTTTAATAGTTACACTTATAGATACACATACCCTCCAACATTCCCCCTTTAATAGCTACACTATAGAAACACATACCCTCCAACATTCCCCCTTTAATAGTTACACTTATAGATACACATACCCCCAACATTCCCCCTTTAATAGTTACACTTATAGAAACACATACCTCCAACATTCCCCCTTTAATAGTTACACTTATAGAAAACATACCCTCCAACATTCCCCCTTAATAGTTACACTTAGAGATACACATACCCTCCCATTCCCCTTTAATAGTTACACTTATAGATACACTACCCTCAACATTCCCTTCTAATAGTTACACTTATAGAAACACATACCCTCCAACATTCCCCCTTTAATAGTTACACTTTAGAAACACATACCCTCCAACATTCCCCTTTAATAGTTACACTTATAGATACACATACCCTCCAACATTCCCCCTTTAATAGTTACACTTATAAAAAAAACATACCCTCCAACATTCCCCCTTTAATAGTTACACTTATAGAAACAATACCCTCCAACATTCCCCTTTAATAGTTACACTTATAGAAACACATCCCTCCAACATTCCCCTTTAATAGTTACACTTATAGAAACACATACCCTCCACACATTCCCCCTTTAATAGTTACACTTATAGAACACATACCCTCAACATTCCCCCTTTAATAGTTACACTTATAGAACACATACCCTCCAACATTCCCCCTTAATAGTTACGCTTATAGATAAACATACCCTCCAACATTCCCCCTTTAATAGTTACGCTTATAGATCACATCCCTCCAACATTCCCCTTTAATAGTTAACGCTTATAGAAACGATACCCTCCAACATTACCCTTAATAGTTACACTCATAGAAACACATACCCTCCAACATTCCCCCTTAATAGTTACACTTATGAGACACATACCTCCACATTCCCCCTTTAATAGTTACACTTATAGAAACACATACCCTCCAACATTCCCCCTTTAATAGTTACACCTTATAGAAACACATACCCTCCAACTTCCCCTTTAATAGTTACACTATAGAAACACATACCCTCCAACATTCCCCCTTTAATAGTTACACTTATAGAGACACTACCCTCCAACATTCCCCTTTAATAGTTACACTTAGAAACACATACCCCAATTCCCCCTTTAATAGTTACTATAGATACACATACCCTCCAACATTCCCCCTTTAATAGTTACACTTAAGAAACACATACCCTCCAACATTCCCCCTTTAATAGTTACACTTATAGATACACATCCCTCCAACATCCCCTTTAATAGTTACACTTGTAGAAACACATACCCTCCAACATTCCCCCTTTAATAGTTACACTTATAGAAACACATACCCCAACATTCCCCTTTAATAGTTACACTTATAGATACACATACCCTCCAACATTCCCCCTTAATAGTTACACTTATAGAAACACATACCCTCCAACTTCCCCCTTTAATAGTTACACTTATAGATACACATACCCTCCAACATTCCCCCTTTAATAGTTACACTTACAGAAACACATACCCCCAACATTCCCCCTTTAATAGTTACACTTATTGAAACACATACCCTCCAACATTCCCCATTAATAGTTACACTTATAGATACACTACCTCCAACATTCCCCATTTAATGTTACACTTATAGATACACATACCCTCCAACATTCCCCCTTTAATAGTTACACTTATAGATACACATACCCTCCAACATTCCCCCTTTAATAGTTACACTTATAGAAACACATACCCTCCAACATTCCCCCTTTAATAGTTACACTTATAGATACACATACCCTCCAAACATTCCCCTTTATACACTTATAGAAACACATACCCTCCAACATTCCCCTTAATAGTTACACTTATAGATAACACATACCCTCCAACATTCCCCTTTAATAGTTACACTTATAGAAACACATACCCTCCAACATACCCCTTTAATAGTTACACTTATAGATACACATACCCTCCAACATTCCCCATTTAATAGTTACACTTATAGAAACACATACCCTCCACATCCCCTTTAATAGTTACACTTATAGATACACATACCCTCCAACATTCCCCCTTTAATAGTTACACTTATAGAAACACATACCCTCCAACATTCCCCCTTTAATAGTTTACACTTATAGAAACACATACCCTCCAACATTCCCCCTTTAATAGTTACACTATAGAACACATCCCTCCAACATTCCCCTTTAATAGTACACTATAGAAACACTACCCCCAACATTCCCCCTTTAATTGTTACACTTATAGAAACACATACCCTCCAACATTCCCCTTTAATAGTTACAATGTACATGACTCTGAGTGAGTTTTTCCCACATTCAAGTCTAAGGGGCTGGTGTCAGAGTAGGATTTGACTAGTGTGTGTTGGGTAGACACTTCCGAGTGGGGGTGGATTAAAAAACCATATGGAGCTATTTATTGTAGGAAAAACAACAATGTAATAAAGATCTAAACCAGTTGAATTACATTCCAAAGGGCCCAATAAACATCTGATATCTAGTGATTACGCACTCACCTTTAGGTGACACGAGAGCCCGGAGGGGAAAGTTCTCACCTGTTGAAAAACAAGATTCCTTTGTGGTAATTTATCAAAATGAAACTTTAGGGTAAAAAAAAATAATTTTTCATTCCATACAAAATTTTGCATCAAACCTTTTCCATCCTACTACGTAGACATGTAAACTGCCCCAATAATTACAAAATAACCAATTGCACTGTGCCCAGTCCAAGACATGCACATACTTGTAGGGGGTGGCAGAGTAGAAGGCTTTCCTTGAACATCCCTGCCTCCAGAAATGCTCCTACCACCAACTTATATTGGACAGCCGTTATCCACACATACATGCAATTGGTTTGTTAATTTCCTACGGTAAGAAACTGGCAATGGTTCCCCTACATGTTACAGGAATAGAACTAGTCCGGGTATTAGCAGCTGTGGTTACCCTCCTGATGAAGGTGGCAGGGAAAGGATGTTAAGTGTCTTGCCCATTGTGTACAGGATTATATTTGTATTAATTCCACCTCTATATCACCCCCCAGGGCTCGATCTGTGATGACTGCTGTATGCTGTACTGGTGTTACTCCTGTTCCTGGTGCCAAATGGCACGAGAGATAAAGAAGCGTAAACAGCCAATGACGTTTATTACTGCCCAAACCACCCCTATGGTCATACCAGTGCCAGCTCCTGATTACAGGAAATAGGAGGTTCTGTCAGGGAGATCCAAACCTCTGTCCTGTTTAAATAGGAGGCAATGTCAGAGATGAGAGCAAGGAATAAAATTACCTTCGTTTTAGGGAACTAAAAGCTTAAACCACTAAAGCTGAGCTGATTAACATAATCCCTAAAATTATAGAATAACAAATAGTTACAACTTCAAGATATTTAATTTAGCTGAAATATAATCTAATTGTGGCTGTTGCCCCTCCTCTTTTACCCATCATCCTACCAAGTAAGAACATCCCCTTTGGAAAGTCAGTCAGTAAATTTTAATATAAAAATTACCCTGGAGAAGGATGAATTATATGTACTGACTACGGGATCATGTCATGGAATACAGAGATTTCTAAAGATAGAGAAATCAGGAAATTAGCTGAAAGTTTATATTAGTGTTTACTTGTCCTTTAAATATAATTTATCATTTCCCCTAGACTGTATTGTCTATAAAATATTAAATAGAGAGAGAACATTACTTTATAATATAACAATATTAGAAATTACCAAGTAGTTCCATGTCTATAAAAACGCACAAAGCTTTAGTCATTGTTATATAGGTCATGGAACTTCAAGGGGACTTTTTAATACCCTTAGAATTTACAGTAGGGGGCGTGGTATTTCTTGTTATAGACACATTTCATGTAACACTGGTAATATCATTTGCATGTATATTTTATTTTATATTAGAACTTAGTAATTTTAAAATAGTCAAAATATTCTTTGCTATAGGGAATGTTAATATATTGTTACTATATTGTTACTTTGTTGTTACTATATCGTTACTTCATTGTTACTTTGTTGTTAGTATATTGTTACTTTGTGATTACCATATTGTGTACTTTGTTGTTACTATATTGTTACTTTGTTGTTACTATGAGGCTGGATTGTTTTAGAAAGTTTGAGAATTTTTGATTTTGATAATTATAATTGAAAGTTTCTATCTATGGACAAATGTGCCACCGAAGCCTAACATACCTTAGTTTATGTATAAGTTGCCTATGGGGGACTACATATACTGCTATGCCAGAGCCCAAATTCCTACTCACTTCCTCATAAAAGCCAAGCAAGTTATTTTGACAAGATCTATTCCTCCTAAATCCGTGTTGATTATTTCCTATAAGGTCAGTCCTTGAAACAGGCCATAGAATATGTTTCTGTATCAAACATTCCATTATCTTCCCCACCACTATAGTCAAGGTCTGTACACACAATAGGATGATGCTGTGCAACCCTGAGCACTAGACACACGCGTGGCGAATGCCCGCTTTGGACGTATACATTAGCTCGGGCGCCATTCTTTGATCTGCCATGTCAGTTTGATGAACAACGCCTGAGTGAACTCATACACAGGTTCGATTATCAACCGAAACTCTTGTGTGCACGTATTTTGGGGTCATTTCTCGGCCCTCCTATACAACGTATGTACAAGGCTTTAAACTTACAGGTCTGTAATTACCAGGCTGTGAATGACTACTATTTTTAATGTTGGATTTACATCAGCTTTTTCCAATCCAGAGATACGCTTCGTTTCCCAATTATTTAACGGCCCCTCGTAGTCAATCCTCACCTTCTTACTATTAATATACTTTAAAAAATGTTAAGGTTAGTCTTGCTTTGTTCAACTATCCTATCTTTATTTGTTAATTTTGCTAGCTTAATAATTTTAGCTAGATAATAATACATTCCACGACGATAGATATTACCAGATCCAACAGAGATGCTTTTTAAGCAGGAACTTCAATGACCTGTGAGAGAAAAAGATCATGTGGCAAATTAAGGAACTCATCACCCTTTTCTGTGTTGGTAGTTCCAGTTCTCCAATCAATGTCAGGGTAAATAAATTCCCCCATAATCAGAACATTCCCCAAACTTGCAGCCCTTGCTATCTGCATATAAAGCTGACTCACTTCCTCCCTGCTAGAATTTGGTGGCTTGTAGCAGACACCAACAATGACATCACCCCCTTCCTTTTGCCCAATTCCACTCATATTTCCTCCTCTTCAACATCCATATTGCCAGTTATCTCTTCCTTTAAATTTGTCTTCAACTCTTGTTTAACATAAATACATACAGCTCCTCCTTCCCTATTTTCTCTATCATGCCTAAAAAAGAATATCCTTCTAAATTTACAGCCCAGTCATGAGAATTATTTAACCATGTTTCTTTATAACAATTACATCATACTTTTCGGTCAAAAAAATTATTTCCAATTCTCCCACTTTTTAAGTCAGGCCTCTTTTGTAAACATACATTTTAGATTAGGATCCTGTAATTGATTTATACACTTTAATATACATGCATCTCTATCTTGTATGCTAGCCCCTCCCCCTTCCTACCCTGGCCTATATACACCCTTTTTAACCCCCTGTGCTATCTACCCTAATGAGACTGACAGTACCCCCAACCTAGTTTAAAATGACCTACAACCCTCTAGAAATCCCCCCAAAACAGCTTTACCACCATCAGTGAGGTGCACCCTAAACAGGTGTAGTAATTTTGGAAATATAGTCATCTTTATGGTGTGAATCCTTCCAAAAGGTGACAGGTGGTAATGGATCTTTTTTTTTTCAGCAAGCTTTGTATTTTCTTAAACATAATAAATTAGCATCATGCATAATTTGGATTTGGGTAATTGTACTTCTTTCTTCTGGAGTTATCTCTTGGAGTTCATAGGGAATATCCACCCAAAGAATAAGTAATGCTGTTTTTGTCTAGTTACCCCCCAAAAGTGGACTTTCATTTTTACTTTACATTTATCGGACACTCCGACGCTGAGATATATTTACTATTACTTCAGACAATCCCTCACCAGAAGTCTCGCCTCCTGCCTTCTGTTTCGAGACAGTTATAAGCAGACGGGGCAGAGCGTCCTTGTAAACGGTTCTTCAGAGAGATGATTTCATTGATTTTGACATTTTTTTTACATTTTTGAGCTGTTCAAATTATACTTTAGAGAAGGTCAACACCTCCTTCTCCAAGGGATGACTACATTAAAGAAAGGACCACAATTTAGCACCATCTTAATTCCAAGTATATTGTCAGCCATAGATGACTATTGGCTGTGGGCACCCATAAAAAGAATATTCTATATATATCTGCTACAATTTTTTAAGAATAATCTTTCTCAAACTGAACAGTTTAGTTGCCGCTGCCCTGATTTCTTTGCTCCTTAGACTGTAAATTACGGCGTTGAGTAATGGTGTAACTCCAGTGTACAACAGAGAGATGATTTTATTGATTTTTAATGAACCTCCTTTTAAAGGAACAATGTATTTACTAGTAAGCACCCCAAAATATGTACAGACCACAGTTAGGTGGGAGCTACAGGTGGAGAAGGCTTTCTTCCTTCCAGTGTTGGACGGGATCTGAAATATGGTAAGGAATATGTTGACATATGTAACCATGATAAAGAGAAATGGAAACAGTATTGTAGGTACAGACATCACTAACGTGGATATCTGTAAATGTGACCTGTTCTTGCAGGAGATCTCAAAAAGGGGAGGGATATCAAAATAAATGTAATCAATGACATTACATCCACAGAATTCCAAATTCAAGATCACAATGATGATAATGAGCAGAAAGAGAAGACAAATCAACCAAGACCCAAGAACTAGACTGCTGCATAGTCTAGGGGTCATAATCGTAATGTAGTGCAGTGGGTTACAGATGGCCAGATAGCGATCGTAAGACATCACCGTGAGTAGAATACATTCTGCTCCAGTGGATAAACCTATGGCAGACATTTGTATAATACAACCAATTAGAGACATGGTCTGCCTTCCCCTTAATAAAGTGTAGAGCAAGTTGGGGACAACACTTGTAGACAGCAAGATGTCACATAAGGAAAGATTACTTAGAAATAAGTATAACGGGGAATTGAGATATTGGCTTTTCAGGAACAAAATAATTATCACCAGGTTCCCACATATAGTCATGATGTACAGAATCAGAAGGACAAAGAGAAGTGAAAGCTTCAGACTCTGAGGACCTTCAATTCCTGTTAGAACAAAGTCTTTCAATCTCGTTACATTGGTCACGTTTGGTCTGAATGTACTCTGGTCACACATTTGTAAATGTAATAAATAGAAACTTTTATTCAGTAGAACTTTAAAAATAAACCAAGATGAAATGTTTGTATATTTTTGTATATTTAATAAAAGCAACCCCACATATTTCTTTGTCTACTTATGTTAATATGTACAGTACAGATACTTTAGGTGCCCAAGTATGAGGATGAATTAACACCAAAACTTGAAGTACATAAGCATCCGTGGAAGACACCACTTCATCTAGTTCAACACTTTGCATGGTCCACAACTTCTGCCTGTCTAAAAGCTTTTCCAAAGGAACACAAAACCCATTTGTAGGGACATCTAATTTGATAACACAGGGAAGATATATGGAAAGTTGAAAATTCTCAATTCCCATTGAAAAGTCACACTAACCCTGTTGCACCAAGTTACGGGGGGTTAAAACGACTTTTTCACTTCCGCTGCTCGTCTCTGAACATTGATTGTGACACAAACACCACAAGTAATTTAGGTTGTGATTGCAGCAGTTTTACACAACAATTTGAACACCGGAATATTGAGCTATTGCAACATCACATCATTATTGGGACTTCATTTCTTCTTTCTATGTTCCTGTCTCTTCTTCTAGATCTTCTAAATCATATTTGTCAGAGAACCCAAAAACGTGGCTAGAAAATATAGACGATAAGGGATCATTCAGGAGTGAGGACCATAACCCACTCACCTTGACAGCTGACAGTAATATATGGATATATTGTAATAAATGTTAATATTTCACAGGATATTTATCTAATTCATCGGTAGGATATAAAATACACAATATAAGGTCTGATCTCTGTTGAGTCCAGTAAGGATCGATATGTCTTTCTGTCTTACAGTTTATATAGTTCATGGAACATCCCTTACGGCGTTTGTCTCTGCAGAGGATGATTCCTATAGAGACCAATTAGAAAGTAAAGTTAGAATGATAAAGTTATCAAGACCAACAAACAGAAATCTTAACCCTCTAACACTCGGACATAAATGTGGGATTACCCTTTCGATGCCAGCGGAATTCCCCACTTTGCGTGCGTTAGCAGCCAGAAGAATTTTCAGGATTTTAGACACATTTGGTTCAGTCAAAGTTTACAGTAGGAAACCTTGCAGTAAATCGGGAATATTATACATTGTTTTTTTCAGCACAAAGTCTACTTTAACATGGTAACAAAATTTTGTAACTTTTCTGGAAATTTTACTAGAATTGTGGGTAAAATATGTAAAAAAAAATTTGCAAATTTTCATTGATTTTTCCATTTTTACTTATAGTTATCTTAAGGTTACGCACAAAATCTTACTGTTTCTAAAAGCTCAGATACTCCCGAGTACAACAATACCAGATATATGGAGGTACCCCACTTTCCTGTACAGGAGACCCCCGCAAACTAAAACTGCACCTATTACACCAAATTGAAATCTATAACCACTACTGACAGTTATCATAGAATATCTACCAAATTAACTATAATATCCCCACAAGTGAGATTGTAATGTATAACCACTACTGACAGTTAACATAGAATATCTACCAAATTATATATAATATCCCAACAAGTGAGATTGTAATGTATAACCTACGACAGTTAATACAATAGAATATCTAACCAAATAACTATAATATCCCCCACAAGTGAGATTGTAATGTATAACACTACTGACAGTTACATAGAATATCTACCAAATTAACTATAAATCCCCACAAGTGAGATTGTAATTATAACCACTATGACAGTTATCATAGAATATCTACAAATTAACTATAATCCCCCACAAGTGAGATTGTAATGATAACCACTACTGACAGTTACATAGAATATCTACCAAAGAAACTATAATATCCCCACAAGTGAGATGGTAATGGTATAACCCACTACTGACAGTTTTAACATAGAATATCTACCAAATAACATAATATCCCCACAGTGAGATTGTAAGTTATAACACTACTGACAGTACATGAATATCTACCAACATTAACTATAATATCCCCACAAGTGAGATTGTAATGTATAACCACTACTGACAGTTATCATAGAATATCTACCAAATTAACTATAATATCCCCACAAGTGAGATGTTTATAGAAACTACACACCCGCAGGATTTTACGAGTGAGGTTAGTTTCGATCAAAATGCAGATACCTGGGCGCAGCTCTTCGTCCAATTGTAAGTTATTTTCTCACATTTTCCTTTTTTTCCTCAACTGTAAAATCAGAGACAAAATCAAATGCGAATTTCAGCTAAAAACTGTGGAGGAAAGTTCAAACGCATCTCAAATATGAAAGCCTAACCCCTCCCGAATAAAACGGTATGCCCCATGCATGGGTGTACCCAGACACATGGCTCCCAACTAACCCAGAGCGTGACCAGTGCCAAATGGCAGTAGCAACAAAAAAAAAATTAGCCAGTTTTGCATTTGCAGTTTTTCCCGAAAAACACCCCCCAACTCAGAAATACCCCCCACAAACTATATATTCCTGAAATCTACACACCATCAGCTATGTAACACTATAGTTCGTTCATTCATACCGCCAATGGTGTGGCCGCGGTTCTTCGTAGAAGTTCACAATTTTCCCAATTTTCTAAAAAAATTAACATCAAACAACATTCAAAGGTAGAAATCATACCAAAACCTCATGGAATGTAAGAAAAAGTTACCAATTATCAATCTCCCCAATGTCCTGAATCAAACGGTATGCCATATGTATGGTTACACAAACGGATGTGGAAGCGACTAGCCACGAAGTGAGACAATTCATGATGGCTCAAAAACAGCAAAAATGGTATTAGATCAACTGGACTTGAAGTTTAGTTCTTGAAGATGTTTCGCTAGTCATCCGACTGGATGTCTCAATTCAGAATGACTTGTACAAGAATCTGTGGCAATTATGTACATAATTCAAGTCCAGTTGATCTAACTGAATACAACAGATATACCATGACCTGGATGAATTGACCTAGAGGGATGAATATTACAGATATACCATGACCTGGATGGATGAATATTACAGATATACCATGACCTGGAATTGAATGAATATACAGATTGGACCGTGACCTGGATGGTAGAATATTACAGATTACCTGACCTGGATGATGAATATTACAGATATACCATGACCTGATGAATGAATATTACAGATATACCTGACCTGGATGATGAATATTACAGATATACCATGACCTGGATGGATGGAATATTACAGATATACCGACCTGATAATGATGAATATTACAGATAACCATGACCTGGATGAATGGATATTACAGATATACATGACCTGATGGATGTAATATAAAGATATACCATGACCGGATGGATTGAATATTACAGATATACCATGACCTGGATGGATGAATATTACAGATATACCGTGACCTGGATGGATGAATATTACAGATATACCTTGACCTGGGGGATGAATATTACAGATATACCATTGACCTGGAGGATGTATATACAGATAACATGACCTGGATGGATGAATATTAAGATATACTGACCTTTATGAATGAATATTACAGATAACCGTTGACCTGGATGGGATGAATATTACAGATATACCCCGTGACCTGGATGGATGAATATTACAGATTACCGTGACCTGGATGGATGAATACTTTACAGATATACGACAGGATGGATAAATAACAGATATACATGACCTGGATGGATGAAATTACAGATATACCGTGACCTTATGATGAATATTACAGAGATTATACCTGACTGGATGGTGAATGTACAGAATACCAGACCTGGATGGATGAATATTACAGATATACCGTGACTGGATGGATGAAATTACGATATTCGGAACTGGATGAAGAATATTACAGATATACAGGACCTGGATGGATGAATATTTACAGATATACCATGACCGGATGAATGAATATTACAGATATACATGACTGGATGGATGATATTACAGATATACCATGACCTGATGGATGAAGGATTACAATATACCGTTGACCTGGATGAATGAATATTACAGATATACCGTGACCTGGATGGAAAATATTTACAGATATACCATGACCTGGATGGATGAATATTACAGATATACCGTGACCTGGATGAATGAATATTACAGATATACCATGACCTGGATGAATGGATATTACAGATATAGCATGACCTGGATGAATGAATATTACAGATATACCATGACCTGGATGAATGGATATTACAGATATACCATGACCTGGATGGATGAATATTACAGATATATTAAAAATTCCCCAAATTGAAGGAATTATTTAGAAGTGTGAGTGACATATTGGTTTAATCAGTAGGTTAACGGTCTTAAATTTAAAAAAAAATGTGATTTAGTCTGAACTTCTCCTTTAACTGAAATCTA
>JAACNH010000279.1:230993-250597 GCA_019447015.1 Hymenochirus boettgeri | reverse complement strand
TCAAAGGAACGTGACTGGTTAAAGAGAGGTGTCAAGGAGGCCATTTATGTGAAAATAAAGAAACCAACCCTAAACAGAGGTGGGGGGGTTCGACACCAACTGTCTGCCATGTACAATGCTGTTTTGACACCTTACTCTGGGCGTTCCTATAACACCTCTTAGCCACTATCCAATCACGCCCTTAACACCTTGCTGTGATATGCTAATTGGGATTTTCCAGGGTACATAATTGCCACAGTTTCTTGTACAAGTCATTCTGAATTGAGAAAGCCAGTCGGATGACTAGCGAAACGTCTTCAAGAACTAAACTTCAAGTCCAGTTGATCTAATTGAATACAACAGTATATGATGAAGCGGATGTAGTCCGTGAAACATGTCAGACCTTACACTTGTTCACTCACTGTATGGATTTTATGATAATAAATGTACTAATAAAGTTGAAGTCTTATGGAGTTTGAAGTGGATTCCTTGTATACGGAGCGGAGCCACACACGAAGATTCTGTTGTGAATACAGCAGATATACCATGACCTGGATGAATGAATATTACAGATATATCGTGACCTGGATGAATGAATATTACAGATATACCATGACCTGGATGAATGAATATTACAGATATACCATGACCTGGATGGATGAATATTACAGATATACCGTGACCTGGATGGATACTTGGAAATCTCCTGAGGAAGGAGCCTCGTACTTGGAAATCTCCTGTTTAAGGAGCCTTGTACTTGGAAATCTCCTGATGAAGGAGCCTCGTACTTGGAAAGTTACATCATTTTAGTTTCATCAATGGCCAACATGGTACAATTCTCTACTACTGAATAAACTATTACATCCCAGTGGGGTCAGATCATGGGCTAAAGCCCCTGTTTCTCAATAACAATAAGGTAATAGTTATTATTTATATTATAGAAAGAAATCATGGCACCACTATAACTTGTAATTACATTTTACAGCCACTATGAGGCGCAACATCTCATGGTTAAAGCCAGCCATTATGTTTTGTTAAAGGTCATTAGCAGAAGGTATGAAATCACTATCCAATGTAGTTATTGTACGTTATGTTTTATATAAATACCCAAGACCCAACCTCAAGGGGACCCCCAAAACATAAACTTCAAATAATCAAGGGATAGGGAGCCATTCACTATAATTTGTCCAAAGTACCTACCTTGCATGGTGACCATGTCCAACAGAAGACCAGCAATACCCACCAGATGCAGGAGGAGACATATTGCCCTCATTTCGTTGCAGGAGGCTGACAGGCAGTGTTGGGTGTTTACGACCTGGTCCCTTTGTGGATTCCTTATCCATTAATCCATCCCCTGTTGCTGGGATCTATTTATACAGAGAGATGGATGGGGTCCCACATTAGGCTGGCTGTGTGCCATCCAGTTCTTCCTTTTCAAGGGAAAGTTCTTATTACATCTTATAAACACATTTTGACACAGCGAGATTGTCCCTTTAAGATATCTATCAATCTTAAGATTAAAGGCTAAGTTAAGATTAAAGGTAAGTTATGACTAGAGGTAAATGCTTTTGTTTCATATGCAGTGTATTGTTTTTACAGGTAGGAATTCTGTTATAATGTGATGTGTATATTTATTTTATTATATTTTACAGTTACTAAATTATAACTGTAAAAAATATCAGACCCTGTCCCAAAGAGCTTACGATCTAATTCTCATCTCAGACACACAACCTATCAGAGGGTCTTTAGGACTGTGGGGACGCTGGAGTGTTCAGAGGAAATGCAGGAAGTAAAAACTCCTTGCAGATGTTGTGACACTACCACGATTTACGCAAGGATCACGATTCAATATGTTGATATATCAAAGTTTGTCCTATGAATTCATGACTATTACTATTACTATTCATTATGCCTGCTATGCTTCTGGGTGCCTCATGGAAACTGAGCCATTTAGAAACCTGTACTGAGCCTGTACTGAGCCTGGGCATGCTCAGAAGAGGCAGACAGGGGATTAACATTCAGTCATTGGCTGTGATGTCAACTCTCAAATCCATTAATGACAGTTAATAAGTGGAAGAACCAGGAAGCAGAAACGGGAAACAGGACATTGTGCAGGATTTCAGGTTAGACTTACACCTTTCACATTTCAAACTATTACTGTTTAGGGTTTGGGGAGTGATTTACCTGTATGTAGGTTTTCATTTTAGGGCTGCACTTGCCCTTTAAACTAGAGAGTCAGCTTCAAGCATCCAGGCCACAAAGGAGAAGCTGTCAGCTCATGTAGCCAAAAAGGCAAGTACCAGTAGGTTAAGACCCATTTATATAAGTACCTAATATACCCACTACATTTATCAGTATCTGTCAGATCAATTAAGATCTTTTACTTAGCAATAAATAATAATAATATGAATGAATATTACAGATATACCATGACCTGGATGGATGAATATTACAGATATACCATGACCTGGATGGATGAATATTACAGATATACCATGACCTGGATGGATGAATATTACAGATATACCGTGACCTGGATGGATGAATATTACAGATATACCGTGACTTGGATGGATGAATATTACAGATATACCGTGACCTGGATGAATGAATATTACAGATATACCGTGACCTGGATGAATGAATATTACAGATATACCATGACCTGGATGGATGAATATTACAGATTACCATGACCTGTGAATGAATATTACAGATATACCATGACCTGGATGAAGGATGATATACAGATATACCTACCTGTATGGATGTATATTCAATATAACAGTGACCTGGATGGATGAATATTACAGATATACCTGACCTGGATGGATGAATATTACAGATATACCGTGACCCTGGATTGATGAATATTAAGATATACCGTGACCTGATGGATGAATATTACAGATATACCATACCTGGATGGATGTATATTACAGATAGACCATGACCTGTATGGATGAATATTACAGATATACCGTGACCTTGGATGAATAATATTAACAGATATAACCGTGACCTGATGATGAATATTACGATGATACCGTTGACCTGGATGGATGAATATTACAGATATACCGTGACCTGGATGGATGATATTACAGATATACGATGACCTGGATGGATAATATTACAGATATACCGTGACCTGGATGGATAATATTACAGATATAATACCGTGACCTTTGATGATGAATATTACAGATAATACCGTGACCTGGATGATGATATTACAGTATACCTACCGTGATGGATGAATATTCAGATATACCAGTGACCTGGATGGATGATATTACAGATATACCCGTGACCTGGATGAATTAAATATGTACCAGATATACCAGACCGGAGATATGAATATGACTATATATACCATGACCTGGATGATATGAATATTACAGAGATATACCATGACCTGGAGTCATGAATATTACAGATATACCATGACCTGGAGATGTGAATATACAGATATACCGTTGACCTGGATGAATGAATATTACAGATATACCGTGACCTGGATGGATGATATTACAGATATACCAGACCTGGATGGATGAATATTCAGATAACCTGACCTGGATGGATGAATTACAGATATACCATGACCTGGATGAATGAATATTACAGAGATACCCATGACCTGGATGGATTAATATTACAGATATACCATGACCTGGATGAATTAATATTACAGATATACCATGACCTGGATGGATGAATATTAACATATACCGTGACCTGGAGGATGATATTACAGATATACCATACCTGGATGAATGAATATTACAGATATACCATCGACTGGATGGATGATATTACAGATATACCATGACCCTGGATGGGATGAAATATTACAGATATACCATACCCCTGGATGTGAAGTATTACGATATACCGTTACCTTGATGGATGAATGAATATTACAGATATACAATAACCTGGATGGATGAATATTACAGATATACCATGACCTGGATGGATGAATATTACAGATATACCGTGATCTGGATGGATGAATATTACAGATATACCGTGACCTGGATGAATGAATATTACAGATATACCATGACCTGGATGGATGAATATTACAGATATACCGTGACCTGGATGGATGAATATTCAGATGACCGTGACCTGGATGGATGAATATTACAGATATACCATGACCTGGATGAATGAATATTACAGATATACCGTGACCTGGATGGATGAATATTACAGATATACCGTGACCTGGATGGATGGATATTACAGATATACCGTGACCTGGATGAATGAATATTACAGATATACCGTAACCTGGATGGATGAATATTACAGATATACCGTGACCTGGATGGATGAATATTACAGATATACTATGACCTGGATGGATGAATATTACAGATATATCATGACCTTTATGAATGAATATTACAGATATACCATGATCTGGATGGATGAATATTACAGATATACCATGACTGGATGGATGAATATTACAGATATAACGTGACCTGGATGGATGAATATTACAGATATACCATGACCTGGATGGATGAATATTACAGATATACCATGACCTGGATGAATGAATATTACAGATATACCATGACCCGGATGGATGAATATTACAGATATACCATGACCTGGATGAATGAATATTACAGATATACCATGACCTAGATCAATGAATATTACAGATATATCGTGACCTGGATGAATGAATATTACAGATAAACTGTGACCTGGATGGATGACTATTACAGATATACCATGACCTGGATAGATGAATAGAAGTTCTGTGGAAGTTACATAAATCCATTTGAATCAGAATATTTAGAATTTTAAATACTTTTTCAATAGACATTTTACATTTTTTGATAGAAATTTCCAATTTTTTAATAGACATTTTTGATTTTAAAATGGAATTTTAGACTTTTCAATAAAAAGTTCCGAGTTTTGTTGTATTTTCCAAACCGGCAGTTCCGAGTCGAAACCAGCCCCGCTTATCATTTTATCAACCATTTATCGTTCTAGATATATCGCTGCCTACAGTGTTTCTATCTAAATCATTCTAGACATATGTATCCCTGCCTACAGTGTTTCTATCTAGTTCATTCTAGACATATCACTGCCTATAGTGTTTCTATCTGGAACATTCTAGACATATCACTGTCTACAGTGTTTCTATCTAGATCATTCTAGACATATCACTGCCTACAGTGTTTCTATCTGGATCATTCTAGACATATCACTGCCTACAGTGTTTCTATCTGGATCATTCTAGACATATCACTGTCTACAGTGTTTCTATCTAGACCATTCTAGACATATCACTTTCTTCAGTGTTTATATCTAGACCATTCTAGACATATCACTGCCTACAGTGTTTCTATCTAGATAATTCTAGACATATCACTGTCTACAGTGTTTCTATCTAGACCATTCAGTGTTTCTATCTAGACTATTCTAGACTAGATCATTCTAAACATTTATGCCTACAGTGTTTCTATCTAGATCATTCTAGACATATCACTGCCTACGGTGTTTCTATCTAGATCATTCTAGACACATCTCTGCCTACAGTGTTTCTATCTAGATCAGTCTAGACATATCTCTTCCTAGCATGTTCAAGTTCTATCTGATCATTTTAGACATATCATTGCCTACAGTGTTTCTATCTAGATCATTCTAGACATAGCGCTGCCTACAGTGTTTCTATCTAGATCATTCTAGACATATCGCTGCGTACAGTATTTCTATCTAGATCATCTAGACATATCGCTGCTACGTGTTTCTATCTAGATCATCTAGCATATGCTGCTACATTGTTTCTATCTAGATCATTCTAGACATATCGCTGCCTACAGTGTTTCGTATCTAGATCAATTCTAGACATATCGTTGCCTACAGTGTTTCTATCTAGATCATTTTGACAAAATTGTTTGCTTACGTGTTTCTATCTAGATCAGTCTAGACTATCTCTGCCTACAGTGTTTCTATCTAGATCATTTTGACATATCGTTGCCTACAGTGTTTCCTATCTAGATCATTCTAGACATAGCGCGTCCTACAGTGTTTCTATCTAGATCATTCTAGACATATCGCTGCCTACATGTGTTTCTATCTCTGATCATTCTAGACATATCGCTGCCTCAGTGTTTCTATCTATCATTCTAGACATATCGCTGCCTACGTGTTTCTATCTGGATCATTCTAGACTATCACTGCCTACAGTGTTTCTATCTAGATCATTCTAGACTATCGCTGCCTACAGTGTTTCTATCTAGATCATTCTAGACATATCGCTGCGTACCGTGTTTCTATCTAGATCATTCTAGACATATCGCTGCCTACAGTGTTTCTATCTGGATCATTCTGACATATCACTGGGCCTACAGTGTTTTTCTATCTAGATCATTCTAGACATATCGCTGCCTACAGTGTTTCTATCTAGATCATTCTAGACATATCTCTGCGTACAGTGTTTCTATCTAGATCATTCTAGACATATCGCTGCCTACAGTGTTTCTATCTAGATCATTCTAGACATATCGGCTGCGTACAGTGTTTTCTATCTAGATCATTCTAGACATATCGCTGCCTACAGTGTTTCTATCTAGATCATTCTAGACATATCGCTCCTACGTGTTTTCTATCTAGATCATTCTAGACATCTCGCTGCCTACAGTGTTTTCTATCTAGATCATTCTAGCATATCGCTTGCGTACATGTTTCTATCTGATCATTCTAGACATATCGCTGCCTACAGTGTTTCTATCTAGATCATTCTAGCATATCGCTGCCTACAGTGTTTCTATCTGATACATTCTAGACATATCGCTGCCTACAGTGTTTCATCTGATCATTCTAGACATATCGCTGCCTACAGTGTTTCTATCTAGATCATTCTAGACATATCGCTGCCTACAGTGTTTCTATCTAGATCATTCTAGACATATCGTTGCCTACAGTGTTTTATCTATCTAGATCATTCTAGACATATCGCTGCCCTACAGTGTTTCTATCTAGATCATTTTAACATATCGTTGCCTACAGTGTTTCTATCTAATCATTCTAGACATATCGCTCACAGTGTTCTCTAGATCATTTACATTCGCCTACGTGTTTCTATCTAGATCATTCTAAGCATAATCGCTGCCTACGTGTTTCTATCTAGATCTTCTAGACATATCGCTGCCTCATGTTTCTATCTAGATCATTTTAGACGTATCGTTGCCTACGTGTTTCTATCTAGATCATTCTAGACATATCGCTGCGTACAGTGTTTCTATCTCGATCATTCTAGACAATCGCTCGTACAGTGTTTCTATCTAGATCATTCTAGACATATCGCTGCGTACAGTGTTTCTATCTAGATCATTCTGCTTTTATTGGTTTATCAGTGGAGACCTTAACTTTTGTGTAAACGTTACTACTCTACCATACAGTTATTAATTCTGAAATGGTGGAGGTTTATTTATAGGTAAATGTTTTATGTCTGTGTGTTAAAGTGTTAAGTTTCCTGCTCATTGATCTTTGTAACTGTTTATTGTTTTCAGTTTTATTAGACCCCATGGGGATTAGACTCTATGGGATTAGTCCAAAGGGGATATATTAACCCCAGACAGAAAGCTGTGTCCCACCGTACAGGACTGAATAGAGACAAGGTGTTATAGTGGGTAGTTTACATCCTACAGATTATTATTGTTATTAACTGAATTCATGTATCATTTAAATTCCAAGGTAAGTGGTTTATGGTTGAAAAAATCCATTGGAAACATTTCCCTGATACCTAGGAATAAATCCATATGCAGGATTAGAATTTGTTTAACTAGGGATATCCACCCAAAAACTGACTATTATACGATCTTAGAAATCCTATTGGTAGGGCAGGGATACTAGCTGCACCACTGACATTGACTGGGCCACTCATTAAGCCCCACCCCTAAATTGCCCAGACTCCTCTTTTCCCGAAAGCCACTACACATCACACCCGCATGTTTGGGCACCAGTGATCTAAAGCAATCCATACATATGTAGATGTCTGCAAGATCACATAGCTGATTGATATTTCCTAATCAAAAATCTATTGGAAAGTACCGATTGAACTAAACCATCTTCATCTATCTCTCTTGTGTGGATTTGTAGCTAAAATTCATGGGCGCTGACGGGATCATCTGAACTTTATTTGTCTTGTCCCAATTAGAGTCTAGTCTTAAGTTTGCCATGATTTCTACTTTCCATGTTCCTGTGTGTCCGTAAGAACCACCTGGCTTCATCTTCCTTTCATTTCAATCCCAAATGAACGGGCCAGGAAGAGGATATCACACACAGGACAAAGTTTTGATCGTTTCAGTTTAAAAAGAATCCTGTTTACCCTCTGATTAGCTGCTTGTCAATATTGACCAGTTTATATCAAAATAAAGCCGAAAATTGTTACTTAAAGGTGTGTAAACTGAAAAATGACACTCCGTGAAGTCAAGCATGCTCGTAATCACTATGAGCCAGCAGTAGACAGGGAATTACACACAAGCATTTCACACATATTAACTGTCACCCCTAACAGCACACGCAAAGAGTTTATGATAATAAGGCACATGATTGACAGCTGAAATGTAAAGCCACTTAGTAAGGATGAGCTTGAATCGGCTTCAGTTAAGCCAGGCTCCACCTGGACTACCATATATAACAAAAGGCAAAGGCCTTGTACACATTAGATAATTGCCTGTGTCCACTTCGGATGACAATCTAACATATATGGTGGCTACTGTCTTTGTTATTTAGTGATCTATCCTGGGCCTTGCAGATCGCTAAACCAGGTTACGGAGCCAATCACCCTATTTCATATTGTTGGACTGATGGTCTAACAATCATCTACTGGAATTGTACCAAGTGGTGGCTCAGCCTTGGATGAGAGATCTTTCTTTGTGTCATTTCTTTTGATTACACTTGAAATGTGTGACCTGGATCCATTCAGCAGAGCGAACAGAACGAAAACCACACAGACTTTTGTTCTTATAGGAATTGAAGGTCCTCAGACCGTGAAGCTTGTTCTATACTATGTCCCTTCTCATCCTCTACATCATGACTTTATGTGGGAACCTGGTGATCATTGTTTTATTCCTGGAAAGCCAACACCTTAGATCCCCGTTATATTTCTTTCTGAGTAACCTCCCTTATCTGACATCTTCCTGTCTCACAAGCGTTGTCCCCACTTACTCTGTCACCTTATTAAAAGAAGACAATCTATGTCCATCATTGGTTGTTGTCGTACAAGTATTTGCCTGTGGGTCGTCTACTGCTGCTGAATGTAACCTACTCACGGTGATGTCTTATGACCGCTACTTGGCGTCTGTAACCCACTGCACACCAACAGGATAATCTCTGTGCCAACCTGGCTTTTATGGTCTTGGCTTGTAAAGCTTGGTTTTACTCTGTCATTGTCGTTATTGAGATCCTAAACTTGGATTTCTGCGGATGCAAACGTGATTAATTACATTTTCTGTGATATTCTCCTCTTCTGGAGATTTCATGGCAGCAATATTCCCTTTTCCAATTAACAATAATCGTGATATCTATACCAGGAGTCTGTTTGTGTTTGTGTTTATCATCGTATCATATGTTAACATATCTATCGCTATATTTCACATCCCCGTCCAACCCGGGAGACAGAAGCCTTCTCAACCTGCAGTTTCCCACCTGATATGTGGTCTGTACATATTTGGGATACTAACAGCTAAATACACATGTTATCCAAGGGAGTTTCATTAAACATGAATAAAGCCCTCTCTCTGCTGTACACAGCGGTTACAACACACCATTACTCAATCCAATCATTTATAGCCTAAAACAAGACATCAGGATGGCTTTAACCAAATGGATCAAAGAGACATATAACACCAACATGCACCAATATAGACCCGCCAACATGTAATCAGTAATAAGAATACTAACCTCGTTCAATCTATAATGAAAACTGTAAGCAGCACTTACTCTGATGTGGTTGTGTTACTTGCATGACTTCAATCCAGTACATGTTTTGCTCCACCTAAGTTCCCCCACCCCATCCCAGACTATCTGACTCTCTGTGAGGGCAAGCATGCTCAGTTAATCCCTATAAGGCAGCATTTAGAGAGGGAATTTCCCACCATGCAGTTCATTAACCAACCCTCACCATTCCTGCAACAGCCAAAACGATCCATATCGAGAGTTTATGATACTAAGACAGTTAATTGACAGTTAAATGTGACTAGATATCCAAAGAAATAGGGGACAGAATATGAAAATGGTGATTGTTGGGAATAATCATAGTTTCCAGTAATAGGCATTTAAAATAACACATTTCCCTGTGTACATACCCTTTAATATCCATCTACTAACAATTCTTTATGGTTCTCAAGGCTGCCTGTCAATCATTGTTTCAATGGGACAAAAGATATTTCACATTATAACTGGAGGGCTCAGGTATCTTGTCAACCATCGAACAGATTTCAATATCTTCCTTATGTTTCTGTAGACAGAACAGGTTTGCAAACACTGCTTAGTAAACTTAGAAATCTACTTACCATCCATGCAATGCATAAGGACTTTCATTCATTTGATAACCCAGTGATGGGTTTCCACTAACATGTCAATTTGTCACATCTAACATATAGGTGTCCCATGGTCCTTCTTTTATAGATCTATTCGACTTACCATGTTTAGGTAGGTGGTCCCACGAGTCTACACTCTTTGGATTATTATCGGTGGTGTTCACGGCTGACTTTGCCTACAGTGTTTCTATCTAGATCATTTTAGACAAAATTGTTGCTTACAGTGTTTCTATCTAGATCAGTCTAGACATATCTCTGCCTACAGTGTTTCTATCTAGATCATTTTAGACATATCATTGCCTACAGTGTTTCTATCTAGATCATTCTAGACATAGCGCTGCCTACAGTGTTTCTATCTAGATCATTCTAGACATATCGCTGCGTACAGTATTTCTATCTAGATCATTCTAGACATATCGCTGCCTACTTTTTTTTGTTTCTATCTAGATCATTCTAGACAATATCGCTGCCTGACATGTTTCTATCTGGATCAATTCTAGACATATCGCTGCCTACAGTGTTTCTATCTATATCATTCTAGACATATCTCCTCCTACCTGTTTCTTATCTAGATCTTTAATCCAAAATTGTTGCTTACAGTGTTTCTATCTAGATCAGTTCTAGACATAATCTCTGCCTACAGTGTTTTCTATCTAGATCTTTTAGACATATCGTTGCCTACATGTTTTCTATCTAGATCATTCTAGACATATCGCTGCCTACAGTGTTTCTATCTAGATCATTCTAGACATATCGCTGCCTACAGTGTTTCTATCTAGATCATTCTAACATATCGCTGCCATACAGTGTTTCCTATCTAGATCATGTCTAGACATATCGCTGCTACATGTTTCTATCGTGGATCATTCTAGACATATCGCTGCCTACAGTGTTTCTATCTAGATCATTCTAGACATATCGTTGCCTACAGTGTTTCTATCTAGATCATTCTAGGACATCTTCGCGTGCCTACAGTATTTCTATCTAGATCATTCTAGACATATCGCTGCCTACGGTGTTTCTATCTAGATCATTCTAGACATATCGCTGCCTACAGTGTTTCTATCTAGATCATTCTAGACATATCGCTGCCTACAGTGTTTCTATCTAGATCATTCTAGACATATCGCTGCCTACAGTGTTTCTATCTAGATCATTCTAGACATATCGCTGCCTACAGTGTTTCTATCTAGATCATTCTAGACATATCGCTGCGTACAGTGTTTCTATCTAGATCATTCTAGACATATCGCTGCGTACAGTGTTTCTATCTAGATCATTCTAGACATATCGCTGCGTACAGTGTTTCTATCTAGATCATTCTAGACATATCGCTGCGTACAGTGTTTCTATCTAGATCATTCTGCTTTTATTGGTTTATCAGTGGAGACCTTAACTTTTGTGTAAATCGTTAACTCTACCATACCAGTTATTAATTCTGAAATGGTGGAGGTTTATTTATAGGTAAATGTTTATGTCTGTGTGTTAAAGTGTTAAGTTTCCTGCTCATTGATCTTGGTAACTGTTTATTGTTTTCAGTTTTAATTAGACCCCATGGGGATTAGACTCTATGGGGATTAGTCCAAAGGGGATATATTAACCCCAGACAGAAAGCTGTGTCCCACCGTACAGGACTGAATAGAGACAAGGTGTTATAGTGGGTAGTTTACATCCTACAGATTATTATTGTTATTAACTGAATTCATGTATCATTTTAAATTCCAAGGTAAGTGGTTTATGGTTGAAAAAAATCCATTGGAAACATTTCCCTGTACCTAGGAATAAATCCATATGCAGGATTAGAATTTGTTTAACTAGGGATATCCACCCAAAAACTGACTATTATACGAGCTTAGAAAATCCTATTGTAGGGCAGGGATACTAGCTGCACCACTGACATTGACTGGGCCACTCATTAAGCCCCACCCCTAAATTGCCCAGACTCCTCTTTTCCCGAAAGCCACATACACATCACACACCGCATGTTGGGCACCAGTGATCTAAAGCAATCCATACATATGTAGATGTCTGCAAGATCACATAGCTGATTGATATTTCCTAATCAAAAATCTATTGGAAAGTACCGATTGAACTAAACCATCTTCATCTATCTCTCTTGTGTGGATTTGTAGCTAAAATTCATGGGCGCTGACGGGATCATCTGAACTTTATTTGTCTTGTCCAATTAGAGTCTAGTCTTAAGTTTGCCATGATTTCTACTTTCCATTGTTCCTGTGGTGTCCGTAGAACCACCTGGCTTCATCTTCCTTTCATTTCAATCCCAAATGAACGGGCCAGGAAGAGGATATCACACACAGGACAAAGTTTTGATCGTTTCAGTTTAAAAAAGAAATCCTGTTTACCCTCTGATTAGCTGCTTGTCAATATTGACCAGTTTATCAAAATAAAGCCGAAAATTGTTACTTAAAGGGTGTGTAAACTGAAAAATGACACTCCGTGAAGTCAAGCATGCTCAGTAATCACTATGAGCCAGCAGTAAGACAGGGAATTTACCACAAAGCATTTCACACATATTAACTGTCACCCCTAACAGCACACAGCAGAAGAGTTTATGATAATAAGGCACATGATTGACAGCTGAAATGTAAAATGCCACTTAGTAGTAAGGATGAGCTTGAATCGGCTTCAGTTAAGCCAGGCTCCACCTGGACTACCATTATATAACAGAAAGGCAAAGGCCTTGTACACATTAGATAATTGCCTGATGTCCACTTCGGATGACAATCTAACATATATGGTGGCTACTGTCTTTGTTATTTAGTGATCTATCCTGGGCCTTGCAGATCGCTAAACCAGGTTACGGAGCCAATCACCCTATTTCATATTGTTGGACTGATGGTCTAACAATCATCTACTGGAATTGTACCAAGTGGTGGCTCTAGCCTTGGATGAGAAGATCTTTCTTTGTGTCATTTCTTTTGATTACACTTTGAAATGTGTGACCTGGATCCATTCAGCAGAGCGAACAGAACGAAAACCACAGACTTTGTTCTTATAGGAATTGAAGGTCCTCAGACCGTGAAGCTTGTTCTATACTATGTCCTTCTCATCCTCTACATCATGACTTTATGTGGGAACCTGGTGATCATTGTTTTATTCCTGGAAAGCCAACACCTTAGATCCCCGTTATATTTCTTTCTGAGTAACCTCGCCTTATCTGACATCTTCCTGTCTACAAGCGTTGTCCCCAACTTACTCTGCACCTTATTAAAAGGAAGACAATCTATGTCCATCATTGGTTGTGTCGTACAAGTATTTGCCTGTGGGTCGTCTACTGCTGCTGAATGTAACCTACTCACGGTGATGTCTTATGACCGCTACTTGGCCGTCTGTAACCCACTGCACTACAACAGGATAATCTCTGTGCCAACCTGGCTTTATGGTCTTGGCTTGTAAGCTTGGTTTACTCTGTCATTGTCGTTATTGAGATCCTAAACTTGGATTTCTGCGGATGCAACGTGATTAATTACATTTTCTGTGATATTTCTCCTCTTCTGGAGATTTCATGCAGCAATAATTCCCTTTTCCAATTAACAATAATCGTGATATCTATACCAGGAGTCTTGTTTGTGTTTGTGTTTATCATCGTATCATATGTTAACATATCTATCGCTATATTTCACATCCCGTCCAACCCCGGGAGACAGAAAGCCTTCTCAACCTGCAGTTCCCACCTGATAGTGGTCTGTACATATTTTGGGATACTAACAGCTAAATACACAGTGTTATCCAAGGGAGTTTCATTAAACATGAATAAAGCCATCTCTCTGCTGTACACAGCGGTTACACCATTACTCAATCCAATCATTTATAGCCTAAGAAACAAAGACATCAGGATGGCTTTAACCAAATGGATCAAAGAGACAATATAACACCAACAATGCACCAATATAGACACCCACACATGTAATCAGTAATAAGAATACTAACCTCGGTTCAATCTATAAATGAAAACATGTAAGCAGCACTTACTCTGATGTGGTTGTGTTACTGCATGACTTCAATCCAGTACATGTTTTGCTCCACCTAAGTTCCCCCACCCCATCCCAGACTATCTGACTCTCTGTGAGGGCAAGCATGCTCAGTAATCCCTATAAGGCAGCATTTAGAGAGGGAATTTCCCACCATGCAGTTCATTAACCAACCCTCACCATTCCTGCAACAGCAAAACGATCCATATCGAGAGTTTATGATACTAAGACAGTTAATTGACAGTTAAAATGTGACTAGATATCCAAAGAAATAGGGGACAGAATAATGAAAATGGTGATTGTTGGGAATAATCATAGTTTCCAGTAATAGGCAATTTAAAATAACACATTTCCCTGTGTACATACCCTTTAATATCCAATCTACTAACAATTCTTTATGGTTCTCAAGGCTGCCTGTCAATCATTGTTCAATGGGAC
The DNA here is from genome assembly GCA_019447015.1 of Hymenochirus boettgeri. Lineage (NCBI taxonomy): Eukaryota > Metazoa > Chordata > Amphibia > Anura > Pipidae > Hymenochirus > Hymenochirus boettgeri. The sequence goes on along the minus strand of JAACNH010000279.1, from coordinate 235,608 downwards.
AAAAGATATTTCACATTATAACTGGAGGGCTCAGGTATCTTGTCAACCATCGAACAGATTTCAATATCTTCCTTATGTTTCTGTAGACAGAACAGGTTTGCAAACACTGCTTAGTAAACTTAGAAATCTACTTACCATCCATGCAATGCATAAGGACTTTCATTTACATTTGATAACCCAGTGATTGGGTTTCCACTAACATGTCAATTTGTCACATCTAACATATAGGTGTCCATGGTCCTTTCTTTTATAGATCTATTCGACTTACCATGTTTAGGTAGGTGGTCCCACGAGTCTACACTCTTTGGATTATTATCGGTGGTTCACGGCTGACTTTTCAGTTGGCGGAACCCAAAAACAGAAAAATGTCATCAACCTAAGATGTTACATAGTTAATAATATTTAGTATTTGGTCTCCTGGGAACTTAACTAGATTCAAAACAATGCTTCAGCCTTACAGTACATAATGTAGCACACCTGATGGAGTTGGCTTGTAATCACTGGGATCACTCTTGCCTCTGGTGACCCCCAAATCCCCAAAAGAACATCAAAGAGAAATGTCAAAGCAATTCCTGACTTTGTGTTACTTTACACAGCAATAAATCTGCATCAGGCAGAAAAATAAATAAATATTGGAGGTACCACTTTCATTCTTCTCTGGCACAATATGATTGGTTTATCAATCAGAAGACTGTCTAATGGAAATGGCCCAGGAATGGTCCATGTCCACCCAGATTTAATATCTGCAGTAAAAAATCTGGTCAATGACAGAAATTCCCTTAAATCTCTTCAGGAAGAAAACCAGGTAAACATCCCACTCTGCATTTCATCTATGGAAAACAGCAAAGTCCCATCATGGCCACCTGTCAATCTCACTCCAGATGATTTCAATGTAGTGATCATGGACACCCACATAAAACCCCTTCCCCAGTGATAGCGCAGTAATGGTTTATTATAGAATGTACAGCACATACTATAGCCCATTTAAACACAATCACATAACGCTGATCTCACAACTTGTGATGTTTAAATGTTTATTGTACAAACACAATCATATACACAATCATTTTACAACCTATATTACTTCAATAAATAAGGGGCCACGATGTATGGTAAAATGTCACCATTAATAATATCCTAGAGGTTTTACTACTGTTTTGTCTTATGTCGACGTTGGATTAATCGATTAATCGGTATCTGTCGCCCTTTCGGTCTTGGCCTCTTATCTACTCCTTCCTTTTGTCTCGGAACTTTTGAAGAGCTTTGGTGATTCGGTTGCCAACTGAGGCCACAATGGGAGAATTTAGAGTAACGTCCGTTATCAAAAGATGGAGAAAGAAACTCTAAAAAGAGAAAAATAAACAAATACACAAGGATTTTTAAAAATAACGACATACAGTAACATGGAATCAGTGGAGGTTGTGGTAGGTTGAATACGACATACAGTAACATGGAACCTATCAGTGGAGGTTGTGGTGGGGTGAATAGAATATATACTGAGAGTTAAGTTAAAGGCACAGTAACTGCAATTAATTAATTCTCTTTGAACAAGCCTTTCACCAACCCCCACTACACCACACTAACATGCACTAGCGTTCCATAGTTTGGAAACTCCCAGAATCCTTGTATGTTTCTCAAACTGCAAACCCATTTTTAGACCCTTAAAGGACAACTAAAGCCGCAGAACAAAACTGAACCAGAAGTCAGGACAACTTGATATAAAACCAGTAATCTGTGTCTTACCTCTCATTTTGATACGGGCGCTGGGAAATTTACCTAAATAACATATGGTTTGTGCTTTACTACTCAGCATTCTAGTATCAGACAGTTTGGTCAACGACCATTATGTTCTGCACATGCTCAGTCCTTTGCTTTGACACAAACTTGTTACAGTTGGTCACACCCATTAATAATCTCTAGCCAATCATTTTACAGGACAGATAAAGCAAGGAAGCATGTGACTGAGGTCAGGAGGTGTGGTCTGACACTGCCCATACACACAGATACTTCATCCAGTTCTTTGATTTACTTTAACAGAGTTTGCTAAAGTGACATTTTATAGTTTATTGGTGTTTTTAGGGGGGTTGTTTTAAGATTCTGGAGTATAAAAAATTGGGTTTAGTTCTCCTTTAACTTTCAGAGTTTCAGAAAGTTACAATCTAAGTGGGCGACTAAAATAAAAATAGAAAGGAAGGACTACATTAGGTAGGGGTGCATTGATGTGTTACATTGAAAATCCAATATCGCTTCCACTAGCGTCTTACCTTTCCACGATCCCACAATGCAATGTGCGATTATGTTTGGTATTGCGTTTGGTGATCACAGCAAGGTAAAATGTTCCATTAAAATCCCCATTTCATCCCCTGTTTAGTTTCGCCCTACAAGGTTCAGTTTTGAACTATATTAAAAAAAACATTTGGAATGGCGCAGTGGCCTAAAATTAGAGTTTAAACTCCCGTTATCTGGATATTACATCGGATTGCGTGGGTTTTGCACTTATTTTTGCGATATTGATTCTTCCTGTTAGTTTTCTGTTTCTAGCATTCCTTGGGGCCACATTTCTTGCAGCTGATGACTGAACTTATGCTCCGCCTCCCTTCACAGTCCTGGACTCTCATTTGTAAGTTCCTTGTTATTGGCCAAGGGGAGTTTGTCCGATTTATCGTCACTCCCCTGCCTCGTGCTATAAACCAGCTAGCGTCTCTTAGATTAGCTTTCCGTTTCTAATGCTGGATTGAGCCGTAGATGATAACAGGATAGCAGGTAAATATTGTCCTGGTAGGGTTGGGGGAGCATTGACTACTACATTATCAGGGAGATGTAATAAACGTTCTTATCAATAAAAATGGTGCTAATTTTGACATCTGATTGGTTGGGATAAAATTAGCACCATTTTTAATGATAAGAAATGTTATAACATCTCCCTGAATGTTCATTTTTGCAATGGTTTTTGGTATGTAATGTTAAGTTTATAATTGAATTCACTAGTATAATTGTGTCCTTATTTCATTTTTAGTTGAAACATTGGCCATCTGAATTTAGTAGGAAATCTACTGCTAGGACATGAATAAATGGTTTATTAGTCTTGTTAAAGGACCACTACACCATATGGTAGGTAGCAGCTACACGGCCATCTGAATTTAGTAGGACATCTACTGCTAGGACATAATAAATGGTTATTAGTCTTGTTAAAGGACCACTACACCATATGGTAGGTAGCAGCTACACGGCCAATGGAATTATAGGACATCTACTACTAGGACATTTATAAATGGTTCATTAGTCTTGTTAAAGGACCACTACACCATATGGTAGGTAGCAGCTACACGGCCATCGCGGAATTTAGTAGGAAATCTACTGCTAGGACATGAATAAATGGTTCATTAGTCTTTGTTAAGGACCACTACACCATATGGTAGGTAGCAGCTACACGGCCATCTGAATTTAGTAGGACATCTACTGCTAGGACATGAATAAATGGTTCATTAGTCTTGTTAAAGGACCACTACACCATATGGTAGGTAGCAGCTACACGGCCATCGGAATTATAGGAAATCTACTACTAGGACATGTATAAATGGTTCATTAGTCTTGTTAAAGGACCACTACACCATATGGTAGGTAGCAGCTACACGGCCATCGGAATTTACTAGGACATCTACTACTAGGACATGTATAAATGGTTCATTAGTCTTGTTAAAGGACCACTACACCATATGGTAGGTAGCAGCTACACGTCCATCTTGTACCCAGTGCGTTGGAATATTTTGGTTGTGCAGTTTCTTGTTTGTCCATAATAAACCATGAATGAATTGTACCCATCACTATATTTCGTATAACTCGTGCTTCATTTTCCTTCAATAAATATACCTGGATTTCGTGAGAGAGGCAGCCATTAGTACGAGACGTGTACCCAACCGAGTTCAGAGCGTCATAGGCAAAGCTGTCTGGGCTCTTCACAAACATATTGGTTTTGATGCTAAATACCATTTTGGTGGAAACCAAGAGGGGTAAGACGGACTGTGGAGAGAAGACAGAGGGTGAAGGAACTTTGGATCTGTTCTTTGGTCAATTGTCAGTTACGTTCCTACAACCCCACCTGATATACTCAGCACATTATTACCTGCTTTACGAACCAGATAATTATTGTTCCCATTCTGGCTGGGTAAGCTGGCTCCTCCCTCCATGCAGTCAATCAAGGCTGACTAATGACATCACAACCAATGATTGACTGCTGTTTCCCCTGCTGTCTCCTCTGCACACGCTCAAGCTTAGAAAAAGCTCATTGGGCAAAGGTAGGAGGCAGAAACCTTTGTCAGAAAGGAATAGAACTTATTAAATATCTGGTTACAAATACATGTAATAAACTGGTAAAAATAGCAGTTGGGGCAATTAACTGACTAGTCACCATTTTTTTTAGGGTGGACATGCCCTTTAAACCGCATCTATAATTAGCAAATATTGGGTGAATTTCCAGGAATTTGAAGCATAAAACACAGGGAAACCCCAGCACGCCATTTATAAAGTGGCGTAATGTCAGCACGGTATATATAGTGACTAAACGCCAACACGCTATTTATAAAGTGGCGTAATGTCAGCACGGTATATATAGTGA
>JAACNH010000279.1:187017-230894 GCA_019447015.1 Hymenochirus boettgeri | reverse complement strand
ATGACTAAACGCCAGCACGCTATTTAAAAAGTGCCTAATGTCAGCACGGTATATATAGTGATAAAGCCAGCACGCTATTATTAAGTCGGGTGTAATGTCAGCACGGTATATATAGTGACTAAACGCCAGCACGCGATTTATAAAGTGGCGTTAATGTCATCCACGGTATATATAGTGACTAAACGCCAGCACGCTATTTATAAGTGGCGTATGTCATCACGGTATATAGTGACTAACGCCAGCACGCCATTATAAAGTGGCGTAATGTCAGCACGGTTATATATAGTGACTAAACGCCAGCACGCTATTTATAAAGGGCGTAATGTCCACGGTATATATAGTGACTAAACGCCAGCACGTATTTATAAGTGCGTAATGTCAGCAACGGTAATATAGTGATCTAAACGCCAGCAGCTTATTTAAAAGTGGTGTAATGTCAGCACGGTATAATATAGTGACTAAACGCCGCACGCTATTTATTAAGTGGCGTAATGTCAGCACGTATATATAGTGACTAAACGCCAGCAAGCCTATTTATAAAGTGGCGTAATGTCAGCACGGTATAATAGTGAACTAAAGCCAGCACGCTATATTAAGTGGTGTAATGCAGCACGTTATATAGTGACTAAACGAACCAGCACGCTTTATAAGTGGGGTAAGCTTTAGCACGGTATATATAGTGACTAAACGCCAGCACGCTATTTATTAAGTGGGGTAATGTCAGCACGGTACATATAGGACTAAACGCCAGCACGCTATTATAAAGTGGCGTATGTCATCACGGTATAATAGTGACTAAACGCCAGCACGCTATTTATTAAGTGTGGTGTAATGTAGCACGGTATATATAGTGACTAAACGCCAGCACGCTATTATAAAGTGGCGTAATGTCAGCACGGTATATATAGTGACCTTAAAACGCCAGCACGCTATTTTAAAGTGGTGTAATGTCAGCACGGTATTTATAGTGACTAAACGCCAGCAGCTTTTATAAGTGGTGTATGTCAGCACGGTATATATAGTGACTAAACGCCAGCACGCTATTTATTAAGTGGTGGTGTAATGTCAGCACGGTACATATAGTGACTAAAGCCCAGCACGCTATATATAAAGTGGCGTAATGTCATCCGGTTATCTATAGTGGAATATATAAAGAAGGGGATATATAAAGAAGGGAATATATAAAGAAGGGAATATATAAAGAAGGGGATATATAAAGAAGGGGATATATAAAGAAGGTAATATATAAAGAAGGGGATATATAAAGAAGGGGATATATAAAGAAGGTGATATATAAAGAAGGGGATATATAAAGAAGGGAATATATAAAGAAGGGGAATATATAAAGAAGGGGATATATAAAGAAGGGGATATATAAAGAATGGGATATATAAAGAATTAATACATGGACATCCTTGCATACAAGACTCACACTTGCACATTTTCAGTAGATGCATATTTACAATTATTATGATTTGGGGAGAAGACATTCCAGTAAAAAAAAACATGTAAAACACTCACTTCTTCAGCATGATCGGAAGTACAATCCGGGTCATCTAAAAAACAATATATTATTATAATTATTGTCTATTTATATAGCACAACAAATTCTGTGGCAGTTGTCCATAACAATGATACATTCCCATCAGGTCCTGCCCAAAGAGCTTACAATCTAATCTAGGGATTCTCAAACGGTGTGTCTCCAGATATTTGAAAACTACGACTTTCAGCATTTTCTGGGCTCCCTCTGTAGTTGAGGAATGCTGAGAGTTGTAGTTTTGAAACATCTGGCAGCACACAGCTCCAACTGTCTGTCACCCAGCAGGGGGAGGGGCAGACTTACAGCTCCAACTGTCTGTCACCCAGCAGGGGGAGGGGCAGACTTACAGCTCCAACTGTCTGTCACCCTGCTAGGGGAGGGACAGACTCACAGCTCTTTCTGTCTGTGTCACCCTGAAGAGGGAGGGACTGGCTCACAGATAACTCCCCCTGCAGTAGGCGAGTCTGGATTCCCTGCATGTTTACAGGTATTGGTAATGGCAGGTGATAATAAGAATCTTACCTGTATTACGGACAGAACATTGCATTTGACGATGTCAGTTAACAACTGTAAATAAAATACAAGGACAATTAATCCTACTATTTCTATACAATAAACAAGATATATGTGAGGATAATATTTATTTTATTGACTGTGTCTCACATAGTGTTATTAAGTAGTTAAAGCCCAAAATAAAACAAAGTGAAGGATACAGCTGTGATCAAATCAAACAATAATTAAATGTTCATGGAATTATACAGGATAACAAAAGCAAACCAACACTTACCCTTTAATCTCTGCACAGAGAAAAGTCAAGTGGGAGTACTTTCCATTTTGTTTCTGCAAACTTCCCCTTTAAAGGCTATGGCCATCCCAGAATAATATTTCATACTTCCTGCCTCCAAACCATGAGATGGTACAACCCCTCAATGTATTTAGACATCTAGACCGTGGGAAGTTGCTGAAGTTCAAACAGACCATCACAAAAGGGAATAAATGGGAAGTAAGCGGCTTGATTGTTGCTGTGACGTAACTATGAATTGTGCACAACTGGGATGGGGCCCCGTACTCTGTGGGGGTGAGGCTCTATCTGTCATAGGGAAAGTAAGAAGATGGGTGCCCCCTGATTCCCAGGCCCCGCCGGCCGGGTCTGCTCCCCCGGTAGTTATGCCCCTAAAATTGTTGGTACCAGAAGGGACGAATAATTGTACTGGGATTTTCATGTACATCTCATCTCTACTTTACAGAGAGAATTTCCAGTCTTACCAGTGATTAGGAATCTAAAGGATGGTCTGGGGGAATTGCAAACTGTAAACCAAAATCTATAATAAGAAACTCAGTTGGGTTGACCTCCCTGAAAATAAATGATGGACGTGGCCATGTGCCCCTGAACTAATTAAATGGGACCATGCGTTAACATTTGAAGCAATCCTATATAATAAAATGCTAAGTGCTGCGTCCGTGATTCCATGCGTGTGTGTGTGACACTGTAGTTCCTATTGACTCACCACTAGAGGGAGACTAGGGGGGACTCTGGCTTTGGGACAGAGGGGGGGCTCTAGCTTTGGGAAAGAGTGGGGACCCTGGCCTTGGGACAATGAGGGGGTCTCTGGCCTTGGGACACTGATTAAGAACAAAAGCCTAGGGACATGAAGGAGGGGGCTATGGCCTTGGGAGACTGAGGAGACACACTGGGCTTCTAGCGCCCGTTAATGTAATAGGTTTAATGACTAGTATTATAACATTGCTTATGGCGTGCGGATCTGGTAAGGCAGAAAGGTGTCAGTATGATACATTTTGTCCTTTAATCATCACAACAGTGACTGGATGTGACTCCCCGTCTGGTTGGTGCTGGGACGTCCCAACACACACACACACACACACACACACACACAACTAGGGACACCCCTGTCTGGGAATGAACCAATCGCATAGAATAGAATTATTTACCTTTTTATGGTCGGAGACATCAAGGAATTTGCATGGCTCAGCAGAATATCTCATCCCAACATTATTCACTGCAACACATAAGAGGAAAAAATGTTGACCTGGTCCTGATGAAGTTCAATTAGAGGCTCAGTGAATATTAGATAAATACCCAACACATTCAAATGGATATTTTAATTAGTGATGGACCCGAACTTGAACTCAAACCCAAACACGAGTTCGGGCCAAACTTCATGAGTTCAGACGAACTGGAACTATTTAAACCAGTTTTGGTTTTAACTAGTTCGGTTTTCTGAACTTGCGGCTGTATTTTCGATAATTATCAAGTTTACGAGCTGTTCGCTAAACCTAGAATGTATCGTTCGCTAACTCTGAAATGTAATGTTTGTTTTTACTAACCCTCAAATGTATTGTTCTATTTTTACTAACCCTCAAATGTATAGTTCTATTTTTACTAACCCTCAAATGTATTGTTCCATTTTCACTAACCCTCAAATGTATTGTTCTATTTTCACTAACCCTCGTCCACTATAATAACCGGTGACATTACGCCACTTTATAATAGCGTGCTGGGCTTTTAGTCACTATATATACCGTGCTGACATTACACAGCCACTTAATAAATAGCGTGCTGGCGTTTAGTCACTATATATATACGTGTCTTACAGTTACACCATTTAAAGCTGCTGGCGTTTATCACTATAGTACCGTGCTGACATTACACAACCACTTAATAAATAGCGTGCTGGCTTTTAGGTCAACTATATATACCGTGCTGACATTACGCCACTTTATAATACGTGCTGGCGTTTAGTCACTATATATACCGTGCTTGACATTACACCCCACTTAATAATAGCGTGCTGGCGTTTAGTCACTATTATACCGTGATGACATACGCCACTTTATATATAGCGTGCTGGCGTTTAGTCCTATATGTACCGTGCTGACATTACCCCACTTAATAAATAGCGTGCTGGCGTTTAGTCACTATATATACCGTGCTAAAGCATTCACCACTTATAAAGGCGTGCTGGTCGTTTAGTCACTATATAACCGTGCTGACATTACACACCACTTAATATAGCGTGCTGGCGTTTAGTCACTATTATACCGTGCTGACATTACGCCACTTTATAAATAGCTTGCTGGCGTTTAGTCACTATATATACCGTGCTGACATTACACCACTTAATAAATAGCGTGCGTGGCGTTTAGTCACTATATTATACCGTGCTGACATTACCCACTTTATAATAAGCGTGCTGGCGTTTAGTCACTATATTAACCGTGCTGACATACGCCACTTTAAATCGTGCTGGCGTTTAGTCACTAATAATACCGTGCTGACATTCGCCCACTTTATAAATAGCGTGCTGGCGTTTAGTCACTATATATACCGTGCTGACATTACCCACTTTATAATAGCGTGCTGGCGTTAGTCACTATATACCTCCGTGTGACATTACGCCACTTATAAATAGCGTGCTGGCGTTTAGTCACTATATATACCGTGGATGACATTACGCCACTTTATAAATGCGTGCTGGCGTTTAGTCACTATATATACCGTGCTTGACATTACAAGCCCACTTTATAATAGCGTGCTGGCTTTTATATCACTACTAATTATAGCCGTGCCTAGACATTACGCCACTTTATAATAGCGTGCTGGCGTTTAGTCATCGAAGTCTCACGGTCACTATAATTGACTAAACGCCTAGCACGCTATTTTATAAGTGGCGTAATGTATGCACGGTATTATCAGGGACTAAACGCCAGCCACGCCATTATAAAGTGGCGTATGGCACCAAGGTATATATATAGTGACTAACGCACGCACGCATTTAATAAAGGGCGTATGTTCAGCACGTATATAATAGTGAACTAAACGCCCAGCAGCTATTATTACAAGTGGCGTAATGTCACACGGATAATATAGTGACTAAACGACAGCACGCTATTTTAAATGGCTGTAATGGTCAGCACGGTAATATAATATTGGACTAAACGCACAGCAATGTCAGCACGGTATATATAGTGACTAAACGCCAGCACGCTATTTATAAAGTGGCGTAATGTCAGCACGGTATATATAGTGACTAAACGCCAGCACGCTATTTATAAAGTGGGCGGTAATGTCAGCACGGTATTATATAGTGACTAAACGCAGCACGCTATTAAGTGGTGTAATGTTCAGCAAGGTACATATAGTGACTAAACGCCAGCACGCTATATATAAAGTGGCGTAATGTCATCACGGTATATATAGTGACTAAACGCCAGCACGCTATTTATTAAGTGGTGTAATGTCAGCACGGTATTATATAGTGACTAAAACGCCCCAGCACGCTATTTATAAAGTGGCGTAATGTCAGCACGGTATATATAGTGGACTAAACGCCAGCACGCTATTTATTAAAGTGGTGTTTGTAATGTCAGCACGGTATATATGTGGACTAAACGCCAGCACGCTATTATTAAGTGGTTGTTATTACACGGATATATAGTGACTAAACGCCAGCACGCTATTTATTAAGTGGTTGTAAGTCAGCCACAGGTACACATATAGTGACTAAACGCCAGCACGCTATATATAAGTGGCGTAAGTCATAACGTATATATAGTGACTAAACGCTGCACGCTATTTATTAAGTGGTGTAATGTCAGCACGGTACATATAGTGACTAAACGCCAGCACGCTATATATAAAGTGGCGTAATGTCAGCACGGTATATAAGTGACTAAACGCCAGCACGCTATTTATTAAGTGGGTGTGTTGTAATGTTCACGCACGGTATATATAGTGACTAAACGCCAGCACGCTATTTATTAAGTGGTGTAATGTCAGCACGGTATATATAGTGACTAAACGCCAGCACGCTATTTATAAAGTGGCGTAATGTCAGCACGGTATATATAGTGACTAAACGCCAGCACGCTATTTATAAAGTGGCGTAATGTCAGCACGGTATATATAGTGACTAAACTCTGTACATGCAAGGGATTTCCAGGTGTCTCACTTGGTTCATTAATTCATATTTCGGTGTATCTTGCACGAATCAGCATTATAAATGTGCCCCCAAGTAGACATCAGTCACTGATCGATCTGATTCTTTATTCCCTTAACCATTTAGTTTGACAAACTGTGGGTAAACAATCACCTGGACTGTAATTCCTTGGGGATTATATTCCATATGGAGACATCTGGAGAAGTAATCCACAAAAACCTTTAAAGAAGTAGAAAGAAAGAAATAGTTCAGTATATAAATATATAAATTCTATAAATAGAAGTGCTAGAGCTTTGCCACAAGAGGAAAGGAGGTCCCTGACCCGTAGAACTTACAATCTAGTTAGGTAGATAACACACAGATACAATGGAATGGGTATAAGTGCTGGAGTGAGACGTATGCAGTGCAAACAAAACAATCATATACTGTGCTGGTTACCAGATAGGTAGGATGTAAGGGTAGATTTATCATATATAGATATATAGATACCATATACTGTGCTGGTTACCTAGTTTCACTAATCCTCGAATGTATAGTTCTATTTTCACTAACCCTCAAATGTATAGATCTATTTTCACTAACCCTCAAATGTATTGTTCTTTTTTCACTAACCCTCAAACGTATTGTTCTATTTTCACTAACCCTCAAATGTATTGTTCTATTATCACTTACCCTCAAATGTATTGTTCTATTTTCACTAACCCTCAAATGTATTGTTCTATTTTCACTAACCCTCGAATGTATAGTTCTATTTTCACTAACCCTCCAATGTATAGTTCTATTTTCGCTAACCCTCGAAAGTATCGTTCTATTTTCTGTAAACCTCGAATTGGCCGTTACCCTCGAATGTATAGTTCTATTTTCGCTAACCCTCGAATGTATAGTTCTATTTTCACTAACCCTCGAATGTATTGTTCTATTTTCACTAACCCTCGAATGTATCGTTCTATTTTCGCTAACCCTCGACTGTATCGTTCTATTTTCGCTAAGCCTCGAATGTATCGTTCTATTTTCGCTAACCCTCGAATGTATCGTTCTATTTTCGCTAACCCTCGAATGTATCGTTCTATTTTCACTAACCCTCGAATGTATTGTATTGTTCTATTTTCACTAACCCTCGAATGTATCGTTCTATTTTCGGTAAACCTCGAATTGGCCGTAACCCTCGAATGTAGCTTTTGCAAACCTGACAATTGCCCAATTGTGGGGAAGTTAGTGTTTAAACAGGTTTTGGTGACATGTTTCCCAGACCATTTCACAGGTGCCACAGCCATTTACGGTAAGTTACCATTGTTATTTTTTGTGTTATTAATCCAAACTTTTCGAACTATTATCTCCCATTCCCTTTAATGTGTTTGTTTCTGGTCATGGGGAACTTTTACTGAAGTTCAGAAGTTTGGAAACGAACCAAACTTCAGTAATTTTGGCCATCTCTAATTGTAATGCACATTGCACCCATTTCTGACCTTGCTAGGTGCATCCCATTAAAATTACATTGAATTGGATTGGATTGAATTGACCCCCCCCCCCAATATTTTATTATCACAGACCCAAAATTTTGTTTTTACCTAGAATTCCGATGTCCATGTTTGCCAGGCCCATTTCTATTGGTAGGTAGATCTCTTCCCCTCCTGTGAAATCTGCCTGGATAATCTTTGTTTTGCGTTTACTTTCACGTTCTACAGATATAAAACCACTGGAGTGAATGAGATTTCAGAATTATCCATTGTAGAAAGTTAATATCTTCCTGGAAAACAACCCAGCAGTGACACAATATGGTCGGAATAGAGAAAGTCTATTGAAATGGACCATACCAACCATACTTTAGAGGTTTCTATACAATATCCTATGATCGGAATAGAGAAAGTCTATTGAAATGGACCATACCAACCATACTTTAGAGGTTTCTATACAATATACTATGATAGGAATAGAGAAAGTCTATTGAAATGGACCATACCAACCATACTTTATGAAATGGACCATACCAACCATACTTTAGAGGTTTCTATACAATATACAATGATCAGAATAGAGAAAGTCTATTGAAATGGACCATACCAACCATACTTTAGAGGTTTCTATACAATATACTATGATCAGAATAGAGAAAGTCTTTTGAAATGGACCATACCAACCATACTTTAGAGGTTTCTATACAATATTTGAAATGGACCATACCAACCATACTTTAGAGGTTTCTATACAATATCCTATGATCGGAATAGAGAAAGCTATGATCGGAATAGAGAAAGACTATTGAAATGGACCATACCAACCATACTTTAGAGGTTTCTATACAATACTTTAGAGGTTTCTATACAATATACTATGATCAGAATAGAGAAAGACTATTGAAATGGACCATACCAACCATACTACTTTAGAGGTTTCAAGACTATTGAAATGGACCATACCAACCATACTACTTTAGAGGTTTCCATTATTTCAAAAGTTTACAAAAATCAAACAACAATATACTTATTATTTCTATTTAGGTCTTGCTGGGATTTAATCAGTTTAAAGAGAATCAAACAGATAAGAGACGGAAACTTAGATCAGTCCCCAATCTAATCCACATGATGACGTCTGCCTGGAGATAAAGGACCCCTGAAATGTAAAACAATGTCCCCTGATTAAACTGATTTCTGATATCTCATGTCTCACCTGTTTGGTACTGGATGTGGTCACGTTTACACAAGGGGATAACTGCCTCTCCATCATTTCTTTAGTAAGGTAAATTGCACACCCAAGAGCTGCTTTCATTCCTAAAATAGACCCTTCTCCAGTTATCCCTTCCAGAGTCCCCCAGATAAGTTTAAACTAGCGTTTGTTTAAATTCCAGTTTGTATAACATCACAGCCCCCCTTTTCTTTTACTACCATATGGTTTGGTCCATCTATAGTAGGTTTACAGGAGTGGTGTTCATGGATTTAAGGGCAACTGTGGTCTCCGAACATGTTAGGGTTAAATAAAAGCCTAAAGTCATTTCCTTTAAAATGAGCCCTGGATTACATCACTGGCTGCAGCCTGTGAGGAATTATATTGCTGTAAATGTTCACATTTCCTGCTTCCAGTAGTTTGAGTGACATCACCTGATCCTTGGCTCCTCCCCTCCGCCCCAGGGAAGTATCTGCACAGATACACAAAAATAATTTGCCAGAAGTGGAGTCTATCAGGAACAAAATGCAAACGCCCAGGGACCTCTGTATGGTTCATGGCCAGCCACCTACCACACACTCCTTATTGCCCCTAGCCGAAAGCTGATACTGCATTCTGAAGTTTTTAAACAGCTGATCGCATGTATGTGAGTTAAGGTGCATGCAATCACCTGTTTAAAACACTGGTATCGGGCCGGCAGTAGTTTAAAACAGCTGATTGTGCACACCCTAAAATACGGGATCAAAAACAGCTGATCACGTTAACCTGTCAGCGGGCCCCCCCAGCCACCGCTGGGGCTGTAGTTACGCAGAGGCTGGTCACATGACTACAAGCTGGTCATGTGGCTGAAAACAGGAAGTGTTCAAGCAGGAAGACATATTGCTAAACCTTTCCAGAATTAACTTCTCAAACATTTCCCCCAGAGGTGTGATTCAGGGTTCATCTTAAAGGTACGATGGAACGATTTTCAAACAAACCTGACCAGTTTGGAAAAATTAGAGACCACGGTTACCCTTTAACTACCCCTTTAAGGTTGTTTGGTGGCCTGTGATAATGTGGTTTGTGATGTTTTCAAGGCCTATACAACCTCTCGATTGGTGAACAATGAAGATTTACCCCTAAGGATCCAGTCATGGTTAGTTTTCCCTCTCCCTGCCAGTACAGTACGATATTCCATCCAAGGTCATTAGATTAGATAGGGCTGGGATGTACATATCATAGACATGAGAGGTTTCCCATCCTCTTACCTATCCCCTCCGCTACTTTCTGCAGTTTCTCCATATTCCGACTGATGAGGACAATGTTCAGTCCCCTCCTGGCCAGCTAAGGACAAGACAAAAATTGTGTTACTGACGTTTTTAGACTTTAATTAGAGAAGAGAAGAGAGGAGGTTAGGAAACATTTAATGGAAGACGGTATTTAGTTACTTATGAAATAATAATAAATAGCATAAAATTACCTCTTCTGCGTACGACTTCCCTATTCCATCCGTCGCACCAGTTACCACTAGGGGGGGAAAACAGATGATTATTCTTGGGGGAAATGAAGTTTAAATATAATTAAAATTGTTCAGTTCTGTTCAATGAGCTTTTTATATGTTTGAGCATGTGCAATGGAAGCAGCAGGTGCAGCAGCAGTTGGGATGTCAGTCACCGCCTTGATTGATTGAATGGAGGGAGGGGCCAGCCTACTCTACCAGAATGGGGACAATAACAATCTTTGTTGTTTTACAGCTCTGAGCTGCTGGACACTGCCTAATCCTGTGTCCTAGCTCTGTTCTACCTTACTTAGCTTTCCCTTCTGGCAAGCCCTAGTCTGCTTCCTCCTGCAGCCTAGCCTCCTGTATCCCTTGCTCTTAAGCTAAAGCCTCGTACACACGTTGGATAATTCTCGTACGATGCAGCCGACGAACGTTTAACGACATTATCGTTAATCTTCATAATTGTAACGACATCCGTACACACAGTAACAATAGTCCCCACGATAGTCGTTAGATATAGACGTTCGTACGTAAAGTAACGTTCGTATCTTCGCGCAATTACGAACGCAGAGCATGCGCCTTTTATATATTTTTTTCGTAGAACGTTAACGATAATTTGCCGACTATGTACAAATATACGATAATCGGCAGAACAAATCCGCCAGGCTGATCTTCGGAAAAAAACGACAACAGTTGACGGTCGTTGATGGTATATTTTCGGACGAATGTTGTGCGATTGGTCCTTCGCCGGCTGCATCGTACGACAATTATCCAACGTGTGTACGAGGCTTAAGGGTCAGGAAAGAGTTAATCAGCTCTTAGCTACAGGATACTTTGTCTATATGCGTCCCCTCATGTGGACTAAAGCTGCTCTTTTTATTCCCAAATTCTCTTTGAAGTGCAAATGACCAACCATCAACCAGCAACCAATCATCAGACTTACTGAACAGCAGACCAATCAGAAATGACTTAACCCTATCTGCATAGCCATGCCGGCACCGAACTAATGAGTTTACAACAGGAGTCCCAGGAGTTTTTCCTATTGAGCCATCTTGTGGACAAAGGACTAACTGCATATTCCCAACAGTGCACTTGGTACATGTTATATATACATTATTTACACAAGATATAATACTGGGAGAGGTGGTGCCTGGATGAAACAATGTTGTATTATTTATTAAAGACTGGGAACCCCACTCTCCCTTAGCATTTATTATTTAATGATATTACAGACCCCCCCGATGGACTTTTGTGATACGCATAGTATACAGAGGACCTATCTGACTACACAGTGGAGGAGCGAGCGGTTGGGTAAGTACCTTACCTTCTCTCCTGGCTCCTGCGGGTTTTATTGAAGAACAGGAGGTAAGACACAGCTCCTTTACCTCCCGTTCTTCAATAATATTGAATAGCAAATTTTCATTTAAGCAGTGGAGATTCCCTTTAAATAAAAATAATGATCTTATCTAATATCCAGAGTATTAAATTACGGCAATGATGGTGATGTTCCGATTGTGTTGTTATGGGGTTACCTACCGACAATGATGCTTTATAAATACAGCCTAGTATTCCTTTGTGCACTTGCTGTGCGTATTGCCAAGACTACATTGATATGGTAGTAAGCAGCTGTTCATGAACATGAACAAATTACGTCACATTAGGGGTGTGGCCGAGCTGTGTGACATAATTTACGTCACATAAGAGGCGTGGTTGGGGGCATAACGGCATTTTGGAGGCGGAGTTATCTTGTAGGTTTGGGTCACGGGAGTTTGGGGTGGTCTTGCAGGTGTGAGGGAGACCACCCCAAAATCAGGGAGACTCCAGCGACTCTCGGGAGGGGTGGGATACCTGCAACAAGGAGATTTAGTAAGGACTAGAGTCCTGGGTATCCCACCCAAGAATAGGGACATAGTGCCAGACATAGGGGTAGAAGATTCCACTACAGTGACCTGAGAGCTTGGGTGACACTAACAAGCTGATTGTTATTTATGGTGTTTCTGATCCCTCTGGTTTGTGAGTATTTATGTGATATCTGTGCCATGCTATGTCACCTCTATTGTACTAATTGCAATGCCTTATTAATATTGTTCTGTTAATAAATAAGATACTGTTTAAGTTCAAGAACCACTGGCCCCCATTTATTGTATTCTACGTAGAGTGGTAGTTCAGCAACACCCTGCCTCCAACATATGCAAGGGCCCACTCCTGGATAAGGCTGACAGTCTCTGTAGCAAATGAAATCCCCCCTTTTTACTATCGCCTTACACTACCAATACAGGAAAGAATTAATAAAGGAAACCTACTCTGATCCTTTTAGCCAGGTAAAGATAATGTCACAGTAGGTGTTGACTCCTTTACACATAGAAGGATTTAAAGTGCTTGGCGGACTGACCGGGAGATTAATGATCTGTATCATTTAGACAATGATTAATTATTCAGTGGTTGAACATTCACAGAAATGAAGAAAACCAAACAGAGAAAAGAAACAGTGATAATATGTGTTTAATGAAAACTATAACATACAAGTTAGAGAGACCCTATTGCTTGTTTGTGAAAATAGACGTGTACAGTGGTTGACAAGATTATGGCCGTGTATCGTGTTGTATAAGAACATGCCGCGTGTTGCGATGTACGAGGTCAGTACAGAAACAGCGTGTCCCTTTCATGTTTGTACTCTTACTGTTGTGCCGGTGTAGTCCAAAGTTGTGTTTGCTTCTTACATTTAAATAGGTACAGTGATAAGAAATGCATTGCACAGAGTTGTGCTAAGATCAGGTTCACTTTATTATCCTCCCCCTGAAGCTATTATTTCTATAAGTGTAACTATTAAAGGGGTGATGTTGGAGGGTATGTGTTTCTATAAGTGTAACTATTAAAGGGGGTGATGTTGGAGGGTATGTGTATGTATAAGTGTAACTATTAAAGGGGTGATGTTGGAGGGTATGTGTTCCTATAAGTGTAACTATTAAAGGGGTGATGTTGGAGGGTATGTGTTTCTATAAGTTTAACTATTAAAGGGGGGATGTTGGAGAGTATGTGTATCTATAAGTGTAACTATTAAAGGGGAATGTTAGAGGGTAAGTGTTTCTCTATAAGTGTAACTATTAAAGGGGTGATGTTGGAGGGTATGTGTTTCTATAAGTTTAACTATTAAAGGGGGGATGTTGGAGAGTATGTGTATCTATAAGTGTAACTATTAAAGGGGTGATGTTGGAGGGTATATGTTTCTATAAGTTTAACTATTAAAGGGGGGATGTTGAAGAGTATGTGTATCTATAAGTTTAACTATTAAAGGTGGAATGTTGCAGGGTATGTGTATCTATAAGTGTAACTATTAAAGGGGGAATGTTGGAGGGTATGTGTTTCTATAAGTGTAACTATTAAAGGGGGAATGTTGGAGAATATGTGTTTCTATAAGTGTAACTATTAAAGGGGGAATGTTGGAGGGTATGTGTATCTATAAGTTTAACTATTACTAGATGGACGTATGTCTTTATACAACCTCCAATACTATGTTAATATGTAACTGTTATACAGACATTATAGGTAGGGTATAAAGGTTGGACTAGATGGACGTATGTCTTTATACAACCTCCAATACTGTGTTACTATGTAACTGTTATACAGATGGTTTGTCAGCCAATGTGCATTGTGTGGCATTAGTTTGTGTGTTGTGGAGTGTGTCTGTGAGTGTGCATTGTGTTGCGTTAGTAGGTTTTGTGTCTGCATTTGCCTGGTCTATCAGTCAGTGTCCGTAGTGTTGGTTGTGCGTTTAAGAGGAAGCACCAGAGGGTCCATCAGAGGGAGCACCAGAGGGACCATCAGAGGAAGCACCAGAAGGACATCAGAGGGACCATCAGAGGGAGCACCAGAGGGGCCATCAGAGGGAGCACCAGAGGGACCATCAGAGGGAGCACCAGAGGGACCATTAGAGGAAGCACCAGAAGGACCAATAGAGGAAGCACCAGAGGGTCCATCAGAGGAAGCACCAGAGGGACCATCAGAGGAAGCACCAGAAGGACCATCAGAGGAAGCACCAGAGGGACCACCAGAGAAGGAACCAGAGGGCCATTAGAGGAAGCACCAGAGTGACTATCAGATGGAGCACCAGAGGGACCATCAGAGGAAGTATCAGAGAGAGCACCAGAGGGACCATTAGAGGAAGCACCAGAGGGTCCATCAGAGGAAGTACCAGAGGGTCCATCAGAGGAAGCACCAGAGGGACCATCAGAGGAAGACAATCTCCTCATGTATCGTCACTCGAGCACTTTCTAATTCCATTGCCCTCCCCCCCCAACCATACTTTAGAAGTTTCTATATCTAATTTCTTTCTATACAATATACTATGATATGAATAGAGAAAGCCTAAGTGAAATGATGGACCAAATACCACCATCCTTTAGAGGTTTCATAACTATACTAACTAATGATCGGAATGAGAAAGTCTATTGCAATGGACCATACCAAACCAAACCATACTTTAGGGTTTCTGCTATATCAATATGCCTATTATCAGAATGAGAGAACGACTATTGAAAATGGACATACCACATACTTTATAGAGTTTCTAATAACAATATACTATGATCAGAATAGAGAAGAAGGGTCTATTCCAATGGAGACATACCACTCAACCATACCTTTAGAGGGTCCTACTATAACATAACATTATAAGGAATAGAGAAAGACGATAATTGAAATGGACCAACAAAACCATACTTTAGAGGTTTCTATCTATACAATCTACTATGACAGAATATAGAGACTATTGCAAATGGGACCATCCACCCATACTTGAAGAGTAGGAGGTTTTCTATAATGCTATAATCTTCTATACAATTCCTAACTAATGATTCTCATAGATAAAGAGAGTCTATTGAAATGGGACCATACCAACCATACTTTAGATTTTTAAGTAAGGTTTTTCTATACAATATCTATGATCGGAATAAGAAAGTCTATTGAAAATGGGACCATAACCATACCCAAACCATACTTTAGAGAGAGGTTCTATAAAAGCGTATATAACTAATACTATGATCAAATAGAGAAAGTCTATTGAACTGGACCATACCACCATACTTAGATAGGTTCTCTATATACAATAGCCTGATCGAAATAGAGAAGACTATTGAAATGGACTCATACCACCACAACCAGCATAACTTTAGAGTTGCTATACAATATACTAATGATAGGAATAGAGAAAGTCTATTGACATGGACCATAACCAACCATACTTTAGTAGAGATAGGTTTCTTCTTAGTAATACAATATCCTATGATCGTAATAGAGAAGACTATGGAAATGGACCATACCAACCATAGAACTTTAGAGTTTTCATACATATACATGAGCACAAATAGATAAATTCTATTGACATGGACCATACCAACCATCTTTAGAGGTTTCTATAAACAATTCTTATCAGAATAGAGAAAGACTATGAAATGACCATACCCACCATACTACTTTAGATGTTTCCATTAGTTTCAAAAAGTTTTACAAAAATCAAACAACAAATAACTATTAATTTCTATTAGGTCTTGCTGGGATTTAATCAGGTTAAAGAGAATCAAACGATAAGAGCCGGGGGGAAACTTAGATCTTCCCCCCCATCTAATCCACAGATACGTCTGCTGGAGATAAAGGACCCCTGAATTAAAACATGTCCCGCATTATAACCTGATTTCTGATTCCTCATTTCTCACCTGTTTGGGTATGGATGTTGTCACGTTTACACAACGGGGATACCTGCCTCCCATCATTTCTTAGTAAGGTACATTTGGGCACACTCCAAGAGCGCTGCTTTCATTCCTAAATAGACCCTTCTCCAGTTATCCCTTCCAAGTCCCCCAGATAAGTTTTAAACTAAGCGTTTGTTGTTTAAATCCAGTTGTTAGAACCCATCAATCACAGGAATCCACCGCCCGCCCCCCCTTTCACTTTTTACTACATAGGTTGTCCATCATCGTAGGTGTTACCGGAGTGTGTTCAGGGCTTAAGGGCAACTGTGGTCTCCGAACATGTTAGGGTTTAGAAAACCTAAAGCTTCCTTTAAAATGAGCCCTTGATTACAATCACGCTGCAGCCTGTGAGAATTATATTGCGGTAAATGGTCACATTTCCTGCCTTCCAGTGTTTTGAGTGACATCACCTGAATCCTTGGCTCTCCCCTCCCGCCCGGAATATCTGGCACAGATACAAAACTTCTTGCCAGAAGTGGGTTCTATCCAGGAACAAAATGCAAACGCCAGGGACCTCTGACTCTTATGGTTCATGGCCAGCCCCTCCACACACACGTCCTTATTAGCCCCTAGCCCGAAAGCTGATACTGCACTTCTGAAGTTTTTAACATCATGACGCAGTGAGTGGTTAAGGTGCATGCATCACCTGTTTAAAACACTGGTATCGGGCCGCAAGTGTTTAAGAACCTGATTGCACAACCCTGAAATACGGATCAAAAACTACTGATCACGTTACCTTCGCGGCCCCCCCGACCACCGCTGGGGCTGTATGATAGCAGTAGGCTGGTACACGACTGACCACAAGCTGGTCATGTGGCTGAAACAGAAAGTGTTCAGAGCAGGAAGACTATTGCTAAACCTTTCCAGAATTACTTCTCAAACATTTCCCCTTCCCCTCCCCAGAGGTGTGATTCAGGGATTCATCTAAAGGTACGATGACGATTTTCAAACAAACCGACCATTATTGGAAAATTAAGAGACCACGGGTACCCTTTAACTACCCCTTTAGAGGTTGTTTGTTGGGTGCCTGTGATATGTGGTTTGTGATTTTTCAAGGGCCTATCACAACCTCCTCGATTGTGAACAATGAATTTAACCCCTAAGGATACAGGTCATGTGTTGTTTTTCCCTCCCCCTCGTCAGTACAGTCACGATTTCCATCCAGGGCATTAGATTAGATGGGGGCCGGTGTACAGTTCATAGAAATGAGAGGTTTTCCTTCCATCCTCTTACCGCCCCTCCGCGTACTTTTCTGCAGTTTCTCCATATTGCCGACCTGATTAGGACAAGTTCATCCCCCCTGCCAGCTAAGACAAGACACAATTGTGTTTTCTTAGCACGTTTTTTACTTAACTGTAGAGAAGAGAAGAGAGAGGTTAGAAACATTTAATGGGAAGACGGTTTAGTTTCTCTTATGAATAATAATAAATAAGTCATAAAAATTACTCTCTTCTGCGTACGACTTCCCTATCCATTCCGTCGCAACCATTCCCACAGGGGTTGGAAAACAATATTATTCTTGGGGGAATGAAGTTTTAAATATAATAAAATTGTTCAAGTCTGTTCATGGCTTTTTATATTTTGGAGCATGTGCAATTTGGAAGCCAGCAGGTGCCACGCAGCAGTCTGGATGTCGATCACCAGCCTTGATTGATTTGAATGGAGGAGGGGCCAGCCTACTCTACCAGATGGGACAATAACAATCTTTGTGTTTTACAGCTCTGAGCTCTGGACACTGCCTAATCTTAATCCGTGTCCTAGCTCTGTTCTACCGTTTCTACCTCTTACTTTCCCGTCTGGCAAGCCCTAGTCTGCTTCCTCCTGCAGCCTAGCCTCCTTGTATCCCTTGCTTCTAAGCTAAAGCCTCTACACACGTTGGATAATGTCTCGTACATGCAAGCCGACGAACGTTTACGACATTATCGTTAATCTTCATAATTGTAACGCCATCCTACACACGTAACATAGTCCCCCCACGATAGTCCTCAGATAGACGTTCGTACGTAAGTACGTTCGTATCTTCGCGCAATTACGACGCAGAGCATGCCGCGCTTTTATAGTTTTTTCGTACGGTTAACGATAATTGCCGACTATGTACAAATTACGATAACGGCAAGAACAAATCCCGCCAGGCTATCTCGAAAACAACGACAACATTTTGACGGTCGTTGATGGTATATTTTCGGACGAATGTTTGTATGCTTGGTCTTCGCCGGCTGCATCGTACGACAATTATCCAACGTGTGTACGAGGCTTAAGGTTCAGAAGAGTATATCCTCTTAGCTAAAGGATACTTTGTCTATATGCTCCCCTCATGTGGACTAAAGCTGCTCTTTTTATTCCCAAATTCTCTCTTTGAAGTGCAATGACCAACCATCAACCAGCAACCAATCATCAGACTTACTGAACACAGAACCAATCGAAATGACTTAACCATCTGCATAGCCATGCCGGCACCGAACTAATGAGTTTAACAACAGGAGTCCCAGGAGTTTTTCCTCATTGAGCCATCTTGTGGACAAAGGACTAACTGCAATTCCCAACAGTGCCCTTGGTACATGTATATATACAATTATGTACAACAAGATATAATACTGGGAGAGGTGGTGCCTGTATGAACAATTTTGTTTATTATTAAAGACTGGTAACCCCACTCTCCCTTAGCATTTATTATTTAATATTTACACGACCCCCCCCCCGATGGACTTTTTGTGATACGCATATATACAGAGACCTATCGACTACCCGTGGAGGAGCGAGCGTTTGGGTAAGTACCTTACCTTCTCTCTGGCTCCTGCGGGTTTTTATTGAAGAACAGGAGGTAAGACACAGCTCCTTTACCTCCCGTTCTTCAATATATTGAATAGCAAATTTTTCATTTAAAGCAGTGGAGATTCCCTTTAAATAATAATGACTTACTAATATCCAGTAGTAATTACGGCAATGATGTGATGTTCCGATTGTGTTGTTATGGGGTTACCTACCGACAATGATGCTTTATAAATACAGCCTAGTATTCCTTTGTGCACTTGCTGTGCGTATTGCCAAGACTACATTGATATGAGTAGGCAGCTGTTCATGAACATGAACAAATTACGTCACATTAGGGGTGTGGCCGAGCTGTGTGACATAATTCTACGTTCACATAGAGGCGTGGTGGGGGCCTAACGGCATTTTGGAGGCGAGTTATCTTGTAGGTTTTGGGTACGGAGTTTTGGGGTGGTCTTGCAGGTGTGAGGGAGACCACCCCAAAATCAGGAGACTCCAGCGACTCTCGGGAGGGTGGGATACCTGCAACAGGAGATTTAGTAGGACTAGAGTCTGGTTGTCCCACCCAAGAATAGGGACATAGTGGGCCAGACATAGGGTAGAATTCCCACAACAGTGACCTGAGAGCTTGGGTGACACTAACAAGCTGATGTTATTTATGGTTTTTCTGATCCCTCTCCGGTTTGTGAGTATTTATGTGTAATCTGTGCCATGCTATGTCACCCTCTATTGTACTAATTGGCAATGCCTTATTAATATTGTTCTGTTATAATAATATACTGTTAAGTTCAAGAACCACCTGGCCCCCATTTATTGTATTCTACGTAGATGGTAGTTCACACAACCCTGCCTCCAACATATGCAAGTGTGCCACTCCTGGATAAGGCTGACAGTCTCTGTAGCAAATGAAACATCCCCGACCATCCCCCCCCTTTTTACTATCGCCTTACACTACCAATACAGGAAGAATTAATAAGGAAACCTACTCTTGATCCTTTTTAGCCAGGTAAAGATAATGTCACAGTAGGGTGTTACTCCTTACCAAGAAGATTTAAAGTGCTTGGCGGACTGACCGGAGATTAAATGATCTGTATCATTTAGACAATGATTATTATTCAGGTGGTTGAACATTCACAGAAATGAAAAAACCAAACAGAAAAATAAACGAAAGTGATAATTGTGTGTTTAATGAAACTATAACATACAAGTTTAGAGAGACCCTATTGCTGTTTGTGAAAATAGACGTGACAGTGGTTGACAAGATTATGGCCTTGTATCGTGTTGTATAAGAACAGTGCGCTTGGTGTTGCGATGTACGAGGCATCCAGAAAACAGCGTGTCCCTTTCATGTTGTACTCTTACTGTTGTGCCGGTTAGTCCAAAGTTGTGTTTGCTTCTTACATTTAATAGGTAAGTGATAAGAAATGCATTGCACAAGTTGTGCTAATATCAGGTTCACTTTATTATCCTCCCCCTGAGCGTATTATTCTATAAGTGTAACTATTAAAGGGTGATGTTGGAGGATTTGTTTTCTTATAAGTGTACTATTAAAGGGGTGATGTTGGAGGGTATAGTCTTTCTATAATGTTCACTATTAAAGGGGTGATGTTGGAGGGTATGTGTAGTATAGTGTCTTATTGGGATGAGTTGGGGGTTTGTTCCTTTGTAACTATTAAAGGGGGTATGTTGGCGGGTATGTGTTTCTATAGTTAACTATTAAAGGGGGGATGTTGGAGAGTATGTGTTCTATAAGTGTAAACTATTTAAAGGAATGTTAGAGGTAAGTTTTCTATAAGTGTAACTATTAAAGGGGAATGTTTGAGGGTATTTGTATCTATAAGTGTAACTTTAAAGGGGTGATGTTGGAGGGGTATGTGTTTCTATAAAAGTTTAACTATTAAAGGGGGGATGTGGAGAGTATGTTTATCTATAAGTGTAACTATTAAAGGGTGATGTTGGAGGTAAATGTTTTCTATAAGTTTAACTATTAATAGGGGGGATGTTGAAGAGTATTGTTCTATAAGTTTAAACTATTAAAGGTGGAATGTTGCAGGGTATGTGTATCTATACGTGTAACTATTAGGGGGAATGTTTGGAGGGTATGTGTTTCTATAAGTGTAACTCTTAAAGGGGAATGTTGGAGAATATGTGTTTCTATAATGTAACTATTAAAGGGGGAATGTTGGAGGGTATTGTGTTTCTTCTTAAGGGTAACTATAAGGGGTAATGTTGGGGTATGTGTATCTATATTGTAACTATTAAAGGGGGAATGTTGGAGGGTATGTGTTTCTATAAGGGTAACTATAAAGGGGTATGTTGGAGGGTATGTGTTAATCTATAAGTTGAATCTTAAAGGGGGAATGTTGGGGTATGTGTATCTATAAGTGTACTATTAAAGGGGGAATGTTGGAGGGTATGTTATCTATAAGTGTAACTATTAAAGGGGGAATGTGTTGGAGGGTATGTGTATCTAAAGTAACTATTAAAGGGGTAATTTTGGAGGTATGTTGTTTCTATAAGTGTACACTATTAAAGGGGTAATGTTGGGAGGGCATGTGTTTCTATAAGTGTAACTATTAAAGGGGGAATGTGTGGAGGTTGTATCTATAAGTGTAACTATTAAGGGGTAATGTTGGAGGGTATGGTGTTTCTCTATAAGTGTACACATTAAGGGATGTTTGAGGTGTATGTGTTTTTCGATAAGTGTAACTACTTAAAGGGGGAATGTTTGAAGGGTATGTGTATTCAAGTGTAACTAAAAAGGTGAATGTTGGAGGGTATGTGTTTCTATAAGTGTAACTATCAAAGGGGAATGTGGAGGGTAGGTGTATCTATAAGTGTAACTATTAAAGGGGGAATGTTGAAGGGTATGTATCTATAAGTGTAACTATTAAAGGGGGAATGTTGGAGGTTAGGTGTATCTCTAAGTGTAGCTATTAGGGGGAATGTTGAAGGGTATGTGTATCTATAAGTGTAACTATTAAGGGGAAGTTGGAGGGTAGGTGTATCTATAAGTGTAACTATATAAGGGGAATGTTGGAGGGTATGTGCATCTATAAGTGTAACTATTAAAGGGGGAATGTTGGAGGTAAGTGTTCTATAAGTGTAACTATAAATGGTAATGTTGGATGGAGGGTATGTGTATCTATAGTGAAACTATTAAAGGGGGATGTGAGGGTATGTGTTTTATAAGTTATCTAAAGGGCTGTTTAGGGTATGTGTATCTATACTGTAACTTTAAAGGGGAAGTTGGAGGGTATTGTGTATCTATAGTTACCTATTAAAGGGGGAATGTTGTAGGGGTATGTGTATCTAAGTGTAACTATTAAAGGGGAAGGTTGGAGGGTATGTGTATCTATAAGTGTAACTATTAAAGGGGGAATGTTGGAGGGTATGTGTTTCTATAAGTAACTATTAAAGGGGGAATGTTGGAGGGTATGTGTTTCTATAAGTGTAACTATTAAAGGGGGATGTTGAGGTATGTGTTTCTATAAGTGTAACTATTAAAGGGGATGGTGGAGGGTATCGTTTTCTATATTTAACTATTAAAGGGGGAATGTTGAGGTATGTTGTTTCTATAAAGTGTAACTATTAAAGGGGAATGTTGGAGGGGTAATGTTTCTATAAGTTAACTATACAAGTGGTAATGTTGGAGGGTATGTGTATCTATAATGTAACTAATTAAGGGGGAATGTTGGAGGGTATGTTGTATCTATCAGTGTAACTATTAAGGGGAATGTTGGAGGTATTGTATCTTCTATACTTAAACTATTAAAGGGGAATGTTGGAGGGTATGTGTATCTATAAGTGTACATTAAGGGGGAATGTTGGATGTAGTGTTATCTATAAGTGTAACTATTAAAGTGGGGAATGTTGAGGGTATGTGTTCTATAAGTGTAACTTATAAAGGAGGGGAATGTGGGAGGGTATGTGTATCTATAACGTTAAGTGTATGGATCTATTAAGTGTAATATAAGGAGGAATGTTTGGAGGGTATGTGTATCTATCAAGTGTAACTATTAAAGGGGAATTGTTGGAGGTATGTGTATCTATAATGTGTAACTATAAAGGGAATGTTGAGGGTATGTGTATCATAATGTAACTATTAAAGGGGAATGTTGGCAGGGTATGTGTATCTATAAGTGTTAACTATTAAAGGGGGAATGTTGGAAGGTATTGTGTTCTATAAGGTAACTATTAAAGGGAATGTTTGGAGGGTATGTGTGTTCCTATAAGTGTACATTAAGTGGTAATGTTGGAGGGTATGGTGTTTCTATAAGTGTACTATTAAGGGGGAAGTGGAGGGTAATGTTTTAATCTATAAGTGTAACTATTAAGGGGGAATGTTGAGGTATGTGTATCTATAGTGTAACTATTAAAGGGGTAATGTTGGAGGGTAGTTGTTTCTAAGATTAACTATTACAGGGGGAATGTTGAGGGTATGTGTATCTATAAGTGTAACTATTAAAGGGGAATGTTGGAGGGTATGTGTTTTCTATAAGTGTAACTATTAAAGGTGATTGTTGGAGGGTATTGTTATCTTAAGTGTAACTATTAAAGGGACTGTTGGAGGGTAATTGTGTTTCTATAAGTGTAACTATTAAGGAGAATGTTGGAGGGTATGTGTATCATATAAGTGTAACTATTAAGGGGAATGTTGGAGGGTATGTGTATCTATAAGTGTAATATTAAAGTGGTATGTTGAGGTATGGTATCATAAGTGTAACTATTAAAGTGGTAATGTTGGGGTATGTTATCTATAATGTAACTATTAGGGGAATGTGGAGGGTATGTGTATCTTAGTGTAACTGTTGGAGAGTGTTTTGCTATCTCCATTTTTTTGCCACTAAAATCAAGGGACCATTTTAATGCATGGCATAGAATGTGTGTATGTATTTTTTTTCTTATATAAGCCGCTATGCCTTGTGAAGGTTCTCATTTATCCAGGTCATGGTATATCTGTTGTATTCAATTAGATCACTGGACTTGAAGTTTTATTCTTGAAGACGTTTCGCTAGTCATTCCGACTGGCTTTCTCAATTCAGAATGATTGTACAAAATCTGTGGAATTATGTACCTGAAAATCCCCAATTAGCATATCACAGCCGGGTGTTACGGGTTGTGATTGGATAGTGGCTAAAGGTTGTATGTGAACCCAGGGTAAGGTGTTAAAACAGCATTGTACATGGCAGACAGTTGGTGTCAAACCCCCCTGCCCTCTATTAGGCTTGGTTTCTTTTTTGACATAAATGGCCTCCTTACCACCTCTCTTGAACCAGTCTCATTCCCTTTTGCCAATTGTTAACCATTACAATCTAAAGGAATGTCCTTTATCCTTAGATGCAGGTACACGCGATTCCTGAACCCGAGGAATTTTGCTCTTCTTGTCTGGGCCATTCATTGATGCAGTTGCTGTTTGGTCTCCCCCACATACAAATCGAGCACTCTCAACTGCACTGCACTGGCGATATGATGTCACTCTTCACTGCACTGAATTTCTCAAGACCCCTGCTACATAGGGGATGACCATGTTCTTCCTCCTGTCTCTTGCTTTTCCCCTTCACTGTTGGTATTTCGTGTTCTTTCTTCCTTCTACTTCTTTTACAAAGGCCCAGTCTGGATATCCACAAGGTTTAAGGTCTCCTCTAGATGTTGTTCATTTTCTTTAGCCTTCGCCTCTGTGCTAGTGGGGATGTTCTCAGCTCTGTGTTGCGGTTCTGTTAAGGAGGTAATTTATGTGAAAAATAGAAACCAAGCCTAAATAGAGGTGGGGGGTTCGCACCAACTGTCTCCATGTACAATGCTGTTTTGACACCTTACTCTGGGCGTTCCTATAACACCTCTTAGCCACTTTATCCTAATCACACCCTTACACCTGGCTGTGAATATGCAATTGGATTTTCCAGGGTACATAATTGCCACAGATTCTTGTACAATCATTCTGAATTAGACAAAGCCAGTCGAATACTGCGACACGCCTTCAAGAACTAAACTTCAAGTCCAGTTCATCTAATTGAATACAACAGATATTGATATAGCGCTACATATTCCGCAGTGCTTTACAATTATTTACTCAATACACATCAGACCCTACCCCGAAGAGCTTACAAACATCTAAGCATATTTTTTTACCCATACAACCTATCAGTAGTCTTTATGATTGTGGGGGAACCGGAGTGCCCAGAGGAAACGCAAGCACGGGGAGAACAACAAACTCCTTGCACAGTTCCAGGGTGGAACGACTCGGACCTCAGCACTGCAAGGCATCAGTGCTACCCACTGAGCCACCGTGCTGCCCAGAGTAAATGTTGTTAATCTATAAACAAGTAACCCTTACTCTGAAGTGTGTGTTGCTTCATGCCTTCAATCCAACAATTGTTTTGATAAGGTGAGATTGACTGGGACTAGAATTGGACAGGGAAGTCCTTGACCGCCAGGCTGGCCCAATAATAGATAGGGGTGTAACAGCTAGCTCTCCCGTATATGTTATATTTTCCCCTAATTAGGTGGCAAAACTTACCTGGTCTTCACTACTTTCCCCCCTCCCTCTCCCTTTAAATAAACTGACTCCTCCTTTTATATGAAATGACTTAATGACTTTCTGAGAGGTCAGCATGCTTAATATCACTATGAGAAGCGGGGTAGAGGGAATTTCCCATCATCCATTTCACACATTCCAACTCTCACCATTCCAGTTTTAGTAAAATTGCAATGACAGCCTGAAATGTAAAGAAATAAAGGACGGCTCAACAAAGAATGGTGAGGGGAAGAATTATAGTTTCCAGTAATGGTCATTTTAATATCACCATCCTTCCGTATCGATGCCCTTTAATTGTTAAACTTGTAATCAGTGCAGGCGCTAATTACATTTATAAGTGTGTCATTAGATCAATGATCTGGAAACCCAATTGCCCAAGTGCAGTCCCATAATCAGGTTTGTAGAATCATCTGACTTACCTGCCCAAGCTCCATATTGCTTGAGATCCTGTTTCCAACACATGGAGAGGACATGAGATCTGAGTCCATTCAGGATCTTCCAGCCCAAGGTTGCAGCTAAATAACCCACAGTAAGGACCCCAATAATTGTAAAACCTCCATACAGGTAACTTAACGCCGCTGTGCTCATCTCTGTCCCTAGAGAGGCTCTTGCAATGTGGGAAATAATCTAATCTGTCTGGGAATAGTAAGGGAACTCCACCCATGTATAAATGGTTAGTTACAAGACACATCCAAGAGGAGGGTTACGAGAAGCTTGGAGAGAACTTTGCAACTATATAATAGGTGGCTTCAGTTTGAAATCCGAGAGAGAGGTCAGGACCTAGAAATCTGTCTGACTCCACGTGACATGCATTCTGACATTCTTCGTTCAAAAGTTTAATGACAGGTGAGTCATTGGCTTAAAAGGAGCCATGCAGATTATTATTTTATTTCTATGATAAACAACAAACAGAGGCTGTACTTCTAGGGAGGTGACCTCTGCCCTGTAAATTGTGTTGCAACACTGGAACTAGCATACAAAAAAACTTATCTGGGGACACTCCCAAACAGGAATCAAACCTCGCAAATATATTATGGATTTTAATATAGATAAGAAACTTTTATATTTCCCAAAGGAATATCTCTATAACAAAAATAATACGTCTTTCTACATCACTCATTAAAAATGTGACGGTGACTAGTGTAAAACCAAGTGAACCCTGGAAGTGATCGTAGTACAATCGCCTGTACAATACCATTGGGGTAGTTTACTACTGCATGGAATTGTGTGTGGCCAAGGTCATTCCTTTATGGTAAACCAAGTTATTAATAAAGTGGTGAAGAATTGTAGTTTTGTAAGGGTTAGGCAGGGGTTATGGGTCGGCCAAAAAGGTTGGACTAGATAGATAAAAGTAATTATTCAATCAACGTCCAATACAGTGTTACTATGTAACTGTTGGATTATGGGTAGGGTAAAAAGGTTGGACTAGATGGACGTATGTCTTTATACAACTTCCAATAATGCTACTATTAACTCTGTTATAACACCTTATGGGTAGGTATAAAGGTTGACTAGATGGATGTCATGTCTTATCACAACCGCCCAATGCTATGTTACTATGTAACTGTTATCAGACATTGGGTAGGGTATAAAGGTTGGACTAGTGGACGTTAGTCTTTATAACAACCTTCAATACTATGTTACTATGTAACTGTTATCAGACATTATGGGTAGGGTATAAAGGTTGGACTAGATGGACTTATATTCTTTTACAACCCCAATACTATGTTACTATGTAACTGTTATCCAGACATTATGGGTATGGTATAAGGTTGGACTAGATGGACGTATGTCTATACAACCTCCAATACTATGTTACTATAGTAAACTGTTATACAGACATTATAGGGAGGGTATAAAGGTTGGACTAGAGGACGTATGTCTTTATACAACCTCAAATACTGTGTTACTATGTAACTGTTATACAGACTTATGGGGTAGGGTATAAAGTTGGACTTTAGATGGATGTATGTATTTATGCAACAACCTCCAATACTATGTTACTTTGTAACTGTTATACAGACAATTATGGTAGGGTATAAAGGTTGGACTAGATGCGACGTATGTCTTTCCAACCGCCAAGCTATGTTACTATGTAACTGTTTATACGACATTATGGGTAGGGTATAAAGGTTGGACTAGATGGACGTATGTCTTTATACACACCTCCAATACTATGTTTACCATGTAAACCGTTATAACAGACACTTATGGGTAGGGTATAAAGGGTTGGACTCGATATGGGATGTCTTTATATAACCTCCAATACTATGTTACTATTAATAGTTTAACAGATATTATGGGTAGGTATAAAGGTTGGACTAGATGGATGTATGTCTTTATACAACCTCCAATACTATGTTACTATGTAACTGTTATACAGACTTATGGGTAGGGTATAAAGGTGGACTAGATGGACATATGTCTTTATATAAACCCAATACTATTACTATGTAACGGTTTATACCAACATTATGGTAGGGTATAAAGGTTGGACTAGATGGATGTATGTCTTTATACAATCTCCAATACTATGTTACTATTAATGTGATACAGACTTATGGGTAGGATATAAAGGTTGGACTAGATGGACGTTTGTCTTTATACACCCCTCCAATACATGTTAATGTAACTGTTATACATACATTATGGTAGGTATAAGGTTGGACTAGATGAACGTATGTCTTTATTACAACCTCCAATGCTATGTTATTATGTACGTTATACAGACATTATGAAAAGGTAGGGTTATAAAGGTGGATAGATTGACGTATGTTCTTATACAACCATCCAAACTATTTACTATGTACTGTTAGAACGACATTATGGGTAGGGTATAAAGGTTTGGACTAGATGGACCGTGTCTTTAATACAACCTCCAATACTATGTTACTATGTAACTGTTGAAGAAGACATTATGGGTAGGGTATGATAAGGTTGGACAGTGGATGTATGTCTTTAACACCTCCATACTATGTTACCATGTAACTGTTATACAGACATTATGGGTAGGGTATAAAGGTGGACTAGAGGACGATGTCTTATACAACCCCTCCAATACTATTTACTATGTAACTGTTATACAGCACTTATTGGTAGGGTATAAAGTTGCTAGATGGGACGTAATGTTTTAACAACCTCCAATACATGTTACTATGTAACTGTTATACAGACATATGGGTAGGTATAAAGGTTGGACTAGATGGATGTATTGTATTTATACAACCTCCAATACTTGTTAGCTATGTAACTGTTAATACAGACATTATGGGTAGGTATAAAGGTTGGATTAGATGGACTATGTCTTTATACAACCTCCAATACTATTTACTACTTAACTGTTATACACATATGGTAGCTATAAAGGTTGACTAGATGGACGTATTCCTTGTAATACAACCTCCAATACGATGTTACTATGTAACTGTTATACAGACTTATGGGTAGGGTAATAAAGTGTGGACTGATGGACAATGTCTTTACACACCTCCATACTAGTTACATGTAACGTATACAGACTATGGGCATGGGTATAAAGGTGGACTAGATGGACTATTCTGTTATCCAAACTCCATACTAGTCCTGAATTTGGTAACCAGGGGATCTCTTTATTCTGAAGTATCACATGTGGGATGGATAGTAGCAGTGAGCCATTTATTAAATACAAAGGAGACATGGAGCTGAAAAGGATTGTTTTGGGTCCAAATTTGTGGAATATGTATTAAAGGGTAATCTCCCCCCCTAAATTAAAGTTGTTACCATGTGTAGCTCACACCATCCCACCCCCAACCGCTGAGTTCATTCTACAAGAAAATCCAGAGAAATTACTTACAAATCTTCGCTCCCTTCCCTGCTCTCTGCTTGTCAGAACATCAAGAGGGGCAGGACTGGTAGCCGTACCTGTGTTTGGCTAGCTGGCAGCCAATCACAGATGCGGCCTGCTGGCCAGAGCACTGGGGAACGAAGGTCTGTAGGAAACTTTCTGTGGCTTTCAAGTAACTTTTCTGTTGGAGGTAGTTGGGATGGACTGCACAATGTAAAATGGTTTTAGTGCTAGGGGATCATGACAAAGGGTCCAAAGGGAGAGAGGGCCCCCTATGCATTTTACATTCCTTTTGAGATTTAGGAAGTAGCAGGGACCAGATAACACACAGACAGAGGGAGCACCAAAGGAACCATCAGAGGGAGCACCAGAGGGACCATCAGATGAA
This sequence comes from Hymenochirus boettgeri, assembly GCA_019447015.1. Lineage (NCBI taxonomy): Eukaryota > Metazoa > Chordata > Amphibia > Anura > Pipidae > Hymenochirus > Hymenochirus boettgeri. Next base: position 200,990 of record JAACNH010000279.1, on the reverse strand, counting down.
GCACCAGAAGGACCATCAGAGGAAGCACCACAAGGACCATCAGAGGAAGCACCAGAAGGACCATCAGAGGAAGCACCAGAGGGACCACCAAGAGGAACCAAGGCCATTAGAGAAGCCCAGAGTGACTATCAGATGAGCAACCAGAGGGACCATCAGAGGAAGTATCAGAGAGAGCACCAAGGGACCATTATAGTAAGCACCAGAGGGTCCATCAGGAAGTACCAGAGGGTCCATCAGAGGAAGCACCAGAGGGACCATCAAGAGGAAGCACCATAAGGACCATCATAGAAGCACCAAGTGACCACCAAAGAAGGTCACTAAGGGCCATTTAGAGTCCATCAGAGGAGCACCATAGGGACCATCAGAGAACACCAGTAAGGACATCAGAGGACCATCAGAGGACACCAGAGGGGCCATCAGAGGGAGCACCAGAGGGACCATCAGAGGGAGCACCAGAGGGACCATTAGAGGAAGCACCAGAAGGACCAATATAGAGGAAGCACCAAGGTGTCCATCAGAGGAAGCACCAGAGGGACCATCAGAGGAAGCACCAGAAGGACCATCAGAGGAAGCACCAGAGGGACCACCAGAGAAGGCACTAGAAGGCCATTAGAGGAAGCACCAGAGGGTCCATCAGAGGGAGCACCAGAGGGACCATCAGAGGAAGCACCAGAAGGACCATCAGAGGGAGCATCAGAGGGAACACCACAGAGGGTACCATCAGAGGTAGCACACAGAGGGACCATCAATGGAACACCAAGGGCCATCAGAGGAAGCCACAAGAGGGAGCACCAGAAGGGACCATTAGAGGAGCACCAGAGGGGTCCATCGAGGAAGCCACCAGAAGGACATCAGAGGGAGCACCAGAGGGACGCATCAGAGAGCACCAGAGGGACCATCCAGGAGGAGCACCATAGGGTCCATCAGAGAGCCGCACCAAAGGGCCATCAGAGGGAGCACCAGAGGGAAAAAACCCATTAGAGGAAGCACCAGAAGGTCCTCCGAGGAGAAACCAGAGAACCATCAGAGGAAGCACCGAGACATCGAGGGACCTCATAGGGAGCAACCATAGGACCATCAGAGGGAGCACCAAGGAGCCAAAGGACCAAGAGGAGCACCAGAGGTCACCTCAGAGGGAGCACCGAGGACCATCAGAGAAGCAACCAAGGACCAAGAGGGAGCACCAGAGGGAGCATCAGACAATGAAATTCACATGGCAAATTAAAGAGAGAAACTCCTACAATGAATCATAATCACCTACAATCCACACACGTACAAATGCCAAGCCCATATCTCTATTATAGTAAACCGAACCAATGCTCCTGTCTGCCATTTAATGTGGTGTAAAAGATGCTGTGTATAAAATACTTCCAGGGGGAATCTATAAAGAAGATCAAAATGACCAACCACCGTTTTAATATCGAGAAGAGAAATGTATGCACACCGACAGCCTGGAATATGGAAGTCTATGAAAACATGTAATATACTGAGAGAAGGACATCATTTGGGAGGCGATAGCATGTTGCCATGTGTTAGATAATTGAATTAACTTTACTGTTCACTCTCCCTCACTCTTTGCTAATTAGAACTTAACCGAGAGATGCTACTTCCAAATTCCTTTCTTAAAGTCACGCTAACCATACGTACCAAGATTTGCAAATGGCGGGACTCCTTTTTACTCTGCCCATTCCCGTTCCAGCCAACCCCACCTATTCCCCCTGACAGCCCTGACCCAGTCCTCCCGGGAGAAAGCTGTGTCCTGCACACCCTCACAGGCCCATGATAAATGGTCTCTTCTGGTACAATAATAATTTACAGATGGTTAGAGTGACTTTTAAGATCAGAATAATGGAAGGTGTGCAGGCTTCTGAAATTTCACCCATGCAATTGCGCATTTTGGGGGAAATCTACAGTAGTAAAAGAGGACTCGAAGAAAGGATTTAGTTCCCCTTTAAAAAACACGCAAAGTAGTCTTTGTTTATATATAAATATTTAGGTTATTCTAGGCCCTGGGCTTTGGTGAAGCAACGAAAGCCAGTTATAATAATAGCAGAATAATGCCAAACAATGGCTGAAACACTGGGAGTTTACTAACTCCACCCTCATTCCATTCATTCTACTCACACAAGATGTGACATATTCATTGCTGCCCATAATATAATATATAGTAAGCTTTGATATCATGGCTTTGTCTAGGAAGGAATGCTGGGAGATGTAGTTCAATAATCAACTAGAACAGTTCTAACCAACTTAATTATGTGATATAAAAACTACTTTACGGGCAAAAGTAAATAATTCACAACAACATGTGATTAAAAAGATTTTAGAAGATGTTTGAACTACAGTTCCCAGTATCCTTTCTAGTAAAAGTCAGCCTAAAACCAACGCTGTATTATCGAAGTAATATCGGGTTAAAGGGGTTTTTACACTGAGTTTGTGGGGTCTGCATTAAGTCTAAAAATATCTCGACTTTTGTTTTGAACACACAATTTAAAAAAAAATTATGTTTATTAAATTGCCAGGTAAATTACGTGGAAGAACATTACTGAATTTACCCAAAGAGAGAAAAAGAGACTTGCCGGCGAGTGTTCATTTAATCTTAAGAAGTTCTGAAAGAAAGACTCGAGTCACTCGATACGTCGACCATCTTCCCTATAGCCATGCATGATGGGAGGAGGGGTGGGTCCGCTGCCCTTGAGAGCTCTCACCAATTCGTTTAACTTCTACCACTAAAAGGGGGTTAGGAATGTCTATTACCTTATAAATAATCAAATTTGTTAATAAAAACAGCTTGGATTAAAAACTACATATTTTAGGGCAGCAATGAATATGTCACTTAAGGTCCCAGAATCCCTTACCACCAGAGGCTTAGCTACCAATGGAGCAGGAGCAAGGGGGGCATATTCTAATTTTTCCTATGACAGATATAGCCTCCTCATAGAAAAACAGTGTAGATGAAGATCATAATTTTGCTGGGGGCGCCCAGTGATTCCTTGTTACGCCACTAGTTACCACCTGGTTAAAATAATGGTCAAGTAACTGGGTTTTAAATGTATGAGGTTGATGTTTAAAAGATGCTACAGACTAGTATTCATGGTTGCAAGCTCTCTCCAGGGCCATCGATCAATAACCTTATCCTCTGCAGGTATAGTCCTCCGTCTGAGCCAATCCAATCACCAGAAACCACCACTGAAACAAGGTCGAACAATAGAGATGGACGCAAAACCGAACTCGAAGCCGAGTTCGAGCCTAACTTAATGAGTTCGGATGAAGTCAAACTATTTAAAATAGCTCAGGTTCGAACTAGTTCGATTTTCTGGACTTGCGGGATGTTTGAGAATTCTCAAATGTACGAGTATTTTCGAACATTCGACATGCCTCGAAAGGCCGCATCCAAAACCCCCTGAACGGCCAGAGATTCCCGAAAACGGCCGCTCGTAGATTGCCGAACGGCCGACAATCCCATGGCCAGATGTTCGGGGGTCCCGCAGCTCAAAACTGGGACCTCCCTCCCCGGCATTTATAAGTGCCCTTGCGGCACTGACAAGTGCTTTTGTGGGTGGTCCTGTCACTCGAAACCAGGATCCCCTGGTCCTAAAAAGGACCTTTTTCAGGTCTCTTATCGCCGATACCAACTCCGCAGATGTCCCCAACGCCGGGCGATGTCACTGTGGCCGCCAGTGACACCACCGGCGCTGGCAACATCAACATTGCCGAGCTCTTGATCCGACCTCTTCTTTTCTTTCTTATTTCTTCTGCCATCTACTGCGATGACTTCTGAGCTCTGCGGAGGTTTGCCCCTCTTTATATAGGTTTGCACAAGGACCACATCCAATTGTGATTGGTTAAGATTTCAATGCTTGAAATCATATGATCACACATTAACCAATCATATTTGAACCTTTAATCCTTTATGCGGGACCCCTCAAGCCGGGGGGAGCAGGAGTCCCAGTTTGAGCTGCGGAAACATCTCCAACGTTCCAACAGCTTTACTGGAAACATCTCCTGCATATTCTGGTTAGTAAATACAGTTTTATGTTTTGGATACGTTATTTCTAGTGCACAATATTTTTTTTTATTAAAGATCAATAAACGTTATACAAAAAAAAAAAATATATATATATACATAGAATATATAGTAAAGTACATATTTAAAGTTTTACTTCTTATTCTCAGGTAATAGTTTATAATTTGCATTTTCCATAGATTAAGGGAACAGACTGTCAAGTTAATGTCTAGCATGAGATCTAGGATAACATGAACTCTATTTTATTAAACAATTTAATAGAGTTGTGAAATGCGTGGAATAGTTTTTATCCCCATAACATCTGTCCTATGGTTACACCGAGAAGAGCTACTTCCAGGTCAGGGTCAATATTATAAACTAGAATTTCTTTAAACATATTAGGCTATAATTGTTGGACAGTTCCACAGCTTCTGCTGCATAGTGGGGAAAGTTGGGGGTAAATATGGTTGAGGAGGCTGGGTACCCCGTATATCCAACATTAAACTTTAATGGCTGTTTTCCTCAGGGAAACATTCAAAGCAGGGGTGCCCCTACCATGAAGCAAACTGAAACATTTGTCAGGGCACGTCCCTGCGAAACTTAAGGCAACATTTTAAAAAAATCCACCTTCCTGCAATACTGCATTACAGCATCAGTGTTAATAAGCACAGCACACCCACCTCCACAAGCCACGCCTATGTTCCCTGATAAAGCCCTCTTCAAGTGCCACACCTACTCATGTGCCATCTGATAGGCAGCATTTAAAAGTTGTTTCAGGTGTCAAAAACTCTAGGAACACCCCTGATTCAAAGTACCCCTATTGAAGAAATACGATTTTCCAATCCCACATTGTTTCTTTTATTTGTAGGTCTTTACTCCAATCAGACATTATGACGCTGTCCAGGTGGGTTAGAACATGAATCCATTGGTACATTTTTACTTGTTGGATTATGGAGACGAATCGTTTTGGGGGCTGAGGTTTGGGAAAAGTGAGTTTCCTATAGTGCTGTTACATGTGGTTTATAGGATTTATATTGTTTAAAGGTTGAATTTACCGTATATACTCGAGTATAAACCGACCCGAGTATAAACCGAGGTACCCAATTTCAGCTTAAAATCCTAATAAAAGTTGTTGACTCGGTTATAAACCGAGGTAGAAACTTGGCATTCAAGATGTTTGGAAACTACAACTCCCAGCTAATAAAGCATGCTGGGAGTTGTAGTTTCCAAACATCTGAATGCCACCCTCACTTGGCATTCAAGATGTTTGGGAACTACAACTCCCAGCATGCTTTATTAGCTGGGAGTTGTAGTTTCCAAACATCTTGAATGCCAAGTGAGGTGGCATTCAAGATGTTTGGAAACTAAAACTCCCAGCATGCTTATTAGCTGGGAGTTGTAGTTTCCAACATCTTGAATGCAAACCCTCACTTGGCATTCAGAGTGTTTGGAACTACAAACTCCCAGCTAATAAAGCATGCTGGGAGTTGTAGTTCCAAACATCTTGATGGCCCCCCTCACCCTCCCACCCAGTTTGTACCTGTGGTCTCTTCTCCCTGTGGTCTCTTCTCCCTGTGGGCTCTCCTCCATCCAAGGGCTTCCTGGCAGGTACGGTGCGGTATCTTGAGCATTCCGGCAGCCGCACGATCTTTCAGGCTGATTTTTCAGCCTGAAAAACTCGGTTTATACTCGAGTATATACGGTAATTTAATCCTCTAACATTATGACTTGTTATAAAAGTCCCATTTGTGGGTTACTGGTATACAACCATTGCAATTATCCAATAGGAGGTTAAAAACCATCTTATAGTATGGTAAACAGCAAACATTCACATGCATTCATATTAAATTCCACCAAGAAAGAATTTAGGATGGGTTGCTGGCTGGTCGGGTAAAACACGTAGATTAAAACCTTAATGTTTAAAGAGAAAATCCCACCTGTAAAGAATTTGACTTTTGGCTAAGACCAAAGTTATTGGTTTAAGGTCAATGATGAGTCTGGAAATATTTGGTAAGGGTAATAATGGTGTTGTTTTCTTATTATGTCACTAGGGGCATCACAGGTTGGCCTAGCCAGAACCCCCCGCTCCTTGTCCTAGCTATTGCTCAAACTCACTTCGTAGTAAGGAGCGTAAGTTTCTTTTACTACAGTTGTAGGGATCCCTCTGATTATAATATTTTCAAGGTCCTCAACCCATAAGAGAGAGTTTTTTAATCTGCTCTCCTCTCTCAAAGATTGTGTGGCATCTGCTAAATAGCCAGATCTGGTTTTCCTGCAACCCAAGTCGGAGAAAACAGTCATAAGAGTATGGATAGCGTCAGCTATGTCTTCCCTAATTACTGAGGGGAATCGGGTTACCCGGTCAGCTGGAATGGTACCTGTTTCCTATCAAGTTGTTTTTGCAGCAGGTGGGGGTTGTGTGTGTCTGGTTTTGATCTGCTGTATTCCGGAGAGACAAGTGGTATTGTTACTTGGCCTTGCTGGAGGAATTGTGCAGTTTTCATTGACATTGTGGTGTGTTTTACCTGTGTTGGGCAAATAAAGAGGAATTATTGTTCTCTGAGAGAGGAAAATGGGCAGGTAAATGCTGTTGATCAGATGGATTATAATGGATACTGGCAGGTGTTAGCAGACCTCCGAATTTACGCGTCCGCCATGTTGTAATCTTGTGAGCGCCCCCCAAAATGTTTGTGTTTTGTTGGGTACATTATTTCTAGCAAATGTAAAGGTAAGAGGAGCACACTACTTCCTTGTGAACTTCACAATTTATTTATTGCAAAAACAACATCAACAACGTTTCGGGTGCTTACTGCCCCTTCCTCAGTTATCAAAGAAGGGGCAGTAAGGACCCAGAAATGTTGTTGATGTTGTTTTTGCACTAAATATATTGTGAAGTTCACAAGGAAGTAGTGTGCTCCTCTTTACAGTCTCTGGATTGCCTTAAAGCTCTGGGTAGGGGTTGTGGTGTGGAGGATTGCACCTACAAACTACTAGGCCAAAGCCAGCAACAGTGTGCTAGAGTGGTTCCATATTGGCATTGATAGTGTACATTGTTCTAGCCTTTAAGCCTAAAGTCGATTTTGTCTCCACTGTAGTTCCCCTTTATAATATTCTAAAGTCTGTTTGTTAAAGTAACCTAACTAGTTCCACAGTAAAAGATCAAGTCTTGGGAGTTTACTGAATCCACCCAGAGATCACAGGAAGACATTTCGTCCCATAAACAACTTCAAATCACAGCTAATGGGAGAATCGGACAAGAAATCCAAATTTAGAAGTTTCTGAGAAAATATAAAAAAAATTATTATTCCTACAGGGATCTTGTGCAGCAGGTGGGCAGAACAATGGTTAATGCTGGTGTACAAGATGGCTGCAAGATTCTGTATTCCCTTAGAAATACTAAATACCCAACCACCCCACCCCCTCTTCTTTAAAGTTCCCAGGGTTAGGACGTTAACTGCTTAGTCCACACTGCTTGGTTTGGTCTGGATTCATTGATTTACTTACCTTAGTAAGTAACTTACCTTAGATTAGTTGTTTTCCCCTGCCTGGAATATAGGGGTAAAGGGGTAAATAGGAATGGGATATAGGTATACATGCAGTATATAAGAAAGGGGTATAGGAGTAAAAGGTTATGTATGAAGGGTGTGTAGGGGTAAAGGGGCATATAGGAAGGGGTGTAGGGGTAACGTTGTATACAGGAAGGAAATATCGGTGTAAATTATTGTATATGAAGGGGGTGTAGGGGTAAAGGGGTAAATAGGAATGGGATATAGGTATACATGCAGTATATAAGAAAGGGGTATAGGAGTAAAAGGTTATGTATGAAGGGTGTGTAGGGGTAAAGGGGCATATAGGAAAGGGGTGGAGGGGTAACATTGTATACAGGAAGGAAATATCGGTGTAATTTATTGTATATGAAGGGGGTGTAGGGGTAAAGGGGTATACAGAAAAGGGGAAAAGAGTAAAGGGGTGTATATCAAAGGGGTGTAGGGGCAAAGGGACACATAGAAAAGGGGGTTATGAAGGGGTGTGTAGGAAGAAAGGGGTATATAGGAAGGGTATGCAGGGGTAAAAGATATATGGGAGGGGGATGTAGGGGTAAAGGGGTAAATAGGAAATGGGATGTACTGTAGGAGTAAAGAAAATAGGGGGATATAGGGGTAAAACTGTATATGGGAAGGGGTGTGTGGGGGTAAACGTCTATACAGAAAGGTTTATTTCCTGGGCAGAACTAGGTTTTAAATAACCAAAAGTGCTGGGAGTTTTTTTATCCACCCAGAAACTATTTATAATATTAAATTAAATTCTCCTGTAGCCTTAACCAAGACAAGGCAACATGGGAAATGTGAGTGATCCCCACGTGGGAGGGAACTTATTAAAGTAATAATGTTAATATTAATAATAATTAATCTGACTGCTGAGGGCATTTCAATGGACTAGATATAATAGGGTTTATTGTGATTCTACACCTAGAACAAGTTCAGTGAGGCCCCCTACCCTAAGGCGGCCATTAAAACATATCTGACTGGATTCTGCCTGTCAAAAAACAAATTGCAGTAATAACATGGCTTCATTGTCTACCAAACAAACACAGAGATGTAATCACCTGCCCTGTGGCTACCCCATCCATTCTGCAATGCCCTAACACTCACACATGGAGAGATACACATTGCACCTTTCTCCAATTCCACAAGCTCTACAGCCCCATCTAGTGTTAAATGCAATAAAGTATTTTATGAATAGTTGGGTATCAGTAAAAATATCATCTCCCATGTTCATGTTTTACCAACAGAAAATATTTACCAGCAGTTTCTGGTCCATTTTTCTTTTAAAAATAATAATGGTAAATATTATCACCTTTCTATTTTTGTATAGAATATTGTCACTATTTGCACATTTATCCTTTTCACAATTAAATCTTATTAGCCCCAAGGGGGACGGACGTGGCTGTCTATTAACTGTAATCCCAGGAGTTCATGTTGTTTGGCTGTAAATACAATGACAATTTCATGACAACTGGGAATGTTAATTAACAGACAACTAGAGGATCCCGTTCTATATATATTATAACAAATGATATCGATATCTGTCAGGTTGGTAGAAATTATGTTCAAGTTCCTTGGGATCGGTTCAGATGTCGAAATAAACTCACACACACTATGGGATAATACACACGGACAACACACATTTTGTCTAGTAAACTTTTTTCCCCCCCAAATGTAGGGAACTTTCAGGGTTATTCAATAAAAGTTCTTATCGTTTAAAATGGTGCTAATTTTGCCCCAACCAATCAGATGTTAGCTTTCAAATGTTAAATAAGGTCTGATTGGTTGGGGCAAAATTAGCACCATTTTAAATGATAAGAACTTTTATTGAATCTCCCCCTTTGTATTTTCGGGGGGTTTTTCAGCACAAAATAAACATTGACTTATTATTATTATATATCCGAACTTCGCAAAATCCGCGAATTTTTTAAAAAATTTGAAAATTCGAAAATCCGCGAGCGACCCATTAAAATGGAAAAATCCTCGAAAATACGAGAAATCCTCGTAATTTCGAAAATTTTTCGAAAACGCGGTTCGGAAAAGTTCGGAAGGCGGAAAACTGGAAAATCCGCGATATCCGCCGTTCACGAACGAGGTAAATCCGCTGCGGATTTGGGTTTGGATCCGCGAACTGGGCCATCGCTAATTATTATTATTAATTTTTTTTTGTGATTTCATTTTTTAAAAAAAATAAAATTGTAAAAACGTGTAATAGAATTTTTTTCTTGATATATGTGAGTTTTCAATTGTAGAAAAGTCATGTTTATGGACAATAACATTTTTGTTCCCAAATGCTTTGATTTTCCTGAGTGCAACTTTTCCTATCCAGGAGACACCCAAGTTCTCCTAGTCTCTTTTGGTCCATTGGTGATTGAGAAGATGGCAAGGAAGGAAGAAGGACTTGAGCACCCCATGCATTTGGTTCAGGCCAGGGGAATAACTAGAAATCCCTAGACCCTATTGCAAAACGTTGTTTGGGGCCCTCCTTATTCAAAGGAAAAAAAGGTTTGCACTAGCTAGTTACACCAGCAATCCCCACTACCACCAGCCAGAAAAAGAACAAAAGTTCCAAGGGAGCCAAGATTAACCCACAATTACAACCCTCATTCTTACTCTCCAATATCTATAATTATTTTTAAATCTTTTAAAGGGCATGTCCACCCCCAAAACTATAATCCCCCCCACTACTGGCCCCACCATGTAGTGTAGTTTAATCCTTACCTCACATCCCAGCTCCATATGGTTCTCCTGTAGTCCCCATTTCTGTTCCATTTGCTTTCATCATCGGAACCTATATTTGTATCTTCATAGCCATCCTCAGGATCCGTACCAGGGATGGGAGACAGAAGACATTTCTAACCTGCAGTTCACACGTGACAGTAGTTTGTACGTATTATGGAACCTTGATGGCGGTTTACATGGGTCCGTCTGGTGGAAACTCCCTCAATATAAACAAGTTCTTATCTCTCTTGTACATTGTAATCACTCCAGTTATAAATCCCATCATATACAGCCTGAGGAACAAGGAGATCAGAGACGCTCTGAAGAAATATGTTAAAAATAATTTATATACAAACAACAATTAAAAATAGCAATTACACAGAGGCATGGGCACAGACCACAGGTAAGGTTGCTTGGGACACTTAGAGGAAACTTTGGCCTTTTGACAGAGGGGGGAGTCTGGCCTTCGGACACTAAGAGAGGATTCTGGCCTTGGGACATGGAGGAGGGGCTATGGCCTTGGTACACTAATGGGGCACTCTGTGCCGTAAAAGGCTTAATGTATAGTAAGGATATAAAGTCACTGAGGAGTTCCCTGACCATATACAGCAAGAGGCCGAAGGGAGGCAGGGAACTCGAAGTTGACTTTATAAACCTTATATTACACTGCAATGGGGCAAATTATTTCTTATAACACATAAGGTTTAATTATTTAACTTTAAAATGGGCTTTGTACAGCTTTAAATAAAAGCTGTGTCTTTTCCTTTTTCTCCCTCCAGTCAGTGTAAATCCCGGTCTCTGTGATGATTCATAGAAAAGACCTTCGGGTCTCCTGAGCTGCACTGAACACGGAGTCATCACGGAGACCAGGATTTACACTGACTGGAAGGAGAAATCACCATGTACTCCTAGACAGGATATCTACTGTTCAGGTCCTTTACTGTTAAGGTGACAGGCTTTCAATGGGTAAGTGCAGGGGTATATATCTTATAAAAACCTCTTAGCTACATAGTTAAGTCCAAATATACAAGGGCACTCACAGGGCTTTAAAGATAAAACATAACGTTTATTGGTAACAGTTAAACCGCATGTAATATAGTAAATGACCCATTTGCTCTCACAAGAAAATCTTTATACGCTTGCCACTGTGAGGGTGAGCAAAATCCTTGCCGACAAGCATTGAACGGCAAGGTAATACAATCAGGGCAGCTGTAACAACCCAGCTTTACTGACCCCCACATGGATATAGCATCACTGGGCTATAAATCAGTACATACCAAAAGATCAGACAAATTACGACCTTGTCTATAAGTATGGCGGGAATGGTTAAGCGGTAAGTGCCTATATCCTAAAGCCCACACAGGCATGTAATATAGTAAATGACCCATAAATGGGTCATTTATTATATTAAATGCCCGTGTGGGCTTTAGGATATAGGTAAAACCCGTACTACCTTCAAGGAACGCATGGCGAATCATGGCTCATCTATTTGTTCTGCTTTGTCTGAAAAAAGTACTAGTGTCACCAATACTAATTTGGTGGCCTTTCGGTCGCCAGACATTTCTGCACAGCGGGCCATTCTGATCTTGCAGCAAATATAGACCATGACAAATTGCTTTTGGATTCACACACTAGGCACCCTATCTCCAAAGGGGCTAAATGAGCAGCTATTATACCAATGTTTTTATGAGTTATCATCAACATTATTGTAGTCATCTTGTTCCCTTTTCATGTCTGTACTACTGTAGAATTATGTTGTTATAATATGAGTCATTTTATTTATTTTGTTCTTAACCTTCGGTGTCTCTCTCCTGCAGGTAAAATTGTTACAGAATGTGGCTTTTAATGTTGTATGTTTTAGAACATGTGGATACTTTGATGTTGATACATGTATGGTTTTTATTTGATCTGCGCTGGTTTAGCCGGTTGGGGAGGCTATAAATACTTACCTCCCAGTTAGGACGTCATATCCTGAGGACGGCTTGTTAGCTGAAATGCGTAGATAGCGGTTTAACTGTTACCAATAAATGTTATGTTTTATCTTTAAAGCCCTGTGAGTGCCGTCGTATATTTGCACTTATCTAACTGATGGTTTGGTACCCAGGCACTCATTGCTTTCGGACGGAGTGCTGACCTTCCTATTGACTGAGGTTTTTATAAGGATATATTCCACTGCACCTCCCCATTGAAAGTCCAGAGCCTTGTGTATTATAAAAATGATGGTTCTTCCCCAATTTTTAAATATTTTCAGGGCACTTCCAATTCCAACCCCCTCTCCCTTCTTCACACGAGCACAATCACTAATAACGTCATTCATATGGAATAACAAACCCCCAAGAATCAGTAGGGAAACACTAGCCCAAACCAGGAGAACAGGAGAACGAGCTTTATCAATAATCAAAGATGACTTCTACGTAACAATTAGAAACCAATCTAGATTCTGGAAGCAAGAAACACAAACGTCTACTAATTAATTCCAAATAGAAAAAAACAGCAATACATCCAATCTCCATAAAACAACTATTAGGAGCCACACTCAATATCTACCCAACATCCATGGCCACAATCCAAACATGGAGACAAACTCACAAATATATTTTCCAGGCCTTTATACAACAATTCCAATAACAAGTTTAGAAATCTTCAAAATAAACTGGATTCAACTATCACTCACAAAACCGAAACAGCTATTTAATAACGACACACGTCTCACTTTCCCAGAACTACAAAATATTTACAACTTACCTGAAACAGAATTTATTAAACATATACAAACCATCTCCTTTCTAACTGCAAACAAATTATTCAACTCATTATTTCATGAGACAGAAACAAAATATTCCTCACAATCTTTTTCGACGCCAAAATTTATCAAGTTGTTTTATAATGCAATGGATGATTAGAGATAGACACAAAACCGAACTCGAACCCAAGTTAAAGACAAATTTTATGAGTTCAGACAAACTCGAACTAGTTAGTTTTTTTGGACTCACCGCTGTATTTTTGATAATTATTCTAGGTAGCGAACTGCGTAAACGATAATTAACGACTTACAGACAGGTGGCTAACCCAGATTAGATGTAGTCATTCGTAACCCTAGATGGATCATTCGTAACCTTAGAAGATCGTTTCGCTGACCCTAGAAGTATCGTCGCTGACCCTAGAATGTATTGTTCACTAACCCTAGAATGTATCGTTCGCTAACCTTAGAATGTATCGCTCGCTAACCCTAGAATGTATCGTTCGCTAACCTTAGAATGTATCGTTTGCTGACCCTAGAATGTATCGTTCGCTAACCCTAGAATGTATCGTTCACTAACCCTAGAATGTATCGTACGCTAACCCTAGAATGTATCATTCGCTAACCCTAGAATGTATCGTTCACTAACCCTAGAATGTATCGTTCGCTAACCCTAGAATGTATCGTTCGCTAACCCTAGAATGTATCATTCCCTAACCCTAGAATGTATCGTTCGCTAACCCTAGAATGTATCATTCAATAACCCTAGAATGTATCGTTCGCTAACCCTAGAATGTATCGTTCGCTAACCCTAGAATGTATCGTTTGCTAACCCTAGAATGTATCATTCCCTAAACCTAGAATGTATCGCTCGCTAACCCTAGAATGTACCGTTCTCTAACCCTAGAATGTACCGTTCGCTAACCCTAGAATGTAACGTTCGCTAACCCTAGAATGTATC
>JAACNH010000279.1:1879-174085 GCA_019447015.1 Hymenochirus boettgeri | reverse complement strand
TGTTATATAGATTGTTATATAGATTGTTATATAGACTGTTATATAGACTGTTACATAGATTGTTATATAGATTGTTATATAGATTGTTATATAGATTGTTATATAGACTGTTTCATAGCTTGTTACATAGACTGTTATATAGATTGTTATATAGACATATACAGGGGGATTCAATAAAAGTTCTTATCGTTAAAAATGGTGCTAATTTTACCCCAACCAGTCAGATGTTATTTAACATTTAAAAGCTAATATCTGATTGGTTGGGGCAAAATTAGCACCATTTTTAACGACAAGAACGTTTATTGAATCTCCCTGATAGATTGTTACATAGACTGTTATATAGACTATTATATAGATTGTTATATAGACTGTTACATAGATTGTTATATAGACTGTTACATAGACTGTTACATAGACTGTTATATAGACTGTTATATAGATTGTTATATAGATTGTTACATAGATTGTTACATAGATTGTTATATAGATTGTTACATAGACTGTTACATAGATTGTTATATAGACTGTTACATAGACAGTTACATAGACTGTTACATAGACTGTTACATAGATTGTTACATAGATTGTTACATAGACATTTTGTTTGTTTAATAAATGTATCCAGTCTGCGCTGTGATTGACAGCAGTATAGGGATCTGTATCAACATTAACCCTGCAGCTGCCTGAGGTGATTGGTGAGACTGGGTTTATATACAGAACTTACTGTACCTACTGCACTGTGATGGGTTTAGTGAGCAGGAATAGGGACACTGAGAGATCCTGGAGGTGGTTGTATAGCTGACATTGCATTATATCTTATATATTATACACACAGGAGGGATTGTTCCATATATTCATTATATAGTATGATTGTTCAATGTACCCATACATGGTCCAATGTTATCGTCTCCATCTACTGTAGTAAAGGGAACTGGGAATGGAAATGTTCCGAATTGCCCGATAGGTATCGATCCCGACAATATTCAACACATTCCGTCAGGTCCGACTCAGTGTCACAGCTCTGACTATGAAAGACGCTTTTATATGTTTGTATACTCTGTATTTTATAATGTACAGCGATGCGTACCCAAATAAATAAAATTATACATACAAACATGGCAACGAGAGTACCAACTCTGGACAGGATAACAAACTGACTATAATCAGTGCAATATAAGAAAATGTTCTCTATCGTGCAAAATAAATTCCTAAAATTTTTTAAGTCTGGCAACACTTGTAGACAGCGTCTAGATTGTTCTAAAATATCAAAAACAAAATAGGAAGAGTCATAAACTTTCCTTTTAAAAATGATTTATTGTGACAATCGAAAATGGTAAATATTACCACCCAACTATTCATATAAAATTGTCACTAATCCTTTAACCAGCTAGCAGTCTATCTTATTAGCCCCGGGGTGGGTGGACAAGGCTGTCTATTAACTGTAATCCCAGAAGTTCATGTTGTTTGGCTGTAAATACAATGACAATTTCATGACAACTGGGAATGTTAATTAACAGACAACTAGAGGATCCCGTTCTATATATATTATAACAAATGATATCGATATCTGTCAGGTTGGTAGAAATGATGTTCAAGTTCCTTGGGATTGGGTATTGACATATATGGTAAGTATTGATATATAATGTATTAATGTTCATCCATATATTACTGTACACAGACATTGTATCACACACACACTATGGGATAATACACATAGACAAAACACGGAAAGAATTTTCGGTGCACGTTTTGTCTAATAAGCTTTATATTGTATTTTTGTTGGTTTTTTTAAGCACAAACCTTGTTTTTTGAGATCTCATTGACCTTTTTGTAAAAATTTGTAAAAATGTGTAATAGAATTTTTATGGATATATTTGTTTTAATTCGTAGAAAAGTCATGTTTATGGACAATAATATTTTTGTTCCCAAATGCTTTGATTTTCCTGAGTACAATTTTCCTATCCAGGAACTTCTCTATTGGTCCATTGGTGATTGAGAAGATGCTCCCTGCAAGGAATACATCTACCTGTTGGACACATGGCAAGGAAGGAAGAGGGACCTGAGCAGCCCCAAAAAACACACCCCATGCATTTGGTTCAGGCCAGGGGCATATGTAGAAATCACTAGACACTATTGGAAAATTTTGTTTGGGTCCTCCTCATTCAAAGAAAGAGAGGTTTGCACTAGCTAGCTACACCAGCAATCCCCCCTACCACCAGCCAGAAAGAAGGAAGGTTACAAGGCAGCCAGTATTAACCCACAATCACAACCCTCATTCTCACATTAAAAACTCTCCAATAGCTACAATTATTACAGTTTTTAAATCCCCCCATAACACAATGAATGTTTATTATCCCAGTGCTCCCCTGTGGAGATAACGCACTCTTCCCCACTCACATGTCCTACACACTCTGTGTGGTAGCACATGTAATATTAAAGGGATCAACTTGTTCAGTGAGAACGAGCAATGACTTTCTATTGGTGGATTAGAAACGTGTCTCCCCATAAAAGAGCCCCAATGTATTTGTAAACTATATAAAGATAGGATAAGAGAAACTAATAATATCAAGATTTAAAGGGACATATAATATTATCTGATCCCACTAAGGTGTAAGTAGTGATGCCCTAGAAGCCACATATTGGTAAAATTAATACTTAAAAAATACATTTTATTGGTAATACATAGCATTAAAAATTGGCATTTTCGCCCATTATTGCAACTTTACAACTAACACCAAAGACTCTTTCTGTTTTTAAGTATTTTCCTATGGTGTATTTTTGATACACACAGGGACGTAGATTTTGGAAGTGTAAATTAGTTTTTATTACCAAAAATTGTTCTAAGATTCATAACATTTCTATTGTGCTTTAAATTTAACTAGTAAAGTTGGAAATCTGTGAGTCATTTGATTGAGTTGAAGACCCTCTACCATCATGGCTATTAGAGATGTCCGAACTTCGAAAAATCCGGTCCGCGCGAGGATCCGCGGATTTTCGAAAAAATCCGTAAATTCGAAAATCCGCGAGCGGACCCGTTAAAACGTATTAAAATGAAAGTTCGGCAAAATCCGCATTAAAAGTGGTCTAAATAGCCTTGGTAATGTTAACTTAATCACTCAGGGACCTGGGTAATGTCCTTAGAAACACGTATCAATGCCTACAATACCTAAAAATTACAGTCCGCTAGCGAGAACAGTATTTTTCGAAAATACGAGGATTTCCGTAAAAACGAGGATCTCCGTAAAACCGAGGATTTCCGTAAGTCCGCGAATCTCCGTAAAAACGAGTATTCCCGTAAAAACGAGGATTTCCGTAAGTCCGCGAATCTCCGTAAAAACGAGGATTTCCGTAAAAACGAGGATTTCCGTAAAAACGAGGAACCGGAACTTCCTGCCTATCAAAATGGCCAGTGCTGCAAGGCAACTATATGCCCTGAACTACCTCCTGCTCAGGGGGTATGATGATTTCCCCCCTGGCACCCATCATGTGCGGCGCCGGAGGCGCAGAATAATGGAGGGGCTACAGCGCCGCATCCTGCGACGCTTCGGATACCAGACCACTGTCTCTACCCTCCAGAGGCAGTGGTCAGACCTCAAGAGGCAGAGGCCTCAATATGTGGCTGCCGTTCGGCAAATGATAGAAGGCAAGTATACTTTTTATTATATTACTGTATTATAATACGTAGTAAAATATTTTAATTCACTTCTGACAAAAACATATATATATATAAATATGTTTTTGTCAAAAAAAAAAAAAAAAAAAAAAAAAAAAAAAAAAAAAAAAAAAAAAATCTCATTCACTGGTTATTATTACATTATTATTATTCTTGTATTATTCAATATCAGCCCTATTTAAAGGGTAAGTAAAGTCAAAAAATAAATCACTGAAAAGTGACTTTATTTAACATAACACCTATAAATTTAAAATGATACCCACACATAGACACACTTGGTGGCCCACCCTTCCATTTCCATGGCAGCCTTATTTAAAGGCTAAGTAAAGTTAAAAATGAAATCGATCATTAAAAATTGATTTCTTTTTATCTTATAAATGCACACTGATACCCACACATAGACACAGTTAAACACACTTTACTGGCCCACCCTTTTAGTTACATGGCAGCCCTATTTGAAGGGAAAGTAAAGTCAAAAATAAAATGTTGATCAATTATTAAAAATTGATTTATACACTCCAAAATTAAAAATGTTGTGTTACCCACAAAATCTATACAGATACAAGTACACACAGCTACTGATGCTCCCCTACACCCAACCAACTTTTCCCTTTCCGTGGCTACAATACACACAATAAAAATATAAGTACTTAGCCAGAATAAGGTATGAAATCATTGCCATAGAAATATGATTGACTTTTAAAGAAACTAAATATTGCCTTATTTAATCTGTATTTTCAAGCAGAATTCAAAGTATATAATTAAATTACAGCTCTTACCTCCAGTTACCTCCGGTCTGCATATCTACCACAGCTCCTACCTCCGGTCCGCATCTCCACTCCAGCTCCTACCTCCAGTTACCTCAGGTCTGCATATCTACCACAGCTCCTATCTCCGGTCCGCATCTCCACTCCAGCTCCTATCTCCAGTTACCTCTGGTCTGCATAACTACCACTGCTCCTACCTCCGGTCCCATATCTACTACTCTCCTACCTCCAGTTACCTCCGGTCTGCATATCTACCACAGCTCCTACCTTCGGTCCGCATCTCCACTCAAGCTCCTATCTCCAGTTACCTCTGGTCTGCATAACTACCACTGCTCCTGCCTCCGGTCTGCATATCTACTACAGTTCCTACCTCCAGTTACCTCCGGCCTGCATATCTACCACAGCTTCTACCCCCTGGTCCGCATCTCCACATTGTGGGATTGGTCTTTGTGATTCTCTCTTTTGAGCCGCGACCTGGTGCCTGTTCGCCGCAAAACATCCTCACAATTAGAGGCTCTGGTGAAGACCGGCAGGTACTATATTCCGCGTCCAGAGGGGGTCTCATAGAGGCCTTATCCTGAAGAACTCATAACAATATCCTTATAAAAATCATTTAGCTATGTCACTAAGTGACCATTTCTTATATTTCTTATATTCCACTACTCCGCCCATCCAGTGTTTATGCCTGGACAATGACCACAGCATTTTTTGCTGTGTTTAACTTCACTAACAGAACCTGCTGAGCTGCTTCCTGTCACTTCATAACAAATGTCTCTCTCCTCCTCCACAAAGATTTTTTAACCGCATGAGGCTGGGCTGGATATTCCTTTCTACTGGGTTTAAGTTGCAGAAGGTAGCTTGGGGGATTTAAGGTGGAAACGGGAAAAGGCTAGAATTTAAAATGTGAATGGGGTGAAGAAATCCTACTTATGTATTATAAGAAAATGCACCCTTCACATTATAATACAAGGACTTACGCCACCTCAGCGTTCCCTGTCCTGTATAAAAGCTATATGGTCAGGGGACTCCTCGGTGGCGTATATCCTTATATTACACTGTAAGGGGCGCATTATCCCTTATACAATACATAAGGTTATGGACTTTCAATGGGGAGGTACAGTGGGATATATTCTTATAAAAATCTCTTGCCTATGCAGCTAAGAGGCTTTTACTGCCCCTCCCTCCCATGAATCTATGTTCAGTGCAGCCTGGGAGACCAAACCCCTTCCTACAAACCATAGGATAGACATCCGGGTCTCCCAGGCTGAACTGAACATAGATTCATCACGACACTGGCAGTTAAACTCACAAAAGGAGAAGGAATGCCGGGGGGATTTTTACTGTTCAGGTCTGTGCCCGGTATTGTTTTTTTACATTTTTTTTGTAATGAGATAGGATGTGGTGGTGTTAAAAAAATTACTTTTTTTTTTAAAGCTGTACACAGTTATTAAAATAATTAAAACCTTATTTATTATAAGAAATAATGCACCCCCTTAAAGGAGAACTATAGTGTGTATAAAGTTTTTTTTTTTTTTTACAACGGTTAATGAAAGGTAGTTGGGACAGGGATATATGGATTCCTACCTCCCAATATTGTTTCTGAGAGGAGCACCAGCCCAAACAAAAGTGATTCTGACAGTCTTCCTCATGGCTTCAGCACTATCTTTAATACAGGATTAGTCCAGGACTAACCTAGCAAATAAAACTGTACATGCTGTAGATCCTCAACGAAACATATTATGAGGTGGAATTATCAATCCAACCTCCCTGCACCAGTACTTTCCATTTTTAAAAAGTACATTTTACTGTATTGTTATCCTTCAACATTGTAAATTGGATATTATGCCAACTCGGAGTTCCCTGCCTTGTATATGGTCAGGGAACTCCTTGTGGAATAATATCCTTTATTACACTGAACTGCAGGGCTGACCTAACAGTCTGGTGAACTGGAGGCCAGCCCTCAAGTTCAACAGCCAGTGTTAAGCCAGCCCTCTAGTTCACAAGCCACTGTCAAGTTAACCCTTCAGTTCACCACTGTTAGTTACCCAATCACACCCACCTCAACAAGCCCTCAGCTCTCCTGTTAAACAGCCACAGTTAAGTCAACACTGACTGGTGAACTGGAGGGCTGACCGAACAGTTTCTGGTGAAATTAAGGGTTCCATTACAGTGGCTGGTGAACTGGATGTCTGACCTTACAATGTCCATTGAACTAGAGGGCTGACCTAATATGTCAGCTGAACTAGAGGGCTAACCTAATAGTTTCTGCTGAACGGGAGGGCTGACCTTACAATGTCTATTGAACTAGAGGGCTGGCCTTAGTGTCAGCTGAACTGGAGGACTGATCTAACAGGGTCTGGTGAGCTACAGGGATGGCTTAGGCCAGCCCTCAAGTTCACCAGCCAGTGTTTAGCCAGCCTTCCAGTTCACCTGCCACTTCAAGTCAACCCTCCATTTCTCCAGCCACTATTAGGTAGCCCCCCACACCCACCTCCATGAGCCACGGCCACTTTTTGCAGGGGCACTCAGGTGCCCCTTAGCTCAGGTGCCAAAAGTTCTAGAAGTGTCCCTGTGTGGACACCAACAAACCCCTCAACCTAATGCAAGTTCTTTTTAGACTAGACAGTTAGTTTTTACACCTGTTTAACACACTGATTTTAACATATTTTGTTTTTGAACACCCTTATGTTAGCCTTTATTACAGCTGCACAAGAGACCCCCCAGAGTCTAGAGGCTTGCTTTGTGAACCAAACATTTGGTTAAAAACCTAGCATTTACTAATTAATCACACTGCATCAACTATGGACAGGTTATAACAAGTGTAATAAACCAATACGTAATTTTAGAATCCGTGTTTGAAACTATAAACCCACCAGTTTTTTATATAATACCACCCCAGCAATATCAAGTAAGAAAGTATAAACATAAAATATGAATCATAACACCAAATGCTTTGTCCCTTGTAACATACTAACGGGGAGATTCAATAAAAGTTCTTATCGTTAAAAATGGTGCAAATTTTGCCCCAACCAATCAGATATTAAAGGCTATATCCACCCCAAGTCTCCCAGCCCCAACCGCTATATTTGTTCTTTAGAAAGCCCCCCAAACTCTACTTACCTCCCCTCTTTCCTCCGCCGCGCTCCCGGCCCTCTGCTTGCGAGAAAATGCAAGCAGAGGGCCGGGACCGGCGCCGCGTCTGTGATTGGCTGAGCGGCAGCCAATCATGGACGCGGCTGCCGGCACTCACTTCGTGAGGAGAGGTAAGTAAAGTTTGGGAGCTTTCTAAAGATACAAATATAGGGTTGGGGAATCTATATATTAAAATTTTATGCTAGGGGGAGGGAATCGGGAGAGGGAGGGAGAGGAGGGGAGAAGGGCTGCAGTACGCATGCCAAACTTCTCCCGGAGGCCAGGTAGGAGCAGAGTCCTATATGGACTCTGCTAGCCTCCTGGTGGGCAGTTTTTGGACTTTGGGGGGGACTACAGGAGAACCGTATGGAGCTGGGATGTGAGGTAAGGATTAAACTACACTACATGGTGGGCCAGTAGTTGGGGGGATTATAGTTTGGGGTGGACATGCCCTTTAAGAACTTTTAACTTAACATTGTTTTACAGCATACTTATCCTTTAAAGGGCATGTAAAGTCACCCTCAAAGTTTTCCAACTGATTACAATATGCAACTCTATAATTTACCCTTAACTAATCTGCATAGTTTTTTCTCTCAAATTTGGCCCCCTGTGTCTGCATTTTCTAAAGTCATCTGTATTACAGTAGGCAGGGCTCCAACAGCCTTGGTAATGATGTGCAGAACCCCACCTCCTGACCTAGTGATGTGAGTTGAATACAATATATATCCAATATTTCCAAAGCAAATTTCAGCAAAGTTGCCTCATATGTGGAGAATTCAAGATTTTAGGTGATGTGAAAATAAACACAAACAACTCCAACGCAGACATAGGTACACACACCTACTAATGTACCCTTCCATTTCCATATACATAAAGGGTAACTATGTCAAAAAATAAAATTGCCCAATCATCAAAAAAAAATTTTTACCCCTCAACTTGACACGGTGCAACACCTGCTGACCCACCCTTCCATTCTATGGCAGCGATACTAAAGGGTAACTAAAGTCAAAAAATAAAATCTTAATTATTAAAAAAATATTAATAAAATTAATTTGTTCTTCTACTTATAAGGCCCATTTGTAAACACGTGGTTTTGCAATTTAGCAATACCATGCATTGTTGTAAATGTATGGCTGCAGTCCATCCATTATCCCATATGCAGCCATTTCCCACCCATAATCCAGCATATCCTTGCAGCATTCACTAGCAGCCATTTCCCCAAATCCAATGCACCTTCCACCCATACCCATATCACCCTTATTACAATAATCCCATTGGCAGCCCTATCCACCCATAATTCCATATTGCAGCCATAGATATCCATAATCTCATATACAGCATTTATAAGGCAGAAAAAAGTGGATGAATACTCGGCTGCCAGAGAGCCCAGAGGGGAGGGAACTAGAGGCTCTGAAAGAGCTTTCTTTATGCAAACATTTCAAGGTAAGTTTCTTTTTTGAGTTTACTGACCCTTTAAAGAAGAATATTAACAATGTATTCAGGAAAATGTTGTCAACAAAAACATATAAATATTATTACAATAACAATGGACTAGATAACTTTCAGCTATTGGTATTTTTGTCTGATTTGTGATTCCATCCAGCAGGGTAGGAGAATTTTTCCCCCACTGTAAATAAATCTTACCTGCTGAGTTAATAACTTATAACTGAATTTTCCATTTGGTTTAATAATTAATCACTTTTTGCGGACTCTAAATCCGTGCTGTGCTTTTTAGACCTGGCATATAAATTGAACTGTTGAAGACAAGACCTTATGGCAAAATATTTACTTAAATTAAAAACTCAACTCTAACTAAATTAAATAATATAAAAAACCCTAGATTATGCATCCACACACACGGCCCCATTTTGAGTGGAAACATGTTAACAATGGTGACCCCCCCCTTTTTTTTTTAAATCCTTGTAAAATGAACAGCTCTTTGGAGTGATATCATATTACTCAATATATAGTGTATGTTACATAAATTGAAAGTAAAACAATTCTGTGTTAAAAACCTTATTGATGTTATACAACCACGTTTAAAATTAAAATTATTCTATAGAACACTTATCTACACCATGCTTAATAAAATCCATCTTGTGATGTAAACCCTATTGTGATAAATATTAACTTGTCCTATTAAAATAGAAATACACATAATAAAAGAAATACACACAGAAAAAATCCAGTGTGTTCATTCTTATGCATATACATATAAGTACTGTTGTTATTATGTTTATATGTAGTGTATACGTAATATACATATTTCTGTGTATATGTATTATGTAGTGTGAAAGAGCCCTAAATCATATTTAGAGTTATATATAAACAAGGATAAATAACACATGGTATAAGAAAAAGTAAACAGTTGTTTGTTGGTGTGTCAATCTCTGATGAGCTTTGCTACAATCCAACTAATCATGGTCATAAGAGGACCGTACTTATAAACAACTATGTACTATGGATACATATGTAGAGGTCAAAACATTGACCTGGCTCAAAAACAGACTGTTAAGAAGTACACCCAGGGAATACAACCAACTACTATGCTGTAGGATCTATATGATACACAAACTATTTACCCTAGTAGTGTAATGGAGACAGAGGACTGATGATTACCGGGAACTGTGTCTATTCTACGGCAGAGCAATCCATATCCACACTACAACTCACCTGTAGTCTCCACCAATGCCAGATTCTTCAGCGGCAATTTGAAAGCAGTTCCTGAAGATCACGATATTTAGAGTTCAAAGTCACATGGGATGTTCCTCAGCATGATATCCTCTACACGCACATTATACCGCCTAATCAATAGAAACATGACATAAAATGAGTCACACATGAACATACATAAAGGTTTTTTTAATGTTTATCTAAATAATAGTTTTTCGTGAAAAAATAGTAAAATTATATATTTATCGAGCTGGTATACAGCTTGACAACTAATAATGGAGGAAAAAACAGAAATTAATTTATCATGTTTAGAAAAAAAATCTTTAATACATTTTTGTTTTGATGGGTTAATAAAGTCTTAAGCTACAACAAATAATGCAAGCAGAGGACATGGGAAGAAGAGGAGGAGCAGCACATCAATGTTGATGTTAAAGTAAGTAAAATTCTAAAGGTTAAAGGGTATGTCCACCCTTAAATTAGTTTTTAATATGATGTTCCCCCATGTCTGCCAGCCCCAACCCATATATTTTATTTTCCAAAAGCCCCCAAACTCTTACTTACCTCCCCTCGTTCCTCCGCCGCACTGCCGGCCCTCTGCTTGCGAGAATGCAAGAGAGGGGCGGGACCGGCAGTCGTGTTGTGATTGGCTGAGCGGCAGCCAATCACGGACGCGGCTGCCGGTCATTCAGTGAGCGGAGGAAAGAGGAGGTAAGTAAGAGTTTGGGGAGCTTTTGGAAAATAAAAAATATGCGGTTGGGGCTGGCAGACATGGGGGAACAACATATTAAGGGGGTTTATGCTAGGGGGGAGGGAAGTAGAATGGGAGGGATAGGGAGGGAGGGGAGGGGGAGGGAGAAGGGCTGCAGTACGCATGACAAATATTACCGGAGGCAAGGTAGCAGCAGAGCCCTGCTATCCTCCTGGTGGTTAGTTTTGGGACTTTGGGGGGGGGGTCTACAGGAGAACCCTATGAGCTGGGATGTGAGGTAAGGATTACACTACACTACATGGTGGGGCCATTACTGGGGGGGATATAGTTTGGGGGTGGACATGCCCTTTAAAACTATAGCAATTCAGATGATAATTATCAGAGAAAAAAACCTTAACATAATTTTATGACTTTCATTATTCAGTAAAATAACTGACCAGTTTTCCTTTTACAAATAGTCTCCAAAAGAATCATCTGTTCTTTACACTGTCAGTTTACTGGCTGATGCATAAGAATAAACTTTCCAGACAGGATAGTGAGCTCTGTTTCTTCTGTTGCATCAGCTGGTAACTGACAGTGTAAAGAAAGTGGTAGACTTTTTGTAACCGGTAAAAAAACAAAGGGCCATGGAAGTTTTAGGGAGTGATTTTTTATAAAGAAAGCTTCTGCTACCCTTATAATTACTGTATAATTATAGTTGTGCTCTGGATTAATGGAGCTGCAATTGAATTTTTCCTTTAAAAAAACACTCCACAATATAGATATTTATTGTTCCACAATGCTTCTGGTTTTGAGACATCTAACCTTATTGTTAGGAATTTAAAATCAGATTAGTTTATTCATATTTCAGCTTCACTTCTTACAAGACAAACCACTGAGGAACAAACCAGTATTTCTTGGAACCATTACAAATGAGGATCTAACCTTGGTTGACTCGTACATTTATCCTGGTATTCCTAGAAACAGTGCCTCTCATGAGGTAAACTATGTTTTTGTAATGCATATTATTTAAATAACAAATATCTAGCTAAACGTCTCATCACAAGCCACATTTTTATCTGCTCTCTCTTCTTCTCTCTGGTTCATATTCCCTGAAGAACTACAGTATATATGAACTGAAATTTTATCTGGTATGTGTACAACCATTGCTAGTTTCCTTGCTTCTTTACTGTATATTCAAATTAACCTGATATCCAAAAAAGTTACAATATGTACTGTATGACACTGCACCTACTACTCAGATTCCACTCTCTTAATTAAATAATGAGCATCATCATCGCCTCTAATGGAATAATACTGTCCTTGAGCCTTGATTTTCAAGCAGAGACTGCAAATGTAAATGTTAGGGCTAGGCCACACTGCTGCGTTTTTTTGCGTTTGCGCTTGCGTTTTTTTTTAAATCATTGAAAACGCAGCAACACAGAAAAAACACACGTTTTGGGTGCGTGGCGATTTGCGTTCTGCATTTTTAATCGCAATCGCATGGCATTTTCCTATACCTATTTAAGAAATCGCATGTGCAAACGCAACGAAAATCGCACATGAAATCTCCTGCGATTGCGTTTGTGTTGCAGTGTGGCCTTGCCCTTAGATTTTGTGGAAACTGGGGGGGAGGGATTTATCCTCTTCTCAGCGCAAATTTATACCAATACCAAATCAATCTGGCAATTTTTGATATTTCACATTAATTAAAGTCGACTGGGGGTCTAATTTCCACATGTAAAAAAATGGCCCTGAGTGTAGTCACTGCTAAAGTCCCCCTGCTGTTATAGTCCTGTCTGGTATTGGTAGAAGCTCTGTTAATATTTCTCTGCATTGAATATGGGCGGTACGGCTGCATATCGCAGTGGCAAAACACAGCAGTTTTGTAAATCAGTGAAGTCTGGTGTTAACAAAATGGCAATATTAGTTTTACTATAAAAATATGCACACACACCCCGTCGACGAAAAATACTGACGTCGGACGATCTTTCACCAGGGCACATATGACAAAATATTGACTTATGTGTACCTAGTCTAACTCCTAGGCTCTGAGCTACCAATCATATAACATAAAGGAGAGATCTATGCATCAATTTCTTCTTCTTGGAAGATTGTGTGGTCTATATTCTAGACAAGCACCCCATATGCAGCACTAACATGGATATTCAATCTAAAAGCCCTTTACAGTCTAAATTTTTATTTTCAATTCTATCCATCTTTCCATTTAGAATGGGTGTTGTTTTATATATGCCAGTATTATGTCTATTTTACATACTTTTAAATATGATTATATTATGAACTGAACTTTTTTTTTGCTTCATTGCTAAAGTTTTGTTGCATACCACTGCCCTCTAGTGTTTGGGTTCTAATATTCATAGCATGGTGATTCTACACATTTCAAGTGATTATGGTGTGCTTGGATTCATTTTTTTGTTGTTGTTGTATTTTCTGCATGTTTTTCCCCCAGTACTGACAGCAGAAAGCCCACCAATTCCATATTACATATACTAAAATTGTATTCAGTTTATTAATCTTATGTTACTACAACCAATTTACTGAAGGGATATATACGGTAGTCGACACTCACAATGAACAGTTCAACAGAAAGACTAAAGGTGGCTATACCCATTACCGATATTAGGTAAAATCCCATCAGCCCACGACAGATGAAAATTTGCCGTATGTCACGACCACTGACGCTCTGTCTGCATTACGGTCTATTGGATTTGGCCTCTTGTAAAGAAGACCATGGGGATTAAGCAAAAGCAAGCTGATGCAAGCAAGGATGATGCCAAATCCCAAACAACTGTAAAATGTCACCAGATTCTGACCACAAACTGTTTGCTTTGACAGGGAAAGAATAGTTACAGCTTTTAAAATCTTTTTGCAACTTTTTGCCCATGGGGTCTATAGTCTTTGAAACATATATACATGGCAGCTAAACATCAATTCATTTTTACTTAGCAGTAAACTTTACATAATGTATGTAATTAAAATACATTTAAAGGGACACTAAACTGAAAAAAATTACTTGCCTTTATCCTTTGTTATATTTTTAGTGCTGTCAGGAACTTAATCCCTTTTTGCTCTTAGTGCTCCCTGTTACTAGATCTCCTCATGTCCTGTTCAGCTCACTCCTAGTTGGTATGCATGTCTCCTCTCTATGTATCCACCCCCTCCCAAAAACTGAGGCACAAATGGATGTTGGAGCATGCGCAGCTGACGTGATCTGTGCCTGGGAATTATAACACAGCTAACTGCAGAATTGGGTTTCTGCACAGAAAGAGAACAGAGCAACAGATAATGCGTATTCCCTTTCCTGATCTAAGGCTAAATCAATTAGCCATACAGTGACAGAGAAATAGCTTTAACTTTGTAGAATGGATAGTTTCTACATGTAGTGTGGCCAGGGGGAGGCCGGCACATACTGACAGTTCTTTACTGACTAGCTGTTCCTGCCCCCTTTAAAAGTAAACTCCAGAGATAAAAACAAGGGATAGGAAAGTCATAGAAGAAAAAAAAAGCAGATTATAGATTGGTAGTATATAATCATAATTCCTGTTGTGATTAGTTAAAAAATGATTTGCCTAAGTTTACATGTCCTTTAAGAAATAGGTATATTTAAATATTGAGAATTATATAAGCAAAGAAACACATTGGTTTATAGCCTCTGGTTACCAGGAAAAAAAGGACTTCCATTGATGCTACACCTGTTCACTGCCGCTAAAAATGTACAAGCCGTAGCGCCTCTTTAGGAAAAAATCTTTAATGCACAGCAAATAGCTGGTGTTAAAGTTCAGAAGTTTAAAGGACAACTCCACCCTCCCCATAAGAACATATTTTTAGAAAGAACGGCCTCTAAAATGTGTTGATATATCATGTTTGTTCCATGAATTCATTACTGTATGCCTGCTAGGCTTCTGGATGCCTCATGGAAACTGAGCAATATTTAGAAACCTTACTGAGCCTGGGTGAGATGTCCGAACTCAAAAATCCGGTCCGCGCGAGGAATCCGCGGATTTTGAAAAAATCCGTAAATTCGAAAAATCCGCGAGCGGACCCGTTCAAAAACGTATTAAAATGAAAGTTCGCAAAATCCGCATAAAGTGGTCTAAATAGCCTTGGTAATGTTAACTTAATCACTCAGGGACCTGGTATGTCCTTAGAAAACCGTATCAATGCCTACAATACCTAAAAATTACAGTCCGCTAGCGAGACAGTATTTTTCAAAATACGAGGATTTCCGTAAAAAACGAGGATCTCCGTTAAACCGGGATTTCCGTAAGTCCGCGAATCTCCGTAAAAACGAGGATTTCCGTAAAACGGGATTTCCGTAAAAACGAGGATTCAGTAAGTCCCAAATCTCCGTAAAAGAGGAGGATTCCGTAAAAACGAGGAACCGGAACTCCTGCCTATCAAAATGGCCAGTGCTGCAAGGCAATATATGCCCTGAAATACCTCCTGCTCAGGGGGTATGAGATTTCCCCCCTGCACCCATCATGTCGGCGCCGGAGGCGCAGAATAATGGAGGGGCTACAGCGCCGCATCCTGCGACACTTCGGATACCAGACCACTGTTCTCTACCCTCCAGAGACAGTGGTCAGACCTCAAGAGCAGAGGCTCAATATGTGGCTGCCGTCGGCAAATGATGAAGGCAAGTATCCTTTTTATTATATTACTGTATTATAATACGTAGTAAAATATTTTAATCACTTCTGACAAAAACTATTTATATATATATAATGTTTTTTAAAAACATCAATAATCCTAAATTTGGCTTGAGAGAGAGAGATCCAAGTTCTGTATTTCTCATTCACTGGTTATTATTACATTATTATTATTCTTGTATTATTCAATATCAGCCCTATTTAAAGGGTAAGTAAAGTCAAAAAATAAATCACTGAAAAGTGACTTTATTTAACATAACACCTATAAATTTAAAAGATACCCACACATAGCCACTGTGGTGGCCCACCCTTCCATTTCCATGGCAGCCTTATTTAAAGGCTAAGTAAAGTTAAAAATGAAATCGATCATTAAAAATTGATTTCTTTTATCTTATAATGCACACTGATACCCACACACATAGACACAGTTAAACACCTTTACTGACCAACCCTTTTATTTACATGGCAGCCCTATTTGAAGGGAAAGTAAAGCAAAATAAAATGTTGATCAATTATTAAAAATTGATTTATACACTCCAAAATTAAAAAATGTTGTGTGTACCCACAAAATCTATACATATACAAGTACACACAGCTTACTGATGCTCCCCTACACCCAACCAACTTTTCCCTTTCCGTGGCTACAATACACACATAAAATATAAGTACTTAGCACAGAATAAGGTATGAAATCATTGCCATAGAAATATGATTGACTTTAAAGAAACTAAATTTGCCTTATTTAATCTGTATTTCAAGCAGAATTCAAAGTATATAATTAAATAATTCCTTTAGATATATCATTCATTATGTATTTTTTATGTTTAATTTGCAGGGAATCTTCCACGGATACCCACCCCCACCACCGTCCCCGCCAGAGAAGAATGTCATGCAGCCTATTGAAAAAAAACATTTTTCTAAATCTTTCATTTGTCCAAGGCCACATTACAGCGCACACGAGCCCTCCAGAAACAAGCGCGTGTTTCCGGTGTGTCTCATGTGTATTGCATGTGAGTGCATTACGATAGCATAATTGTGCAAAAATTGAGGATCACATTAATTGGTGCCACACTATTGTGTGCTTTTAACACGTTTGATAGTCCAAGCCTTTATCCAAATGTTTGCATAATTTTTGACAACTTCTCGGAATTGTTTGTAAAGGTATTTGAACATTTAATGACAGTGAGAGTTAAAATAAATTTCCTTTTTTTTAGCACACACCACCATAGCCCTCAGGCTACGGGCAGCCCATTCCCCGCCGGGCTCCTTTGCCCCTCCGGCTCACCATCGCCCCACGGCAGTCCACCGCCCCAAGAAGAGGGAACCGGGGACCAGCCAGACACGTAAGTGCATCCTAAGCAATTTTAATCTTTTTATGACCTTGATTGTCAGCAAATAATTAGTGAAATTATCATTGATAATTATTGAATT
Source organism: Hymenochirus boettgeri (assembly GCA_019447015.1). Taxonomy (NCBI): domain Eukaryota; kingdom Metazoa; phylum Chordata; class Amphibia; order Anura; family Pipidae; genus Hymenochirus; species Hymenochirus boettgeri. The sequence continues at coordinate 157,051 of JAACNH010000279.1, read as the reverse complement.
TTATTATTTCACTGATAAAAATTTTTCGAAAATAAAAGAAACAAATCTATTAATTGGTCTTGAGAGACAGAGCTTCTCATTTCTCATTCCCATTTATTGTCCCCAACTCCCCATTGTTTGGGCTGTATCTTGTCCCTCAGTTTTTAAGCTTAAGTCACGAAATTCGGTCACAACGTCAAAATATCCAAGAAATGTTTCACTACATACCTTTTAGAAATGTTCTTATAATATATTACTAATGGATTGGACGGTGATTGTTGAAATAAAACATTTTTTTTTCTAGAACAGGACCAGCCTCTACAGGCGCTCCACCCTTCCACCCCTTCCCACCCCCTCCCCCTCCAGCCCCTCCAGGCCCCCTCCACCCTCTCCAGCCCTCCACACCTCCTGCCTCTCCAGTCACTCTGGCGGCCATGCTTGAGAATCGTAAGTAAATCAATCTAACGTAATGAAATGTTATATACAAGACTATTAATATCTGTATTTTCCCAGTGTAAAATCCACGCTACTGATGCAACATTGGGTACTGTGGGTTTGACAATGCTTTATGGGTGCTGCACCACTTCCAAAAATTTTGTATGTAGCACAGTCCTAGTGTACAAAACCAAGAATGTTCTGATACAATTTAGCAATAAACGTAATGTTTTAAGCCAGCATTACCTCCTGCTGGTTTATCAGTGATCCCCCATGATGCAATTAATATCGCTTTAAGTGGAATTCAGTGATAATATATATACTTTAAGGAAAAAAGAGCAGTATTTATCCATCCCAATTACCTTAATCTGCCCATTCAGCAATCAGCATTGTGTCTGGTGTATAAATAAATGCAACGGAAATAATGACTTCCTTTGCAGGACCCCTATATGAGACAGTTATGGTCTTGCCCTTGCACGCGCCTGGGTTATTCAGTTGCTACAGTAGAGATCTTGAGCATGTGTAACCATCCAACAGCCAATCAGTAGAAATACATGTTCCTAACTAGGTATGCATAATATAAACTAAGAATTTTAGAAATAATGATCTTATACGGAGCTTTCCTTTTTATGACATACCGCAACATTATAGCATTGCAGTACCATTATGTGTAAGTAGTTTATCAGGTGCAAAATTGCATCTACCGCATGTGCTTTAGGAAATGTGCTCGAACATCTTCACCAACAATTCTCTCAATATCTTCCTCCACAAACTACAGAGCATGCGGCGGAGATGCGCCACATGGTGCGGCGCCTGGACCGCCGCCTGGACCGCCGCCTGACCAGACTGGAGAGGAGGGCCCCAGTAACCCCCTTTTTTTTTGTTGTTTATTTTTTGTAATGTTTTTTTTTTTAAAATTTCATAAATATATAAACAGTTCTGAAAAAAAAATGTTTTTGGCCTTTATTTTTCGATATATCAAATTATTCAGATAGATTCATAATCAATTTTTATTTGAAAATTACAATACACATATCTATTTAGCTAGCTATATGTCTGGTACTTATAATTGTATATACCTACCATTAATGCCATTACCACACCACATTATATATATATACCTTACCATTATGCCATATAACACACCCATTGCCCCATTCCCCTATAATAGTAGTTTTGCACACAACAAGCAAAGAAGGCGATGGGGGGTACTGGTTTACATAATGTCCACTGCGGTTTGCCACCATTGTTGTGGGGCCAGGCAGGCTTGGCCCACTGACAATACCCCTCACCCCATTGCCTACTCTCCCTCAGAGTATGCATCGTGCAAGGGAAACATGAAAGGGTAATGCTTCGAGGAACAGCACCATTGGGAGTTACAAGCAGGCACATGCAGTTTGCCACCATTGTGTTAGAGCCAGGCAGTCCTGGCCCACTGGACATGGATGTACTGCTCTCGGGCCAGGCAGGATTGACCCAGAAGCTGAAAACATTAGCCCAGAGTAGCTGTTGCGGCTGTATAGATGGTCAGTAGGTGACACCACAAAGGTGCCTCATGGAGAGAGAACGAAGATCAAATATGGAGTACTGCTCTCGGGCCAGGCAGGTTGACCAGAGCGAAAACATGTAGCCACAGAGTAGCTGTTGCGGCTGTATGAGATGGTCAGAGTAGGTTGACACCACAAAGTGCCTCATGGAGAGAGAACGAAGATCAATATGAGTACTTCCTCTCGGGCCAGGCAGGATTGACCCAGGCTGAAAACATTAGCCACAAAGAGCTTGTTGCGCTGTTGAGATGGTCAGAGTAGGTGACACACAAAGGTGCCTCAGAGAGAGAACGAAGATCAAATATGGAGTACTGCTCTGGCCAGGCAGGTTGACCCAGAGCTAAAACATTAGCCACAGATTACTGGGCGGCTGTATGAGATGGTCAGAGTGGGGACACCACAAGGGCCTCATGGATAGAGAACAAATCAAATGGAGTACTGCTCTCGCCAGGCAGGATTGCCCCAGAGCAGAAAACTTAGCCACAGAGTATCTGTTTCGGCTGTAGAGATGGTCAGATTAGGTGACACCACAAAGGTGCGTCATGGAGAGAAACGAAATCAATATGGAGTACTGCTCTCGGGCCAAGTAGATCGACCAATCTTAAACAATTAGCCACAGAGTAGCTGTTGTCCGCTGAGCATTGTTATTTCATAACCTGATGCAGTTGAGCAAGGAGGACCATATATGGCCCTGCCAATAAGAAAAATTAGCCATTTGCCAGCTAAGCTGCCATCGCTAAGCCTCTAGTTGGAAATTGAGGCGGAAGGAGCATAAGTGTATGGGTGGCCAGGGGCATGGAGCCTTCATCCACGGTGCATCATCAATAGGTGTCTGTTTGAGATGTGATCCACGCCTCATTTCATCTTGATGAATGTAGGCGGTCCACATTCTCAGTGGAGAACGGTCCTCTCTCCGTTACAACACCCCCCTGCTGCCTGAAGTCCTCTTCCGAAAGAACACTGGATGACGGTCATGAAAGGACCTCAATGCAGTACTGTGCCAACTCGGCCAGATATCAAGCCTCGCCACCCAGTATTCCAGTGGATCCTCATGTCTCTGATGTGGCTCACACCGGCCCTGGACCGATGTTAGTCGGTGACTGGCGACTGAGGTGTTGCCTGGTGGAGTTGCCAGTGATGGGCTGGCAACTGTGCTGGAAGAACAGCCTGAAGTTGGCCGCGAGGCCGCCCCAGTACTGCTGCTCTCCTGTCAGGCACAGGGGGACGTGGAGCCCTGTTGATCCCCAACATCAGGTGCTGTAGCTGCCATCCACGCTGGAAGGCAGAACAGAGGCAACGTAGCGGTTGCCCTCATAGTGCTGCATTCTACCTTCCCTCTGAGATGCGGGAGATAACTCCGACACTTTACCCTTATAGCGGGGATCTATAAGGGTGGCCACCCAGTACTGCCTCCTTCTCTTTTATGGCCCTTAATCTGGGGTCCTTGTCGAAGCATTGCAGCATGAAGAGGCCATGCGCCGCAAACTGCCTGCCGCAGAGGACCCCATGTCTCGATGTCACTGAGGACAGTAGTGTCGGGCTCAACCTCTCCCCAACCACGAAGACATGTGGTACTTGGGAGGGTTGAGATGTCCCCCTAGAGAATCCCCATTCCCCTTGGTCCAGGTCACCTAAATCCCCCCCTCATCATCGGCACGGCTGCTCTTCACCGTGATGTTCGGCTCGGAAAGCATCACGTTGTCGGCGTCCTCTTCCAGTGCCTTGCTGCTCGACAGCGAGTCCCTGTCGAGTATGCCGCGCAGAGTGTGGCTCAAGGAGAACACAGTGGGATGGTATCCGCAATGGTGCATCATTGCGGCTTACATCCTGGTGGCTCCCCAAATGGCGCAGCACACGCAGGCATCTCTAATCACAGCACTGCCTGGGTAACAGCAAACCCAGGTCCCCAGAGCCTGATTGCCTCGTAACTCGTACAAGTAGTCTATGATGGCTCGCCTCTGCGTGACAGCCTCACAGCATCATAAGGACTAAGTTCCAGCGGGTGGGGGTGTCACAAATCAGGCGGTTCTGCGGCAGACCATTCTGCTGCTGAAACTCGGCCAGACGAGCTGTGGCCGTGTATGACCGCCTGAAGTGACTGGACACCCCCTAGCCATCCTCAGTACCTCCTGGAGACCAGGGTACTTGTGAGGAACCGCGGACGACCAGGTTTGAGAACGTGTGCCAGGTCAAGGACCATGTGGGCTGCTCTGCCCATGCGAAGGGCAGACGGATATTGGTGGCATTGTCACACACGACTTGCCTATTGAGAGGTGGTGTGGGGTCCCCACCTCTCAACCTGCCCTTGCAGTGCTGCCAGCAACTCGGCCCCAGTGTGGCTCCTATCACCGAGGCACACAAGCTGTCAACACTGCATGGCACCGTCTCGCCTGGCACGAGCATAGGCTCTGGGGGGGGCACGGAGCTTGTCCGGGAAGAGGGCGCACCGGATGAGGGAGGGGGGGGTGGAGACGGCGTATCACCAATGCGTGGTGGTACCACCACCCCCCATCTCCCCACTTGCGCTCCGTGCCGCGTCTCTGCCGGCTAGCAGAGTGACCCATTGGGCGGTAATGCACACTACCGCCCTGGCCGTGCTTGCTGGACCACGCGTACCATAGTAATGTGGACACACTTGCCCACACGTGGTCCAGCGAAGCAGATATATTCCCTGCAGATGGTCGTTGCAGGGCGGGTACTGCCTTCTGGGCAAAGTACCTACGCCAGGGACCTGCCACTGTGGTGTGCCCAATGGCAAAACTCCCGAATGCTGCACTGTCTACCAGGCTGAAAGGTAGCAGCTGCACCCCAGGAGTTGGCTAAGCCGGCAGTGAGACGCTGGGCTTGGGGGTGACGGGGGCAGTTTCTGCCTCCGCTCCAACAACTGGGGAAGAGAGACCTGCCTTTTAGCGCTCTCAGCACATTGTCAAGAGGCCTCTTAACACGCGTGCTGGGCCCAAGGCTGCCTCGTCCTCCCTAACTTCCACCAGGAAGCATCTGATGGGGCCGGAGGGGGAGTGAGAGGAACGGTGGCTACCTGGCACGAGGTAGGGAACGTGTGGGTGCCTGCACGTTCCCTGTCCGCTGCTCCCACTGGGCAAGTGGTGGCAGAATCATGCCTCCTCATAAGGAGGTGCCCAAATGTGATGTGGTCTTCCCACGGCTAACACGTTGCGGCACAACTTGCACACTGCAACTGTGCTGTCACCTGGAGCCAGATGGAAGAACTCACACACCGCTGAGCCACCGACACGACTCGGAGCAGAGGTCCCCTGCTCTGTGGGTCACTGGCACCAGAATCTCATCTGTGCCGTCCTCCACGTGCACCACTAGTTGCACTGCCTCTGCCCCTGCCCCTGCCCCCAGTCCTCCTCTGGTTCAGGATCGTGGCTCATGCTCTGAGGGACATCCCTCAGAGACACTATCCTCTCCTCTCTCACAGAGGGCCCCTGGACGATCGGTGACCTGCTCGTCACTCCACTCCTCAATACTGGAGCTGCTCCCTAACAGCATCAGCATCTGGAACCTCACCCCTGCATTAGTTCCCTGGCTGCTCACAGACGACTGGTGACATCGTCAGCCTCCTGTCCCCCTGTGCACTGAGCACTTTCCTCCGCCTCGGGCGACAGGAAGATTGTTGCATCAGTGCACACTCCTCCTCAAGCACACTAGCCCCAACAACTAGTGTGCGAAAACATATCCTGAGACTCCTCCTCCGGATCCCCGAAGGTACGGCCCTGTGGGCAACGAACTCCTGATAGAGCGGATCAGTTTCCATGCCCACGTAGGAGCCTCAGGTGAGGAAGGAGCAGTGCACAATATCTACAGTAGCAGCTCGGCTGCTCTGTGCCTGTGAGGAGTGTGATGAGGAAGGCTGGGTAATCCACTCTACTACCCCCCTTCCTTGATCAAAAGGGATACCCTACCCGCGACCCTAAAAATATCGGGCACGGTAACCCGGCTGCCCTGCGAAGGGCCAGGTAGCTCCTGCCCCAGAGCCTTCAGTAGGCTCCTCTGCCTCTCCCTCCCTCTCCCTCCACGTGCGAACGCACCCTGCCCTGGGTCTCCTCTTGCCCTGCCAGGCATTTCCCTCTCCCAAATATCCCCCCAAAATTATATATATAGATATAATATATATCACACACACACACACACACACACACACAAACCCAAAGACAAAGCAACAAACAACACAGAAGCAATAAACACCAAGCTTTTTTTTTTTTTTTTTTTTTTACACTAAAAGCACAAATAGGACACGACACACTGACAGCAAACAGCAGATCAGACAGCAAAAGCTGACTGATTGCTGCTAAAGCAGGCACCGTCAGCTACACAAAACACCCAGACACTGACACCAGATAAAAAGAAAAGACAAACAAAAAACAGGCACCCTAGACCTCTAAAAGGTCTAACCAAAATTTGTTCCAAAGGCTTACAGGGGGGTTAGTCCCTTAATAGGACGTTTGGGTCTCACACAAGTTATTCCTTAAAAGGACTGTTGGGTCCAAGATGTGTGATACAGGGGTGGGTAACAACAAGTGCTAAACCACCACACTAAATCCACACACAGAAAGCTCAAAGCTCAAAAAGCGCAAAATCTCTCTCCAACTCCCGCACTGTCCCAGGTCTCCACTCAACAACACTCCAACACGCCTGACAAAATGTCGCCTGTGAAGCAGCCTTTTATACCCAGGGCTGCAATAATCATGTTAGCTGCCATTGGCTAATTTGGGTCATGTGGCTTCTCCGTTCTTGAAAATAAGCCCAAAATTCGAATTTACAAGAATGTCTCGTTTTTCCGAAAATTCTCGTAATTGAGAATCCTCGTAATACGAGGATCTTCGCGGTGTTTCCGGCCCCGAAGATCGCGGATTCTCGTATTACGGAGATCCTCGTATTTTCGAAAATTTTCGTAAAAAAAAATCCGCGGTTCGGAGTTCTGGAAGGCGAAAATCGGAAAATCCGGAATAATCCGCCGTTCGCGGACGTGATAAATCCGCGGCGGATCCAGGTTCGGGTCCGCGAACCGGCCATCTCTAAGCCTGGGCATGGCTCAGAAGAGGCAGACAGGGATTAACATTCAGTCTTTGGCTTTGATGTCAAATCCATAACTGACAGTTTGCTAACCTGGACAGACTCCAGGAAGCAGAACGGGGAAACAGGACATTGTGGAAGTGCAGGATTTCATGTTAGACTTATATATTTCACATTTCAAACTATTACTGGTTTAGGGTTTTTTGGGGGTGATTTACTGTATGGTAAGTTTTTCAGTTCGGCTAGCTTGCCCTTTAACACCATTCACTTTGACACAGCTAATATCGGCTTTGGGCATTGCCTATAGGGCATAGGGACGATGTACATAGTTTATTTTTACTATTTGTTAAAATTAAAGCTTTTTTTTAACTTCACCTTGTTGTCTCCTTGAGATATTGGATGTAAAGCACATACGGACCATGTGGAATGACATTTGAAGGGTTATCAGGCCCACCTATGGATTGATATCCTTCTATTTCAACAGTGAAATATCAAATTTTAGGAAGACGGTATGAAAGCTTTTTGATAGCTAGAAAACCTTAAATGCTGAAGGCACGCCACTTGATTGCCCAATTTCAAGGAACAGGGCATTTTTATTGACTACAATGGGCAGACGTTTAATTGACTATTTATCGATGTCACTGCTCGTGTGAAAGAAGCCTCACACATTATAGTTTATTGAAAGTGCAATACTATATATTATCTGCCATTTAGAGTCTTCTACTCCAACTTACATTGTGTCACTACTCTTTTTACTATTCGTTTTACCACCAAGCAAGCCTTCATCATACACCAGCTCCATCTCCTTTGATTTAAGGTTCACATTGGGAGGGCTTCAAATTTTACTAGTTTTATTGGTATATGTCAGTCTCTATCAACACTACCCGCTACTTTATCGTTGGCCAAAAAAGTTTCAACATCGGATTTTCTAAGGGACACTTAAGTGTCCCCATTAGAAATCCTTAAAACTTTTTTAGCAAATCCTGAAACTTTTTTCCAGTGCACAGAGATAAGTCTAAATGCTATTACAGTTACCTTAATTAAAATCCATGTGCTCAATGCTGTCTTTAAAGCACGTTGTTTCAAATTTAACTTACATCTTGATGGCCCCATCCCAGCTCTGGAAGTAAAGCAGTTTTTTTAATACGATGATACTATCAGAGAGCGATGGCTGTCAGACTCTGAGCAACTGCATTGGCTAAATTAACTGCAATCATTATGGTAGAATATGGGATATTTGTCCGGTAGTTTCAAAAACAATGACTGCAGTGGAGACGGTATGTGTGGACTGCACCAGAAAGAGCAGCGGCTCCTGTGGAGAGGATGGAAAACAGTCTCTGGTGTAAGATGCAACGCTCAGCATTAGCATTTTATGGACTCCTTGTTATGGAGAGCATGTTTATGGACTACTTCCCAACCACTGCATATCCTACCTGCACAATCCTATATGTGCTGCCATCTGTGGTGTATACCATCAGGGAACCATGCTGCCATACTCTCACCTACTAACCTTCCAAAGGGCAGCACCTCATTAAATTCATGAGGGAAACAGTGAAGCAAATGGAAGGACTGGACACACAAGCCACTAATGGTTTAAATGTAAACAAGATAATACACCTACTGCATTATGGCTTATAAATGTTGAATGGCTAAAACATGAACCATGGTAACATTAGGTACACAACGAATATTACCACATTTACCAATTTGGTAACTAGGGTATGCCCAAACAATGTGTATGACTTTGTATATTAAGACACCAACCCAGAATTAATGCAAATTACATTGGACCTTTCTGATTTAGCATTTGTGGTTTCTATTTTCTATATAATGGCATATATTCACTGGTTTCCCCAAATCTTCAGCTTACTTTTTTTTTATTAAACAAAAACGCAATATGAATCCAAACTCACCAATTACAAATACTGGCATAAAGGCCCCACATGGGACAGTAATTAGGTGTTGGCCAAAGCAGACTCCAAACTATTAAAAAAAACAGATCTAATAGGGGAAAATTTAAAAAAATATACCTTTTGTGTCCTCAGCAAAAAAAAATAAAAATAAGATGTAAGTTACTAGTGTCTATGGTTTTTATATTAATTTACAGTAACAGTAAACAGCTTGGAATCCATAAATGCATTTTTTAGCATTTATCTGGACTAGGGATGGACTTTTGATCATAATTCGATAATTATCCAAATGTATGGATAGTGTACTGGTTAAAGACACTGCCTTGACATGGGAGACCAGGTTCGAATCCTGCCATGGGGCAGCTATACAAATGTTTGCGTTATTATAATACCCTATTAATATAATAACCTGGTAATATAATAGCCATATAATACCCTAGTTATAAATAACCTATGTATAATAACCATATTATAACCTAGTAATATAATAACCAATAATATTATATTACTAGAGTATTCTAATAATCCGAACATTTGTATAACTTCTCTAGCCAGGATTCAAACCCTGGCTCCCATGTCACAATGGTGCCTTTAACCAAGTACACTATCCAGCCACATTATATTGTAATTATATTACTGAGGTTACATATGGTTATTAATATTATATGGTTATTATAATCCCGACGCTAATAACCTAGTAAATATATACCAGTACAATGCCCTAGTAATATAATAACCATATATAACTAGTAATATATTAACCATATAATGTAGTGGCTGGATAGTGTACTGGTTAAATAAATATTCCTTTAGATAGATCATATTTTAATGATGTATTTTTTTTATTCTTAATTTGAGGGGAATCTTCTCGGATACACCCCCCCACCCACCGTCCCCGCCAGAGGAAGAATTAAGTGCGACATTGAAAAAAAAACATTTTTCTAAAATCTTTCATTTTCCAGGCCACATACCAGGCACACGAGCTCCAGAAACAAGCCGGTGGTCTCCGGATTCGTGTGCGAATGCGTGTATGCCATGTGAGGTGCGTATACGATAGCATAATTGTGCAAAAAAGTGAGGATTCACATTAATTGTGCCACAATATTGTGTTGCTTTTTAACACTTGTTGATATGTCCAAGCCCGTTATCAACATGTTTGCATAAGTTTTGTAAGTATCCGAGAATTGTTTTAGTAAATGTATTTGACATTTAATGACAGTTTTGAGAGTTAAAATAAAATGTGTCGTGTTGTTTGATCACGACCACAACTAGCCCTCAGGTACGGGCAGCCCATGCCCCCCTTCCGGGCAGGCCCTTGCACCCTGGCTCAACCAATCGCCCCACCGGGGAAGTAAACGCCCCAAGAAGAAGGAGGTAACCGGTGGACCAGCCAGCAAACGAAGTGCATCCTAAGCAATTTTTTAATCTTTTATTGACCTTGATTGTCAGCAAATAAGTTAGTGAAATTATCATTGGAAGTAATGAATTTTATTATTTCACTGGATAAAAAGTTTGAAAAATAAAAAAAGGAAACAAATCAGAATTGGCCTTTGAGAGACAGAGCGTCTCATTTCTCATTCCATTTATTGTACCAACCCCCTGTTTGGGCTTGTAACTGTCCCTCGGTTTTTTTTTGTAAGGTTAAGTCACGAAATTCGGTCAAACGTCCAAAATATCAAGAAAAGTCACTACATAAGCATTGTAGGAAAATTGTTGTGTTCTATAAAATATACTGATGGACGGGTGATTGTGAATAAACAATGTTGTTTTCTAGAAGCAGGACCAGCCTCAGGCCCGCACATAATGTCTGTATAACAGTTACATAGTAACATAGTATTGGAGGTTGAATAAAGACATACGTCCGTCTAGTCCAACCTTTATACCTTACACATAATGTCTGTATAACAGTTACATAGTAACATAGTATTGGAGGTTGTATAAAGACATACGTCCATCTAGTCCAACCTTAATACCCTACCCATAATGTCTGTATAACAGTTACATAGTAACATAGTATTGGAGGTTGTATAAAGACATACGTCTATATAGTCCAACCTTTATACCCTACCCATAATGTCTGTATAACAGTTACATAGTAACATAGTATTGGAGGTTATATAAAGACATACGTCCATCTAGTCCAACCTTTATACCCTACCCATAATGTCTGTATAACAGTTACATAGTAACATAGTATTGGAGGTTGTATAAAGACATACGTCCATCTAGTCCAACCTTTATACCCTACCCATAATGTCTGTATAACAGTTACATAGTAACATAGTATTGGAGGTTGTATAAAGACATACGTCCATCTAGTCCAACCTTTATACCCTACCCATAATGTCTGTATAACATTTACCTAGTAACATATATTGGAGGTTATATAAAGACATACGTCCATCTAGTCCAACCTTTATACCCTACCCATAATGTCTGTATAACAGTTACATAGTAACATAGTATTGGAGGTTGTATAAAGACATACGTCCATCTAGTCCAACCTTTATACCCTACCCGTAATGTCTGTATAACAGTTACATAGTAACATAGTATTGGAGGTTGTATAAAGACATACGTCCGTCTACTCCAACCTTTATACCCTACGCATAATGTCTGTATAACAGTTACATAGTAACATAGTATTGGAGGTTGTTTAAAGGCAGACGTCCATCTAGTCGAACCTTTATACCCTAGCCATAATGTATACCGTTACCCTGGGCGTTCCTATAACACCTCTTAGCCACTATCCAATCACGCTTGGCTGTGATATGCTAATTGGGATTTTCCAGGGTACATAATTGCCACAGATTCTTGTACAAGTCATTCTGAATTGAGAGATCCAGTCGGATGACTCGCGAAACGTCTTCAAGAACTAAACTTCAAGCCCAGTTGATCTAAGTAAATACAACATATTCCTCTGAGTAAGTCCTTTGAGGATAAAACACATTTGGCATTCATTACCTTTCTTTGATCGTATTAGGAGTGGACTGCCCGTCTGATTTTCTTATTTGTGGAGGGTATAGTGTCCGATTACTAAATAATGGGATTTTGTACCATTGTGTGTTATTTTATTGTATATAGGACTAGTTGTTATGCCTTTTCAGTGGATAATTTATGAATATATCATTATATATACTCCATGAAGGGTTAGGATGACAGGGGGATGTGTTTTTAATTATTGTTACACTATACACTGTTTTTTCCATATACCTGCCATGATTCCCATATCTCTACTAACTAGCAGGCGCATCAGCCAATCACAGACACGGCTGCTGGTCCAGCCCCTACTGCTCTTCTGTTCCCAAAAGTAGCAATCTATTTATGGGCATTTTTTAAATGTGGAGAAATCCTTTATGAAACCATTCCTATTCTGAAGATGAAACTTCTTTTCTTCCAACCTTAAAGGATGTCCACGTGTCCTCTGATATGACCTATTAGTAAACAATGCACCAGAGAGTTCATTGTATGGCCCATTAATATATTTATATAAGGTTATCATGTCCCCACGCAAACGTCACTTCTCCAATGTAAACAGCCCTAACTTGTCTAATCTGCCTGCATATTCAAGCCCCTCCATTCCCCTTATTAATTTAGTTGCCCTTCTCTGAACTGCTTCCATTTCCAAGATGTCCCTTTTGTATATGGGATTCCAAAACTGCACCGCATATTCCAAATGAGGCCTTACCAGTGCCTTGTAAAGAGGGAGAATAATATTTTTCTCTCTTGAATCTATTCCCCTCTTTATACTGTACAAGACAATAAAATGCTTGCACGGGAAAATAAGAATCTTGAAAGGAAGATTATGTAGTATTATGAATATTGTTATTTTTAATATTATCATCTTAGGGGCTACAATTTGTATCTTTTCTTTATTGTGTAGTAGTCAAAAGATTTGAGGTACAAAACAAGTGATATTTACAATATACCCAATTATTATTCATTATTTGTTCCTATATATATAACAATATATTTAGATATACTGTATACGTGCCTCCAGTCTCTTGTTCGGGAGATATCTGTTGTATACAACTGGACCTAAAGTTCAGTTCTTGAATTTTAAAAACCAAACTTTAAGTCCAGTTAATCTAACTGAATACAACAGATATACCATGACCTTGATAAATAAATATTACAGATATACCATGACCTGGATGGATGAATATTACAGATATACCGTGACCTGGATGGATGAATATTACAGATATATTGTGACCTGGATGGATGAATATTACAGATATACCGTGACCTGGATGATAATATTACAGATTCCGTGACCTGGATGGATGAATATTACAGATATACCGTGACCTGGATGTGATATACAGATATAACCGTGACCTGGATTGGATGAAATATTCAGATATACCGTGACCTGGATGGTATGAATTTACAGATATCCGTGACCTGATTGGATGATAGTACAGATATATACATACCGTGACCTGGATGGATATATTACAGATATACCGTGACCTGTGGATGAATATTTACAGATATACCGTGACCTGGATGAATGAATATTGACAGATATACCGTGACCTTGATAATAAATATTCGATACCATACCTTGATAAATAATTTGACAGATAACCATGAACTTGATAATATATTACAATATACCATGACCTGGATGGTATGAATATTACAGATAAACCGTGACCTGATGGATGATATTACAGATATACCATGACCTGGATGGATGAATATACAGATATACCGTGACCTGGATGGATGAATATTACAGATATACCCGTGACCTGGATGGATGACATATTACAATATACCGTACCTGGATGGATGAATATTACAGATTACCAGTGACCTGGATGGATGACTATTGCAGATAGACCGTGAACCTGGAATGGATGAATATTCAGATATAACCGTGACCTGGATGTGAAATATGAACTATACCGTGACCCTGATGAATGAATATTACAGATATACCGACCTTGATAAATATATTACAGATATACCATGACCTTGATGAATAAATATTACAAGATATACCATGACCTTGATAACATTATATTACAGATATACCATGACCTGGAGGATGAATATTACATATAACCGTGACCTGGATGGATAAAATTACAGATATACCATGACCTGGATGATGAATATTACAGATATAACCATACCTGGATGGATGAATATTACAGATAACCATGAACCTGGATAAATGAATTGTAGAATATACATGAACCTGGATGGATGAATATTACAGATATAACCTGACATGATAATGAATATTACAGAGAACCGTGACCTGGATGGGATGAATATTACAGATATACCATGACCAGGATGATGAATATACAGATATACCATGACCTGGATGAATGAATATACAGATATCCCCGTACCTGGATTGTGAATAGTACAGATATACCATTACCTGGATGAATGAATATTACAGATAACCATTACCTGGATGAATGAATATTACAGATATAACTCTCCTTACCTGGTGGATAAATACAGATATACCGTGACCTGGATAATGAATATTACAGATATACCATGACCTGGTAATGAATACAGTATATACCCGTACATGGATGATATACAGATACCATGACCTGGCTTGGATAATATTTACAAGATATACTCATGACCTGGATGAATGGATATTACAATATACCGTGCGACCTGGATGGATGAATATTACAGATATACCATGAGTCTGGATGGATGACAAATATTCAGATATACCATGACCTGATAATGAATATTACAGTATATACCATGACCTGAAAGAATGAATATTACAGATATACCGTGACCTGGATGAATGAATATTACAGATATACCGTGACCTGGATGGATGAATATTACAGATATACCGTGACCTGGATGGATGAATATTACAGATATACCATGACCTGGATGGGTGAATATTACAGATATACCGTGACCTGGATGAATGAATTTTACGGACATTTGCCACGGCTAAGCGCTCGCTCGGTCTGGAAAAATAGTCCCTCCATGTGTACCTAGCCTTAGGGAATTGAAAACAAACAACCAGATAATCGTAAAGCCGGCAGACAAAGGAGGCAACATTGTGGTACTGGATAGGGGGTTACTATCATAGAGAAGCCCTCAAACAACTGGTAGACTCCAATACAGTTGGGTTAGAAATAATCCACTTGTGGAGGTCAATCTTAAGATAAAAAACTTTTGGAAACTCTCAATGAGGGAATTATTAATAAACGTGATTTCAGGTATCTATTTAATGATAAGCCAAAATTACCTTGTTATTACTTACTTCCCAAGCTTCATAAAAATTCCTCCTGGACGTCCCATCATGTCTGTTATTGGGAGCCCGACTGAAAAATGCCTCCAGGTTTGTGGATTTGGCACTCCGCCCTTTTCTAGACACCATACCTGCTTACCTTAAATATACCCTTGATGCGCTTAAATGTCTGAACTTGATTCAGGTTAAGGAGAATTCCATACTGGTATGCCTCAATGTTGACGCATTGTATTTTTTGGGGGGTGATAAACATTTTAAAACAAACTTGTATTTAGGCTGGACATTCCCTTTAATATTAACATTATTGGAAATTGTACTCACAAACAGCTTTTTCACTTTTGATAGTAAATTCTATCACCAAATCAGGGGCACCCTAATAGGCACAGCTTGTGCCCCTACATATGCCGGACTCTATTTGGGAGCCTGGGAGAGTCCGTCTACGGCCCTAAATAACATCTCTTTTTCAGGTCGTTATATAGACGACATCTTCATACTCTGGGAAGCCTCTATTGAGGAGTTATGTCTTTTTGTCCAAAAGCTTAATACCAATAATTGCAACTTTTACGTACCAATGTTGTTAGGTTTTTAACTGTTAGGTTTTTATATAGTCTCTATAATCACTTAGCCTAATAGCAGCCATTTTGTTCTTTGACGCCATTTTGTGTTCATATTATTCAATTATTGTTTTTCTGGAAATGTACTAAGATGTTCTCATGGTGTAGATAATATTTTATCTCAAGGTCTTTTGCCTCCTACATTGTGTGTCAACCTGACTCTATCCTTGCATTCCAATGGATGTTTTACCTCATCTGTAGACACAAAGTCTGGCAATGCCCCTTTTTTTGGTTTGATATATTCCAATGTACCTAATGAATAAACTTAGATAGAATTTACTACATCCAACGTGTGTGGTGCAATTCTTTCTCCCGGCGCTGTGAAGGGTCTCTTATTGGGTCTAAGACAGGCATCAGGGTCCGGCGTGGCTAGTGCAGGATATTTATTCTAACAAATGTGACTCAGAACAAATTGCCTTCCTCGATTTAAAAATCAAGAAGGTGGGAGGTGAACGCCATACGGAGCTCTACCACTAGGAAAGTGCGGGGAATAGCCTCTTAAGAGCTCAAAGTATGCACCCTACCCCCCTCCTTAAGGGAATACCAGTGGGCCAGTACTTTAGAGCCAGAAGAAATTGCACATCTTTAAGGGACTTTGAAAAAGCAGCAGTTGAATTAAAATCTAGGTTTCAAGAAAAGGGCTACCCAGAGATTCCACATAGAACACCCACTTTAGGGCAATCCCTAATATCAAGCCAATATATATCAGTAAGAGAACCGAGTTGGTTAGAAAAGAATCAAGATATAATGCAGAGTCGCACTCCAGAGTGAAAGGTGAGTTTATTGGAAACCACTCATCAACATACACAACGTTTCGAGGGTCTAAGCCCCCTTCATCAGGTGATGGGTGTGCAAAAACAAATGGGTTTAAGTAACCTAGTGCAAACAAAGGGGACATCCCTTCCTTGGTGTGTCTAGTGCAAATTAGCATAACAATAAAAACTGTATACTAAATAGTGCAGTTACATCAAACGTATTGTACTTAAAAGCATACAAATGGTGTCTAATAGAATATTCCTAAAACCAGTTACTTTAAAACCTGAAGAAGGGGGCACGTTATTCCCCCGAAACATTGTGTTTGTGTGTGATGTGTGGTCCACAATAAAGACTTAAATTGATTGGAGTGCGATCCTCTACTTCTTCAACTTTGTTGCTACAAGTTATGGTTGAAGGGAGAACCATTTGAGGTATCGGCACCCAGAGTTTGGACAAGAGTGCACCTCCAGCTTTATTCCTTGCGATATGGCACGTTACCCCGTCGGGTACATTTTCAGGAACAGCCGCCTTGTGGGTGTGTCAGGGAGACCACCTGGAGTGTGTTACACTCATCTAGCTCAGCTCACCCCTTTCTATGACTGGGTGTGGGTAATTGGTTCCACCCTTTTTAGGGGTTTAAAAATGGCTCTGAAACCCAAAGAGGGAGCTCTCCATTACCATCTCGGACTAATAAGAGTTATTTTCAGGGGCCGATAACTCTGGAAACAACATTGGACTTTACACGGATTTATCTTCTTCAGTTTCACCCTGGAACATTAAGGACTGACATTAAGTATTATTTTCACTTTCCATCCCATTCTGTGTTACTGTTGCTTGTGTTGTGTCTGTTAGATGTTTCTGTAGTTTATTGGTTGCACTGTTTTTGTTCGTATTAAACGATATTCAAATTGTTAGCCGAATCTCTGATTGCTCTAATTAGAACTAAGGAACTCTCTGCCTCTGAGACGCTACGTTCTACCAGTTTATTATATTCTATTGTAACCTGTTATATTGCTACCTGTACGTGGTAGTGAATTAACGGTCATTATTATTAGTTTTATTGTACAGCTGTGCATGCTGGGTAGGTGGGTGTACCTTTTAACACACCTGGTGGCAGTTACCGATGGTTCATAGTAAATATATATGTGACGGGCAACTCTCGGTCGGGTTTTGGGGTTTTCGCAGTGAGCTAAGCGTGCTCAGAGTGCCCCTGGGCTGAGGATTGTAGTGTCGTCCATCACACCCCGCCATTGTGGCCCTAAGAAGGGCCCTTTGGGGCTTAGGGGGTCCCGCAGCATGTACTGGGACCCCCCTCCCTGGCCCTTGCAAGGGCCCTTGTGGCACAGATAAGTGCCCTTGTTTGGGATCCCACAGCTCAAATCGGGACCCCCGTCGGCTCTTAAAGGAGCCCTTGGGCGATATCTTCTTTCTTTCATCTGGTAACAGATCTGCTGAGGCCACCACCCCTGAGAAGTACACCTGCGGCCACCAGGGGTGCCTTGACGAGGCCAATGTCACCGGCGTCTTGACCCGACATGACGTCTTCGGGCTAGTGACACTAACACGACTAAAGTCGCCAATGCAAGGCAGGCTCACTGTGGCCGACAGTTAACCCGGTGGCACCGCCAGCTTCAGTGGAGCCGATGTTGCTAGCTGCTTCTTTCTTCTACCATCTACATTGATGACTTATGAGCTCCGCGGAGGTTTGCAGATCTTTATATAGGTTTGCAGGGAACCCTAATCTGTTTCTGATTGGTCAGTTTTTCAATGCTTGGTTTACATGGTTTACAGTAACCAATCAATTTTTCCGTAATACATTCAAGGTGGCGAAGTGGAACGGCCGAGATTAACGCAGCACATCAGTTACCGCCGCTTTTAAATAGAAGCGAGCAGTAAATGATGCGTGAAAAGTTAACGGGGCGTTAACTTTTTGCAGTCGGGTTTCGCCCTTTTATAAATCGCATTAACAACGATTTTGGTGAAAAGGGCGGGAAACTCGGCAGTGAAAAGTTACCGATCATTTATAAATATGCCCCTATGTCTGACTATTTAAGATGGTGCCATGTGGACTTACTCTGTGGATGAACTTAGCCTCTTGAATGCTGCTTAGCTCCGTACCCCCGTTGATGGACGCTGTGCTATGGCATTACATACCAATGGATGAGATTAACCGATTTACATCATTACTAGCTTTGCTTGCTTATGACTCGTCCTCTGCATTATACATGCTTTCATCTTCCGTGTGATAGTGGAGATACATAGGCTGCTTGCTTTTTATTTTTATGCTCATTCACCGGCTTCATTCATTCCATGCTTGGCTATGTACTGTATACCTGCTACTAATATTGGAACATACTAACTTGAAAACATAGTATAAAGAGATTGCCCCCATTGGACTTGTCTCTTAAAGGGGTTGAATGTGCAGCTTGTATACTATTATTCCACCCACAGTTTGTGTTTATGACTTATGGCATTATAATTTATAAGTACAATAAAGATGTTATATTATTTTGCAGTATTGTTTAGTGTCCACCACACTAAGGCAGGTGGTAGTAGTAGGGGACTCCATTATAAGGAAGGTAGATAGGGTAATCTGTCACCAAGACCCTACATGCCAAACTGAGTGTTGCCTGCCTGGTGCTAGGGTTCGGGATGTGGTGGATCGTGTAGACAGATTATTGGGTGGAGCTGGGAGTGACCCGGCGGTCTTGGTTCACATTGGTGCCAATGACAAAGTTAGAGGTGGAGGTGAGGTCCTTAAACATGATTTCCAAGAGCTAGGGGCCAAGTTAAAAGCAAGGATCTCCAGGGTAGTATAGTATAGTATAGTATTTGAGGTTGAATAAAGACATACGTCCATCCAGTCCAACCCATCTAGCAATATCCTCATTTCCTGCCTAACTGTTGATCCAGAGGAAGGCAAAAAAACCCCACCAAATTTATGAAGGGGGAAAAAATTCCTTCCTGACTCCAAGTGGCAATCGGAACTTTCCCTGGATCAACTCTACTTTATGTATCAATCCCAGTTACTTGTAACATTCCTTGTTTGTAGAAACTCATCCAGCTTTTTATTAAACTGACCAATGAAACTGCCATAACAACGTCCACTGGAAGACAGTTCCATAGCTTTACCGTTCTCACAGTGACAAACCCTTTCCCAACTCTACTTTATGTATCAATCCCAGTAACTTGTAACATTCCTTGTTTGTAGAAACTCATCCAGCTTTTTATTAAACTGACCAATGAACCTGCCATAACAACGTCCACTGGAAATCGGGACCCCCGTCGGCTGTTAAAGGAGCCCTTGGGCGATATCTTCTTTCTTTCATCTGGTAACAGATCTGCTGAGGCCACCACCCCTGAGAAGTACACCTGCGGCCACCAGGGTTGCCTTGACGAGGCCAATGTCACCGGCGTCTTGACCCGACATGACGTCTTCGGGCTAGTGACACTAACACGACTAAAGTCGCCAATGCAAGGCAGGCTCACTGTGGCCGACAGTTAACCCGGTGGCACCGCCAGCTTCAGTGGAGCCGATGTTGCTAGCTGCTTCTTTCTTCTACCATCTACATTGATGACTTATGAGCTCCGCGGAGGTTTGCAGATCTTTATATAGGTTTGCAGGGAACCCTAATCTGTTTCTGATTGGTCAGTTTTTCAATGCTTGGTTTACATGGTTTACAGTAACCAATCAACGTCCACTGGAAGACAGTTCCATAGCTTTACCGTTCTCACAGTGACAAACCCTTTCCCAACTCTACTTTATGTATCAATACCAGTAACTTGTAACATTCCTTGTTTGCAGAAACTCATCCAGCTTTTTTTTGAAACTGACCAATGAACCTGCCATAACAACGTCCACTGGAAGACAGTTCCATAGCTTTACCGTTCTCACAGTGACAAACCCTTTCCCAACTCTACTTTATGTATCAATACCAGTAACTTGTAACATTCCTTGTTTGCAGAAACTCATCCAGCTTTTTTTTGAAACTGACCAATGAACCTGCCATAACAACGTCCACTGGAAGACAGTTCCATAGCCTTACCGTTTTCACAGTGAAAAACCCTTTCCGAGCTTGAAGCCTAAACCTTTTTTCTACAAAGTTTTGTGTCGTCAGCAAACACAGAAACCTTGCTGACAATACCCACTTCCAAATCATTAATAAATAGATTAAATAGAAGCGGCCCCAACACAGAACCCTGTGGCACCCCACTTAGCACTTTAGTCCATAATGATGAAGCCCCATTAACAACTACTCTCTGCATCCTATTCATTAACCAATTTTCTATCCATGTACAAATGTGACTCCCCAGACCAACAGACCTTAGCTTATACATTTGTCGCCTATGGGGGACTGTATCAAAAGCCTTTGTAAAATCCAAGTAAACTACATCTACTGCTATGCCAGAGTCTAAATTTCTACTTACTTCCTCATAAAAGCCAAGCAAGTTAGTTTGACAAGATCTATTCCTCCTAAATCCATGCTGGTTACTACTTATAAAGTCAGTCCTTGAAACATACTCTAGAACATGTTCCCTTATTAAACTTTCCAGGATCTTCCCCACCACTGAAGTTAAACTTACAGGCCTGTAATTACCCGGCTGTGAACGACTACCCTTTTTGAATATTGGAATAACATCAGCCTTTTTAGGGACTCAGAACAAAGTGCCTTCCTCGATTTAAAAATCAAGAAGTGGGAGGTGAAGCCCTACGGAGCTCCTCCACTAGGAAAGTGGCGGGATAGACCTCTTAAGAGCTCAAAGTATGCACCCTCCCCCTCCTTAAGCGGAATACCAGTGGCCAGTACTTTAGAGCCAGAGAAAATTGCACATCTTAGAGGACTTTGGAAAAAAAAAAAGCAGCAGTTGATTAAAATCTAGGTTTTCAGACAAGGGCTACCCAAGATTCCACATAGAACACCCACTTTATAGGGCCATCCCTATATCAAGCAATATTATTCAGTAAGAGAACGAAGTTTGGTTAGAAAAGAATCAGATATAATGCCAGTAGTCGCAACTCCAGAGTAAAAGGTGAGTTTATTGAAACCACCATCAACATACACACGTTTGCGAGGGTCTAAGCCCCTTCATCAGTGAGGGTGTGGCAAAACCAATGGGTTAAGTAAACCTGTGCAACAAAAGGGGACCCTTCCTTGGTGTTCTAGTGCAAATTAGCATTAACAATAAAAACTGTATAACAATAGTGCAGTTTACATCAAAACGTATTGTACTTAAAAGCAGACAAATGTGTCTACTAGAATATTCCTAAAACATTTTACTTTAAAACCTTGAAGAGAGGGCAATATTCCCCCGAAAACTTGTGTTTTGTGTGTGATGTGTGGTCCACATAAAGACTTAAATTGATTGGAGTGCGATCCTCTACTTTCTTTCAAGTTTGGCTACAAGTATGGTTGAAGGGAGATACCATTTGATGTATCGGCACCCAGAGTTTGGACAGAGTGCACCTCCACGCTTTATTCCTTGCGATATTGCACGTTACCACCCGAACCTCAGGGTACATTTTCAGAACAGCCCCTTGTGGTGTTCAGGGAGACCACTCGGATGTTTACACTCATATAGCTCAGCTCCCCTTCTAGGTACTGGGTGTGGGTAAGGTTCCACCCTTTGTAAGGGGTTTAAAAATGGCTCTGAAACCACAAAGAGGAGCGCTAACTCCATTACATCTCGAATATAAGAGTTATTTTCAGGGGCGATAACTTGGAACAACAGGACTTTACACGGATTTATCTTTTCAGTTGCACCCTGGAACTTAAGTGACTGACATAAGTATTTTTGCATTTCCATCCCATTCTGTTTACTGTTGCTTGTGTGTGTCTGTTAGAGTTCTGTAGTTTATTGGTGCACTGTTTGGTTTGTTCGTATTAAACGATATCAAATGTTAGCCGAAGCTCCTTGATTGCTCTAATTAGAACTAATGACCTCTGCCTCTGAGACGGCTACGTTCTACCAGTTTCATTATATTCTATTGTAACCGTTCTATTGCGTACCTGTACGTTGGTAGTGATTACGGTATTATTTAGTTTATTGTACAGCAGTGTGCAGGCTGGGTAGGTGGGTGTACCTTTTACACACCTGGTGGCAGTACGCATGTTTCATAGTAAATATATATGTGACGGGCACACGCTCGGTCGGGTTTTTTGGGGTTTGCAGTGAGCTAAGCTGTGCTCAGAGTGGCCCCTGGGGCTTGAGATTGTACGTTGTCGTCCATCAACACCCCGCCATCTGTGGCCCTAAGAAGGGCCTTGGGGTCTATGGGGTCCCGCGCAGGTACCTGGGACCCCCTCCCTGGCCTTGCACGGGCCCTTGGTTGCAACCAGTAAGTGGCCCTTGTTTGGATCCCACAGCTCAATCGGGACCCGCTAGGCTCTAAAGACCCTTGGGCGATTACTTCTTTTCTTTCATCTGGTACAGATCTGCTGAGGGCCACCACCCTGAGAAGTACAACCCTGCGGCCACCGGGGTGCAGTTGACGAGGCCAATGGGTCACCGGTACGTCTTGGACCACGACATGACGTCTCGGGCTCGTGAAACACGACTAAAGTCGCCAATGCAAGGCAGGCTCACTGGGCCGACAGTTAACCCGTGGCCCGCCAGCTTCAGTGGAGCCGATTGTGATAGCTCTGTCTTTTTCTTACCATCTACATTGATGACTTATGAGTCTCGCCTGAGGTTTGCAGATCTTTATTAGGTTTGCGGGAACCTAAGTCTTTTCTGATTGGTCACTTGTTTCCATGCTTGGTTACATGGTTATCAGACCAATCAATTTTTTCCGTAAACATTCAAGAGTGGCGAAAGTGGGAACGGCCGAGATTAACGCAGCACATCAGTTACCCGCCGCTTTTAATAGAAGCGAGCAGTAAAATGATGCGTCGTGAAAAGTTAACGGGGTCCGTTAACTTTTTGCAGGTCGGGTTTCGCCCGTTTTATAAAATCGCATTAACAAAACGTATTTTGGTGAAAAGGGCGGGAAACTCGGCAGTGGAAAAGTTTCCCGGATCTTTATAAATATGCCCTATGTCTATATTACGATTGGTGCCATTGGACTTCTTGTGGACTGAACTTAGCGCCTCTTGAATGGCTGCTTAGAGCTCCGTCCCCCCGTTGATGGACGCGTGCTTAATAGGCATTACATATACCAATGGATGAATTAACCGATTTACATCATACTCAGCTTTGCTGATATGACTCTCCTCTGCATTTATACATGCTTCACTTCCGTGTGATGATCAGTGGAGCATACATAGGCGGCATTGCTTTTATTTTTATGCTCATTCACGGCGTCATTCATTCCATGCTGGCTATGTACGAACCTGCTACTAATATTGGAACATACTAACTTGAAAACACTAGTATAAGAGATTGCCCCAGTGGACTGTCTCTTAAAAGGGGTTGAATGTGCAGCTTGTATACTATTCTTCCCCCACAGTTTTGTGTTTATGACTATGGCATATAATTTTATAAGTACATATAAGATTTATATTATTTTGCAGTATTGTTTTAGTTTTCCACCACACTAAGGAGGTGGTATTGTGCGGCGGATCCATTATAAGGAAGTAGAATAGGGTAATCGTGTCACCAAGACCCTACATGCCAAACTAGTGTTGCTGCCTGGTGCTAGGGTTCGGGATGTGTGGATCGGTTATGAAGCAGATTAATTGGGTGGAAGCTGGAGTGACCCGGCCGGTCTTGGTTCACATTGTGCCAATGACAAAGTTAAGGTGGAGGTGAGTCTTAAACATGATTTCCAAGAGCTAGGGCCAAGTTTAAAAGCAAGGATCTCCAGGTAGTATAGTATAGTAAGTATTTGAGGTTGAATAAAGACTACGCCGTCCATCCAGTTCACAACCCATCTAGCAATATCCTCATTTCCTGCCTAACTGTTTGATCCAGATGAGCAAAAAAACCCCAACCAATTTATGAAGGGGGAAAAAATTCCTTCTGACTCCAAGTGCAATCGGACTTTCCTGGTCAACTACTACTTATGTATCACTCCCAGTTACTTGTACACTCCTTGTTTTGTAGAAACTCTCAGTTTTTCTTAAACTGACCAATGAAACTGCATAACAAGTCCACGGGAAACAGTTCCATAGCTTTAACCGTTCTCACAGTGACAAACCTTTCCCAACTCTAACTTTATGTATCATCCAGTAACTGAACATTTCCTGTTTGTAGAAATCTCATCCATCTTTTTATTAACTGGACAATGAACCTGCCATACAACAACGTCCAGGAAATCGGACCCCGTCGAGTGTTAAGGAGCCTTGGGCGATATCTTCTTCTTTCATCTGGTAACACAGATCTGCGAGGCACCACCCCTGAGAGTACACTGCGGCCAACAGGGTTGCCTTGACGAGCCAATGGTCACCGGTGCGTCTATGACCCGACATGACGTCTTCGGCTAGTGACACTAACACTACTAATCGCCAATGCAAGGCAGGCCACGTGGCCACAGTTTAACCCGTGGGCACCGCCAGCTCAGTTGAGGCGATGTGCTAGCTGCTTCTTTTCTTCTACATCTACATTTATGACTTATGAGCTCCGCGGAGGTTGCAGATCTTATATAGGTTTGCAGTGGACC
Organism: Hymenochirus boettgeri; assembly: GCA_019447015.1. Classification (NCBI taxonomy): domain Eukaryota; kingdom Metazoa; phylum Chordata; class Amphibia; order Anura; family Pipidae; genus Hymenochirus; species Hymenochirus boettgeri. The sequence goes on along the minus strand of JAACNH010000279.1, from coordinate 131,912 downwards.
CGAATCTGTTTCTGATTGGTCAGTTTTTCAATGCGTTGGTTTGACATGGTGACAGTAACCATCCAACGTCCACTCGGAAGACAGTTCCAAGCTGTACCGTTCTCACAGTGACAAACCTTTCCCAAACTCACTTTATGTATCAATACAGTAACTTGAACATCCTTGTTTTGTAGGAAACCCATCCAGCCTTTTTATAAACTGACCAATGAACATGCCATAACAACGTCACTGGAAGACAGTTCCATAGTTTTACCGTTCTCACGTGACAAACCCTTTTCCAACTCCTACTTTATGTCATCAATCCCAGTAAACTTGATAAACATTCCTTGTTGTGTAGAAACTCACCAGCTTTTATTTAACTGACCAATGAAACTCTGCCATAACAACGTCCACCTGGAAGACAGTTCATAGATTTACCGTCCTCCACAGTGACACACCCTTTCCCAACTCCACTTTTGTATCAAATACCATACTTGTAACAATTCCTTGTTGCAGAAACTCATCCAGCTTTTTTTTGAAATGACCAAGAACCTGCCATAACAACGTCACTCTGGAGACAGTTTCCATCCTGTACCGTTTCCACAGTGAAAAACCACTTTCCGGAGCTTTGAAGGCCTAAACCTTTTTTCTCTCAGTCAAGGATGTTCTCGTTCCTTGACATGTTCTATTGGTGAGACAATGCCCCAGTAGTTTATGTGCGGCCCGGAATGTATTTATACACAGTAATCATATCCCCACCCGCAAGTGCCTTTTCTCAGCCGAGACAGAATTGTAATCTTTTCCAGTTCGCTTAATTCAAGCTCCCCCAATTCCCTTTATTAATTTAGTTGACCCTTCTCTGAACCTTTCCATTTCAAAAGATGCTCCTTTTTGTTCACAGGATTCCCAAATGTGCACTGCAATTCCCAAATGGGCCTTACCAATGACTTTTAAGAGGGAGAATTACATTTTCCTCCCTTGAATCCAATACCTCCTCTTATACAAGATCAATACCTGCCTGGTCTGGCTGTGACCGCCTGGCACTGCTTGCTACCTTTAAGTTTGTTTAGTCCACACCCAGAACTCCAAGCATCCCTTTCCAAGGGATTCACTTAACACAGGCCCTTCTAGTATAGTAGCAAAGTATTTTTAAGTCAAAAAGGCATCACATACATTTATCACATGAATTTCATCTGCCACTTAGCAGCCCAAGTGATAATTATCTAGATCCCCTTGCAACGTTGACATCCTCTGAAGTTTTAATGGTCGGACAAAGGTTGTGTCGTCAGCAACACACAGAAACCTTGGCTGACTACCCACTTCCAAATCATATAACTAGAGTAAATAGAACGGCCCCAACACAGAAACCCTGTGGCACCCAACTTAGCAACTTTAGTCATATGATGAATGCCCCCATTACACAACTTACTCTCTGAATCCTAGATTCTCTACCAATTTTCTATCTCTGTACAAAGGAGACTCCCCAAGACCCAACAACCTTAGCTATTCATTAGTCCCCGCTATGGGGGACTGTATCAAAACCTTGCAAAATCCAAGTAAACTAAAATCTACTCCAACATGCATACTGTCCTAAATTTCTACTTACTTTCTCCTCATAAACGCCAAGCAAGTATTTTGACAAGATCTATTCCTCCCTAATCCTGCTGGTTACTACTTATAAAGTCAAGTCCTTGAAACATAACTCTAGAACATGTTCCCTTATTAAACTTTCCTTAACTTTCGGATCTTCCCCCCACTGAAGTTAAACTTCACCGGCCTGTAATTACCGCTGCTGTGAACGACTACGCTTTCTTGAATATTGAATAACATCAGCCTTTTTCCAATACAGCAGGCACACCCCGACATGAGGGAATCACCAAGATAGAAACATGGCCTAAGTCAACCTGAACTAGCTCCTTAGTAACGAGAGCATTTATCGGTCCAGGAGATTACTAATATTAACTCTATTTAGTTCTTTCTGTACCCTATCTCGTTAACCAAAGTGAACTGAATCTGTGTATACCATATTGTTACTATACTCTATATCTTGTAATTGAATCTTCTATAGTGTATACCGAGGAAAAAAAATTATTCAAGACATTTGCTTTACGCCATCTCACGTACTAACTTACTCCCCATTAATTAATGGTTGCCACATTCTCAGCTACAGCTCATCTCTTACATTATATACTTAAAGTTTAGGCTTAGTGATGCTTTTTTCAGCTTCCCTAACTTCACTTATAATTTTAGCCAGTTGATTGCTTACCCCCCCCCCCTCTTACACTCCTTGTTACATTGTTATTCTCCCTAAAGGCCTTTTCGTTCCCTCGGCGGTTAAAGGTTTAAATGCTTTTTCTCTCCTTACCCATTGCCTTTTACATCAGAAGTTCAGAAATAACTATCGCCCGATGTGCTAGCCCAGGGAGACAGCGGGAAGCTTAGGATCATTAATGTCGTGGCCTAAGAGAGTGGTGTTACTGGGAAGAAGGGTTTGGGTTTATTGAGAATGGCAGACTTTGCTGGTACAGGCTTCTTGTAGTGGTGGGTTGCACCTCACTGATGTGGTGCACTGGTTATAGGGGGAGAAGATGGCTAGAGGGTTGTGAGGCAGATTTTAAACTAGTTGGGGGGAGGGTAGGTTAGATCTCAGGGAGATTGTCCAGGAGAAGCAGGGTGTAGCAATAGGTTAGTGGTCCGTGGGGCGGAAAAAAGGACTGGTGGGTAGCAGTAGAGGGATAGGGAGGCATGTGTATATAAAGTGTATAATAAATGACAGGATCACATCTAAAATGTTATGTTGCAAATGCGAGAGCCGCTGACAAAATGGGTAAATTGAAAATGTATGGCGTTGAATGAACAATAGGAGCAAAGTTCATTTTATCTAGGCCATTGTTTGCTTATTTTTGGCAGATTCCCTCACTGTACCGGTGGTGTGCCTCTGGATTGTGAAAAAGCTGATGTTATTCCAAATTCAAAAAGGGCAGTCGTCACAGCGGGTAATATCAGGCCTGTAATTTAACCTTCAGTGGTGGGGAATGATCCTGGAATTTAATAAGGGAACATGTTCTAGATTATGTTGTAAAGGATGGACATTATTAGTAGTAACAGCTGGAATTTAGGAGAATAGTATCTTTCAACTAACTTTCTGGCTTTAATGAGGAAGTAAGTAGAAATTAGGACTCTTTGGCACTAGCAGTAGTATGTAGTTTATTGGATTTTACAAAGGCTTTTGATACAGTCCCCATAGGCGACAATGTATAAACTAAGGTCTGTGGTAGGGGATCCAACATTTGAAATGGATAGAAAAATTGTTAAATGAATCAGGAATGCCGGAGTACGTTGTTAATGGGGCTATCAGTATGGACCTAAAGTGCTAAGTGGGTGTGCCACAGGGTTCTGTGTTGCGGCCGCTTCTAGTTAAATCATTATTCATGATTTGGAAGTGGTTTTTCCAATCCAGAGGCACACCACCGGACATGAGGGAATCTGCAAAAATAAGAACCAATGGCCTAGATAAAACTGAACTTTGCTCCTACTTTTCATTCAACGCCATAATTTTCAATTTACCCATTTTGTCAGCCGGGCTTCTCGCATTTGCAAACATACATTTTAGATTATGATCCTGTCATTTATTCATACACTTTAATACACATGCCTCCCTATCCCCTATGCTAGCCCCACCAGTCCTTTCCGCCCACCACTGACCTATCTACACCCTGCTTTCCTCCTGGACAATCTATCCCAGTGAGACTGCTAATACCCTCCCCCCAACCTAGTTTAAAATCTCCTCCAACCCTCTAGCCATCTTCTCCCCTATAACAGCTGCACCACCATCAGTGAGGTGCAACCCACCCCTACTAAAGAGCCTGTAGCCAACAGCAAAGTCTGCCCAGTTCTCAATAAACCCAAACCCTTCTTCCTTACACCACTCTCTTAGCCACGCATTAATGCTCCTAAGCTCCCGCTGTCTCCCTGGCTTAGCACATGGCTGCGATAGTATTTCTGAATTCTGATGTAAAGAGGCAAATGGTAAGGAAGAAAAAGGCATTTAAAACCTTTAAGGCCGAGGGAACGGAAAGGGCCTTTAGGGAGTATAAAACTGTAACAAGGAGTGTAAGAAAGCAATCAAACTGGCTAAAATTAATAATGAAGTTAGGATAGCTGAAAAAAGCATCACTAAGCCTAAACATTTTAAGTATATTAATAGTAAGAAGATGAGGACTGAGAATGTGGCACCATTAATTAATGGGGATAAGTTAGTTACGGAGGATGGCGATAAAGCAAATGTCTTGAATAATTTTTTTTCCTCTGTATACACTATAGAAGATCCAAGTACAGATATCATAGAGTATAGTAGCAATAATGGTATACAAGATTCAAGTTCACTTTGGTTAACCGAGGATATGGTACAGAAAGAACTAAATAAGGTTAATATTAGTAAATCTCCTGGACCGGATAAAATGCATCCTCGGGTACTTAAGGAGCTAAGTTCAGTTTTATCTAGGCCATTGTTTCTTATCTTTGCTGATTCCCTCATGTCCGGTGGTGTGCCTCTGGATTGGAAAAAAGGGACTCAGAACAAAGTGCCTTCCTCGATTTAAAAATCAAGAAGTTGGAGGTGAAGCCCTACGAGCTCTCCACTAGGAAGTGCGGGATGAATCCCTCTTAAGAGCTCAAAGTATGCACCCTACCCCCTCCCTTAAGCGGAATACCAGTGGCCAGTACTTTAGAGCCAGAGAAAATTGCACATCTTTATAGGACTTTGGAAAAAAAAGCACAGTTGATTAAAATCTAGGTTTTCAAGACAGGCTACCCAAGAATTCCACATAGAACACCCACTTTACTGGGCCATCCCTAATATCAAGCCAATCCATCTATACAGTAAGAGGAACGAAGTTTGGTTAGAAAAGAATCAAGATATATGCGAGTCGCAACTCCAGAGTAAAAGGTGAGGTTTATTGGGAAACCACTCATCAACATACAACAACGTTTGCGAGGGGTCTAAGCCCCCTCATCAGTGAGGGTGTGGCCAAAAACCAATGGGTTAAGTAAAACATGTGCAAAACAAGGGGACTCCTTCCTTGGTGTGTCTAGTGCAATTAGCATTAACAATAAAAAACTGTATAAAAATAGTGCAGTTACCACAAACGTATTGTACTTAAAAGCAGACAAATGGTGTCTAATAGAATATTCCTAAAACATTTACTTTAAAACCTAGAGGGGCAACTTATTCCCCCGAAACTTGTGTTTTGTGTGTGATGTGTGTCCACATAAAGACTTAAATTGATTGGAGTGCGTCCTCTACTTCTTCAACTTTGTTGCTACAAGTTATGGTTGAAGGGAGACCATTTGAGTATCGGCACCCAGAGTTTGGACAGAGTGCACCTCCGCTTTATTCCTTGCGATATGGCACGTACCCCACGTCGGGTACATTTTCAGGAACAGCCCCTTGTGGTGTGTCAGGGAGACCACCGGGTGTTTACACTCATTAAGCTCAGCTTCACCCTTTCTATACTGGGTGTGGGTAATTGGTTCCACCCTTTGTAGGGGTTTAAAAATGGCTCTGAAACCCAAAGAGGAGCTTCCATTACATCTCGGACTAATAAGAGTTATTTCAGGGGCGATAACTTGGAACAACATGGACTTTTACACGGATTTATCTTCTTCAGTTCACCCTGGAACATTAATGACTGACATTAAGTATTATTTCATTTCCATCCCATTCTGTGTTACTGTTGCTTGTGTTGTGTCTGTTAGATGTTCTGTAGTTTATTGGTGCACTGTTTTTGTTCGTATTAAACGATATTCAAATTGTTAGCCGAATCCTGATTGCTCTAATTAGAACTAAGGAACCTCTCGCCTCTGAGACGGCTACGTTCTACCAGTTTATTATATCTATTGTAACTGTTATATTGCTACCTGTACGTGGTAGTGAATTACGGTATTATTTAGTTTTATTGTACAGCTGTGCATGCTGGGTAGGTGGGTGTACCTTTTAACACACCTGGTGGCAGTACCGATGGTTTATAGTAAATATATATGTGACGGGCAACCTCGGTCGGGTTTTTGGGGTTTTGCAGTGAGCTAAGCGTGCTCAGGAGTGCCCCTGGGCTGAGGATTGTAGTGTCGTCCATCACACCCCGCCATGTGTGGCCCTAAGAAGGGCCTTTGGGGCTAGGGGGTCCCGCAGCATGTACTGGGACCCCCCCCCTGGCCCTTGCAAGGGCCCTTGTGCACAGATAAGTGCCCTTGTTTGGGATCCCACAGCTCAATCGGGACCCCCTCGGCTCTAAAGGAGCCCTTTGGGCGATACTTCTTTCTTTCATCTGGTAACAGATCTGCTGAGGGCCACCACCCTGAGAAGTACCCCTGCGGCCACCGGGGTGCCTTGACGAGGCCAATGTCACCGGCGTCTTGACCCGACATGACGTCTTCGGGCTAGTGAGATAACACGACTAAAGTCGCCAATGCAAGGCAGGCTCACTGTGGCCGACAGTTAACCCCGGTGGCACCGCCAGCTTCAGTGGAGCCGATGTTGCTAGCTGCTTCTTTTTCTTTACTACATCTACATTGATGACTTATGAGCTCCGCGAGGTTTGCAGATCTTTATATAGGTTTGCAGGGAACCTAATCTGTTTCTGATTGGTCAGTTTTTCCAATGCTTGGTTACATGGTTTCAGTAACCAATCAATTTTTCCGTAATACATTCAAGGTGGCGAAGTGGAACGGCCGAGATTAACGCAGCACATCAGTACCCGCCGCTTTTAATAGAAGCGAGCAGTAAAATGATGCGTGCTGAAAAGTTAACGGGGTCGTTAACTTTTGCAGGTCGGGTTTCGCCCTTTTATAAATCGCATTAACAAAACTATTTTGGTGAAAAGGGCGGGAAACTCGGCAGTGAAAGTTATCCCGATCATTTATAAATATGCCCCTATGTCTGATATTACGATGGTGCCATGTGGACTTACTCTGTGGATGAACTTAGCAGCCTCTGAATGCTGCTTAGCTCCGTACCCCCGTTGATGGACGCTGTGCTTATGGCATTACATACCAATGGATGAGATTAACCGATTTACATCATACTAGCTTTGTCTGGTTATGACTCGTCCTCGCATTATACATGCTTTCATCTTCCGTGTGATAGTGGAGATACATAGGCTGCTTGCTTTTTATTTTTATGCTCATTCACCGAGCTCATTCATTCCATGCTGGCTTGTACGTATACCTGCTACTATATTGGAACATACTAACTTGAAACATAGTATAAAGAGATTGCCCCATTGGACTTGTCTCTTAAAGGGGTTGAATGTGCAGCTTGTATACTATTCTTCCCCCCACAGTTTGTGTTTATGACTTGGCATATAATTTTATAAGTACAATAAGATGTTATATTATTTTGCAGTATTGTTTTAGTGTCCACCACACTAAGTGCAGGTGGTAGTTTAGGGGACTCCATTATAAGGAAGGTAGATAGGGTAATCTGTCACCAAGACCCTACATGCCAAACTAGTGTTGCCTGCCTGGTGCTAGGGTTCGGGAAGTGTGGTGGATCGTGTGTAGACAGATTATTGGGTGGAGCTGGGAGTGACCGCGGCGGTCTTGGTTCACATGGTGCCAATGACAAAGTTAGAGGGGAGGGTGAGGTCCTTAAACATGATTTCCAAGAGCTAGGGGCCAAGTTAAAAGCAAGGATCTCCAGGGTAGTATAGTAGTATAGTATTTGAGGTTGAATAAAGACTACGTCCGTCCTCCAGTCCAACCCATCTAGCAATATCCTCATTTCCTGCCTAACTGTTGATCCAGAGAAGGCAAAAAAACCCCACCAATTTATGAAGGGGGAAAAAATTCCTTCCTGACTCCAAGCTGCAATCGGAACTTTCCCTGGATCAACTCTATTATGTATCACTCCCAGTTACTTGTAACTCCTTGTTTGTAGAAACTCTCCAGCTTTTTTAAACTGACCAATGAAACTGCCATAACAACGTCCACGGAAACAGATTCCATAGCGTTTACCGTTCTCACAGTGACAAACCCTTTCCCAACTCTAACTTTATGTATCAATCCAGTACCTTGTAACATTCCTTGTTTGTAGAAACTCATCCAGCTTTTTATTAAACGACCAATGAACCTGCCATACAACAACGTCCACTGGAAATCGGACCCCTCGGACTGTTACAAGGAGCCCTTGGGCGATATCTTCTTCTTTCATCTGGTAACAGATCTGCTGAGGCCACCACCCCTGAGAAGTACACTGCGGCCACCAGGGTTGCCTTGACGAGGCCAATGTCACCGGCGTCTTGACCCGACATGACGTCTTCGGGCTAGTGACACTAACACTACTAAGCGCCAATGCAAGGCAGGCCACTGTGGCCGACAGTTAACCCGGTGGCACCGCCAGCTCAGTGGAGCGATGTTGCTAGTGCTTCTTTCTTCTACATCTACATTATGACTTATGAGCTCCGCGGAGGTTTGCAGATCTTATATAGGTTTGCAGGGAACCCAATCTGTTTCTGATTGGTCAGTTTTCAATGCTGGTTTACATGGTTTACAGTAACCAATCAACGTCCACTGGAAGACAGTTCCATAGCTTACCGTTCTCACAGTGACAACCCTTTCCCAACTCTACTTTATGATCAATACAGTAACTTGAACATTCCTTGTTTGTAGAAAACCATCCAGCTTTTTTAAACTGACCAATGAACCTGCCATAACAACGTCCACTGGAAGACAGTTCCATAGTTTACCGTTCTCACAGTGACAAACCCTTTCCAACTCTACTTTATGTATCAATCCCAGTAACTTGTAAACATTCTGTTTGTAGAAACTCATCCGCTTTTATTAAACTGACCAATGAACCTGCCATAACAACGTCCACTGGAAGACAGTTCCATAGCTTTACCGTCTCCACGGACACACCCTTTCCCAACTCTACTTTATGTATCAATACCAGTAACTTGTAAACATTCCTTGTTGCAGAAACTCATCCAGCTTTTTTTTGAAACTGACCAATGAACCTGCCATAACAACGTCCACTGGAAGACATTCCATCCTTACCGGTTTCACAGTGAAAAAACCCTTTCCGAGCTTGAAGCCTAAAACCTTTTTTCTCTAAGTCTTAAGGGATGTCTCGTGTCCTTTGACATGTTCTATGTGAACAATGCCCCAGATAGTTTATTGTTGGCCCGTTTGTATTTATAACACAGTAATCATATCCCCCGCAAGTGCCTTTCTCCAGTACAATTGTAACTTTTCCAGTCTCTTCATATTCAAGCTCCCCCAATCCCCTTATTAATTTAGTTGCCCTTCTCTGAACCTTTCCATTTCAAAGATGTCCTTTTTGTCACAGGATTCCAAAATTGCACTGCATATTCCAAATGAGGCCTTACCAATGCTTTGTAAAGAGGGAGAATTACATTTTCCTCCCTTGAATCCATACCTCTTTATACAAGAACAATACCATGCTGGCTCTGGCTGTTGCCGCCTGGCACTGCTTGCTACCTTTAAGTTTGTTATCCCACCAGAACTCCAAGATCCCTTTCCAAAGGGATTCACTTAACACAGAGCCCTTTAAGTATAGTAGCACAAGTATTTTTAAGTCAAAATGCATCACCTACATTTATCAACATTGAATTTCATCTGCCACTTAGCAGCCCAATGTGATAATCTATTAGATCCCCTTGCAACGTTGCACATCCTCTGAAGTTTTTAATGGTCGACACGTTTGTGTCGTCAGCAAACACAGAAACCTTGCTGACATACCCACTTCCAAATCATTAATAAATAGATAAATAGAAGCGGCCCAACACAGAACCCTGTGGCACCCCACTTAGCACTTTAGTCATAATGATGAAAGCCCCATTAACAACTTACTCTCTGCAATCCTATTCTTTACAATTTTCTATCCATGTACAAAGGTGACTCCCCAGACCAACAGACCTTAGCTATTCATTAGTCGCCTATGGGGGACTGTATCAAAAAGCCTTTGCAAAATCCAAGTAACTACTCTACTCTCAACTGCTATACCAGTCTAAATTTTCTACTTACTTACTTCCTCATAAAAGCCAAGCAAGTTAGTTTGACAAGATCTATTCCTCCTAATCCATGCTGGTTACTACTTATAAAGTCAGTCCTTGAAACATACTCTAGAACATGTTCCCTTATTAAACTTTCCACTTTCCAGGATCTTCCCCACCACTGAAGTTAAACTTCGGCCTGTAATTACCCGCTGTGAACGACTACCTTTTTGAATATTGGAATAACATCAGCCGTATTGTCAGCAAGGTTTCTGTGTTTGCTGACGACACAAAACTTTGTTGACCATTAAAAACTTCAGAGGATGTGCAATTGTTGCTGTGACAAACAGGAGTGTAATGTTAAACCCCATAGACACTATCTGGAAATTGTAGATCTAGTTAAGTTAATGATTGTTTGATGTCTGTAATAGCAGATTCCATTGGTTTTATTGTATTGGAACCTTCTGTTTTCTCCCTTGATCCTGCATTTGCTTTGCCATATGGTTCAAGTGCAATAAACTCAATATTTCAATGTCCTTCCCTCCTTACATATGGTAAAGCCAGCAGGTGCCCTTATAAGGTGGACAATTTGACCCTTGTGTCCACAATGAGTCTCTCTAATGGGAGATTATAACACCAGGTTTTCAATAACCGCCATAACTTGGCTTGTGCGGCAACTACCATAACGGTACCAAATACCATCACTCTAGGCCTTAGGGTATACCAGAAACCCACTTGTTATATTGTTGTATATTGTTATACCAATATCCGTATTGTGGATGTGTCATGTTTGGTCTTGTTAGTTTGCTAAATTTATGAGTTTGTTTAATATTAGGGTATAAAAAATGTGTAAGATGTTTATTTCCAAGGTATGGGTACTGACAGCATTGTTAGTTTTTTGAGTAGCCCATACTGAGGGTAACAAAGTTGTAGGTGATTGGCTAAGAAAGCTTAGGTACCACCCTGTGTCAGGGATAGATAAGGAAATGCCCAACAATGGAGAGCAGTTCATCATAACATCTTAAGAAACATCTAGCCAACCGGACGGACGATACATTGGCTTTCTTCAAGAACTATCATTTGGACTTTTGGTCACTTTTTCCATATTTACAAGATTTCAGACTCAGATGCCATTTATCTCCTAAGTATTCTTTCTTTTACCCCATTCTATCCTCACTTGTGTGTTACCATATTCAGGTTCAGTAAGTTAATTTAGTTTTCTGTATATTTTGTTATGTACTCTTTTGTTACTTTTAATAAATGATATAAAATCATTTATAGGCTAATTGTATTATTCCGAGTATATCCCAAAACGAACCTGTGTCTCTGAAGTTGCGCTACTATAGAAGAGTATTGTTTAGGTATATATATAACGGTATAGAGTAATAGGTGTGGATAACCCCATAGAGAGATTTAGTAGGTCCTTCCCCTATTTTTAGGAAGGTGGTGGCAGCAAGTATATACAGTAGATATTAAGTAATATTAATTGTGTGCTATATTGCTTTGTTCACTAAACCCTCCTGGTCCGTTCTGCTTCATCCACCTGTCGGTTGCTTGGAGTGCGTTTATGTACGATTACTGTGTAAAATACATTAACGGGCCATACAATAAACTATCGGGGGCACACAATATATAGAAAATTGGGCTGTTGTACATCCATATTAAAGTGCAACTAGAGACCAAAAATATAATACATACAAAAAATAGAATTCTTTTAATATGGATGGTACAACAGCCCAATTTTCTATATTTGTGTGCCCCCGATAGTTATTGTAGGCCCGTTAATGATTTACACAGTAATCGTACATAAACGCACTCCAGCAACGAAAGGTGGATGAAGCAGAACGGACCAGGAGGGTTTAGTGAACAAAGCAATTAGCACACAATTAATATTACTTATATCTACTGTATATACTTCGCTGCACACCTTCCTAAAAATAGGGGAAGACCACTAATCTCTCTATGTGTTATCCACACCTATTACTCATACCGTTATAGATATACCTAAACATACTTCTTCTATAGTAGCGCAAATTCAGAGACACAGGTGTTTTGGGATATACTCGGAATAATACAATTAGCCTATAAATGATTTTATATCATTATAAAGTAACAAAAGAGTACAAAAAAAATATACAGAAAAACTAAATTAACTTACTGAACCTGAATTGGTAACACACAAGTGAGGATAAATGGGGGTAAAAGAAAGATACTTAGGAGAGATAAATGGCCTCTGAAGTCTGAAATCTTGTAAATATGGGGAGGAGTGTAATGTTAAACCCCATAGACACTATCTGGAAATGGTAGATCTAGTTAGTTAATGATTGTTTGATGTCTGTAATAGCAGATTCCATTGGTTTTATTGTATTGGAACCTTTGTTTTCTCCCTTGATCCTGCATTGCTTTGCCATATGGTTCAAGTGGCAATAAACTCAATATTTCAATGTCCTTCCTCCTTACATATGGATAAGCCAGCAGGTGCCCTTATAAGGTGGACAATGACCCTTGTGTCCACAATGAGTCTCTCTAATGGGAGTTATAACACCAGGTTTTCAATAACCGCCATAACTTGGCTTGTGCGGCAACTCTAACGGGACCAAATACCATCACTCTAGGCCTTAGGGTTATACCAGAAACCCAATTGTTATTTGTTGTTATATTGTTATACCATATCCGTATTGTGGATGTGTCATGTTTGGTCTTGTTAGTTTGCTAAATTTATGAGTTTGTTTAAATAGGGATAAAAAATGTGTAAGATGTTTATTTCCAAGGTATGGGTACTGACAGCATTGTTAGTTTTTTGAGTAGCCCATACTGAGGGTAACAAAGTTGTAGGTGATTGGCTAAGAAAGCTTAGGTACCACCCTGTGTCAGGGATAGAATAGGAAATGCCCAACAATGGAGAGCAGTTCATCATAACATCTAAGAAACATCTAGCCACCGGACGGACGATACATTGGCTTTCTTCAAGAACTATCATTTGGAACTTTTGGTCACTTTTCCATATTTACAAGATTTCGACTCAGATGCCATTTATCTCCTAAGTATTTTTCTTTTACCCCATCTATCCTCAATTGTGTGTGTACCATATTCAGGTTCAGTAAGTTAATTTAGTTTTCTGTATATTTTGGTATGTACTCTTTTGTTACTTTTTAATAAATGATATAAAATCATTTAAGGCTAATTGTATATTCCGTAGTAGATCCCACAACGAAACCTGTGTCTCTGAAGTTGCGCTACTATAGAAGAGTATTGTTTAGGTATATATATAACGGTTATAGGTAATAGGTGGGATAACCCCATAGAGAGATTTAGTTAGGTCCTTCCCTATTTTAGGAAGGTGGTGGCAGCAAGTATATACAGTGATATATAATAAATTATGTGTGCTATATTGCTTTGTTCACTTAACCTCTGGTCCGTTGCTTCATCCACCTGTCGGTTGCTTGGAGTGCGTTTATGTACGATTACTGTGTTAAAATACATTAACGGGCCATAAAATAATAACATGGGGGCACACATATATAGAAATTGGGCTGTTGTACACCATCTATATTAAAGTAATAAATAGTGTAAAACTCACCCAGGTGAATTTTCTCTATTTTATTAATAGGATATGATAAATAGCGTAAAACTCACCCAGGCGAATTTTCTCTGTTTTATTAATAGGATATGATAAATAGTGTAAAACTCACCCAGGGGAATTTTCTCTATTTTATTAATAGGATATAATAAATAGTGTAAGGGTGAGTTTACCACTATTTATTCATTATTCACGATTATAAACGAGAAAATTCGCCCTGGTGGTGTTACGCTTATTATCATATCCTATTTTAATAATAGAGAAAATTCCCTGGGTAGTTTTACACTATTTATCATATCCTATTAACATAGAGAATTCCCCTGGTTTAGTTTTACACTATTATCATATCCTAATTAATAAATAGAGAATTCCCTGGGTGAGTTTAACACTATTTATATATCCTATTAATAAAATAGAAGAATTCCCCAGGTGAGTTTTACACTATTATTCATATCCTATTAATAAAATAGAAAATTCCCCTAGGTGAGTTTTACACATTTATCATATCCTATTAAAAAATAGAGAAAATTCCCCTGGGTTAGTTTTTACACTATTTATTATATCCTATTAATAAAATAGAGAAAATTCCCCTAGGTGAGTTTTACACTATTTATCATATCCTATTAATAAATAGAAAAATTCCCCTGGGTTGTTTTACACTATTTTTCATATCCTATTAATAAAATGAGAAATTCCCCTGGGTGAGTTTTACACTATTTATCATATCCTATTAATAATAGAGAAAATCCCCGGGTGAGTTTTAACATACCTATTTATCATATCCTATAATAAAATAGAGACAATTACCAGGGTGAGTTTTACACTATTTATCATATCCTATTAATAAAATAAGAAATTCCCCTGGTGAGTTTTACGCTATTTATCATATCCTATTATAAATAGAGACAATTCACCTGGTGAGATTTACACTATTTATCATTCCTTTAATAAATAGAGAAAATCCCCTCAGTGAGTTTATACACATTTATCATATTCCTATTATTAAAATAGAGAAAATTCCCTGGGTTAGTTTACACTATTTATCATATCCTATTAAAAAATAAAGAAATTTCCCTGTGAGTTTTACACTATTTATCATATCCTATTAATAAAATAGAGAAAATTCCCCTGGTTCGTTTTACACTATTTATTAATCCTATTATAAAATAGGAAAAATTCCCCTCAGTGAGTTTTACACTATTTATCATATCAGTTTATTGTTCCCTCAAACCAATCATTTGGATGATAACCTGTATTTTACTAGTTCAGAAAACCAAGAAAGGAAAATGGAGGAAGCCACTTCCATACAGATGTTGATTTAAACATCTCTGCTGACTTATTGGGAATAAATTAATCACAAAACGTGCAAATGATTTTTTAGACCTTCCTCTACATCATTATAGGACTTATTATTAACTGCGGCATCACGCTTACTGAACTAATAATTAATAGTAGTTAATAATGACTGTTAACACGGGGCTGTAAAGGCTTCATTAATGGAACAATAAAGTTATTTTGGGGGCATGGCCGGAAATTTATGGCTGATGCTGTAAAATCGCACCATGTCTTGATTTTATGATCTGTGAATCACTATAAAGACAACATTGTAAAATAATAATTATTATTGGTGTATTAGATGTAGATCTCCGTGGATCTGGTAAACACCATTCAACAGTAGAAGATGGAACTAGAACATTGAATATAAATCATCATGTAACTGGTTCTTGGTATGTTTAAATGCAGGAGATATAATATATTATACAGTATATGTTATATATATAATTTTAACTTACTGACCGTATCAATTCTAACATTTTTAATTGAAGCATCTATTAAAAATGATTGAAAATCACCAAGCTTTCAAAGCACTTAGCTTTCTTCCTCAGGCGTGATACAAATTTGATTGGCAGATTAATAACAATTATGGTCAATAGTTAAATTTAGTGAACTTTACTAGTTTTGAATAAGAAAGGAACGTGACCAGAATCATGAATTCACTTGGTGGGATTAATGTCCCACTCTCCATGAAGAATTTACTTGTCTTTATATTTCTCAGTCTGTATTCAGGGACACTGGGTGGAACCCTCATGATATTGAGTCTATGTTGGAAGTGAGAACCTCCACTCCCCCATGTATTTCTTCCTCAGTCCATCTGTCCACATGTTGACATCTTCCTGTCTGACAAGTTTTGTCCCCGTGGTATTATGTACCTTTACTAAGGGGTGAGACAACCTACAGCTATGACCATTGGGAGTTGATACAATTTTAACTTCGTTTACTACGCAGTTGAATGTTTTATACTCACAGTAATGTCTTATATCTTCCTGGCCATTTGCAAACCATTACATTATAACACATTATAAGTCCAAGCTTTGCCTTCATCTAGTTAGTGGATATGGTGGTTGGGAGTTTTTAATTAGCCTCAGTGTTTGTATATGTGTCTCTGCTGTGGGTTTCTGTGGTCCTAATATATTGACTTATGTCTACTGTGATTTTAAGATCCTCTATCAAGCCTCATGTTCAATGCATCATAATGGAGCGGCTTGTATAGGTTTGACATTTCCAATTATAGTCTTCCCTTTATTTTTATATTATTGACGTATGTGTTTATTTTTCCTCTCTATCCTTGGGATCTCCTCCATACTGGAAGAAAAAAGCCTTTCCACCTTAGCTCCCACCTTCAGTGGTGTGTACATATTATGGGATACTCATTGCTAAATACACTGTGCCAGGTGGAGGACAGTCTTTAGGTATAAGTAAAATTATACTGTATATACAACTGCACTTACACCCATTGGTAACCCCATAATATCAGTCTGAGGTAACCAAGAGATTTGGAAAAAATTTCCAAAAAGCAGTATATTAGATAATATATATATAGTTACATGTAATGAATCCCATCAATTAGGCACAACTGTTACATAGGGGAAATCTTATTGGAGGTTGAATAAGCCATATGTCCATCTAGTCCACCTTTATCCCCTACCCATAATGCCTATATAACATTACATGTAACATAGTATTGGAGGTTGTATAAGATACATACGTCCATCTAGTCCAACCTTTATACATACCATAATGTCTGTATAACAGTTACCTAGTCGTATATTTGGAGGTTATAAAAGACTACGTCCACTTAGTCCAACCTTTATACCCACCCATAATGTCTGTATACATTTACATAGTAACATAGTATTGGAGGTTGTATAAAGACAACGTCCATCTAGTCCAACCTTATACCCTACCCATGAATGTCTGTATAACAGTTACATGTAACATAGTAATTGGAGGTTGTATACAAGACATACGTCCATCTAGTCCAACCTTTATATACCCTACCCGTAATGTCGTATCCAGTTACATATAACATAGTATTGGGGGTTGTATAAAGACTACGTCCATCTAGCAAACCTTTATACCCTACCCAATATGTCTGTATAACAGTACATAGTAACTAGTATTAGAGGTTTGTATAAAGACATAACGTCCATCTAGTCCAACCTTATACCTACCCATAATGTGTCTTTGTAAAGTTTCGTATACCATAGTATTGGAGGTTGCAAAAGACATAAGTCCATCTAGTCCAACCTTTATACACTACCCATAATGTCTGTATAACAGTTACAATGTAACATAGTATTGGAGGTTTGTATAAAGACATATTCCATCTATTCCCAACCTTTAATACCCTACCCATAATGTCTGTATAACAGTTACATAGTAACATAGTATTAGAGGTTGTATAAAGACTACGTCCATCTAGTCAACTTTATCCCTAACCCATAATGTCTGTATAACAGTTACATAGTACAATATATTGGAGGTTGTATAAAGACATACAGCCATCTTTCCAACCTTTATACCCACCCATAATTTCTGTCTAACAGTTCCATAGTAACATAAGTATTGGAGGTTGTATAAAGACATACATCCATCAGCCCAACCTTTATACCCTACCCCAATGTCTTTATATAACAGTTAACATAGTAACATAGTATTGGAGGTGTATAAAGACATACATCCATCTAAGTCCAACCTTTATACACTACCCAGATATGCCTGTCCAACAGTTACCTGATAACATAGCAACATCCAGTGAAAAGGGTATAGAGTAATATGCATAGTAAGTTTTTATTTTGAATAAAGACATACGGCCATCCAGCCATCTAGCATATCTTCATTTCCTGTCTATCTTTTGATCTAGATGAAGGCAAAAAAACCCACCCAAATTTTATGAAGGGGAAAAAATTCCTTCCTGACTCAATTGGCAATGGGAAATTTCCCTGGATCAACTCTACTTTATCATTTTCAATACCAGTAACTTCAACATTCTCATGTTTGCAGAAACTCATCCCAGCCTTTTTAGTTAAACTGACCAATGAACTGCCCTAACAACGTCCACTGGAAACAGTTCCATACTTTACCGTCTCCAGTGACAAACCTTTCCAACCTACTTTATGTATCAATACCAGTAACTTTAACATTCCCTTGTTTGTAGAAACTCATCCAGCTTTTTATTAAACTGACCAATGAACCTGCCATAACAACGTCCACTGGAAGACAGTTCCATCGGCTTTAACGTTCTCACAGTTGACACACCCTTTCCCAACTCTACTTTATGTATCAATCCCAGTAACTTTTAAACATTCCATGTTTGCAGAAACTCATCCACTTTTTTTAAAACTGACCAATGAAACCTGCCATAACAACGTCCACTGGAAGACAGTTCCATAAGCTTACTGTTCTCACAGTGACAAAACCCTTTCCCAACTCTACTTTATGTATCAATACCATAACTTGTAACATTCCTTTGTTTGCAGAAACTCATCCAGCTTTTATTTAAACTGACCATAACCTGCCATTCAACAACGTCCACGGAAGACAGTTCCATAGCTTTACTTGTTCTCACCGTGAAACCCTTCCCCCACTCTACTTTAGGTATCAATCCAGTAACTTGTAACATTCCTTGTTTGCAGAACCAATCCAACAGCTTTTATTAAACTGACCAATGAACTGCATAACACTTCCACTGGAAGACAGTTCCATAGCTAAATTACCCGTCTTCACAGTGACAAACCCTTTCCCAACTCTACTTTATTATCAATCCCAGTAACTTGTAACATTCCTTGTTGTAGAAATCCTCCAGCTTTTTTTATTAAACTGACCAATGACCCTGCCATAACAACAAATGAATGATAACACTACCTGGACAGTTATATAGCATATTACCACATAACTATAATATCCCACAATGATTAATGTAGACCACTATTGACAGGTTACAGAATATCTCCCAAATTAACATAATATCCCACCAGTGAAGATTGTGAATGTATAACCACTACTGTCAGGTTCATAGAATATCTACCAAATTAACTATAATATCCCCCCAAGTGAGATATGTAAGGAGTAACCCGTACTCTGACAGTTATCATAGAATATCTACCAAATTAACATAAATCCCCACAACGTGAGATGTAATGTATAACCACTACTGACGGTAATATATAGATATCTACCAATTAACTAAAATTCCCCACAAGGAGATTGTAAGTAACCCACTACTGACATTATCATAGAATATATAACCAAAGTTACGTTAATATGTCCACCCAAGTGAGATTGTATTAGTATAACACGCTACTGACAGGTATCATGAAATACTACCAAATGAACATAATATCCCCACAAGTGAGATTGTAATGTATACCACTACTGACAGTTTATCATAGAATATCTAACAATTAACTATAATATATCCCCAAACAGTGAGATTGTATGTATAACCGCTATGACAGTTATCATAGGAATATCTACACCTAATTAGCTAAATGATACCTCACAAGTAGATGTAAAGTATAACAACTCACTGACAGTTAACATAGAATATCTACCAAATAAACGAAATAATCCCCAACAAGTGAGATTGAATGTATACCGTCTATATGACGTTATATCATAATATCTACATCTACCAATTAACTATAATACCCCCACAAGAGTGGTAGAAAAAAAAATATAAAAAAAATAACTAGTTTATGGTATAAAATGTAAAAAAATTATAATTTATTCCCGCTACTGACAGTTACATAGAAATATCTACCAAGTTAACTATAATCCCACAAGTGAGAGTGTAAGTATAACCGCTTAATGCGTTACAATGAATATCTACACAAATAAACTATAAATATCCCCCAAGTGAGATTGTAATGGTAACCCACTATGACAGTTTACATAAATATCTACCAAATTACTCTAAAGTATCCCACAAGTGAGATTGTAATGTATAACCGCTATGCAGTATCATAGATATCTACCAAATTAAACTAATATCCCCCCCACAAGTGGAATTGTAATGTATAACCCTACTGACAGTTAATCATAGAATATTGACCAAATTATCTAATAATATCCCCACAAGTGAGATTGTAATGTATAAACACCACTGCAGTTCCTCATAGAATAATCTAACCAAAATTAACTATAATATCCCGCACCAAGTGGAGTACTGGTAAGTAAACCACTACTGACAGTTAATCATAGAATATCTTACCAAATTAAACTATAATTATTCCCCACACAGTGAGATTGTAATGTATAACCACTACTGACAGTTATCAAATAAAATTCTACCAAATAACTAAAATATCCACCACAGTGAGATTGTAATGTATAACCACTACTGTACAGTTAATCATAGCATAATTAACCAAATTAACATAATATCCCATCACAAGTGAGATTGTAATGTATAACCACTACTGACACAGTTTATCATAGAATATCTACCAATACTATAATATCCCCACAATGAGATATGTTTAACAACCTATGACAGTTTAATAGAATATCTTACCAAATTAAGCTCAAATATCCCCACAAGGAGATTGTAATGATAACACTAACTGACAGTTATCATAGAAATATCTAACCAAATACAACTATACTATCACCCACAGTGGAATTGTAATGTATAACCACCGCACTGACAGTATCATAGAATATCTAACCAAAGTAAATAATATCCCCACAAGTGGATTGTAATGTATAACCACCTACTGACAGTATAATAGAAGATCTACCAACATTAACTATAAATCCCAACAAGTGACAGATGTATGTATAAACCCTACGACAGTTATCATAGAATATCTACCAAATTAATATAATATCCCACAAGGAGATTAGTAATGTATACCAGCTACTGACGTTAACATAGATATCTAACCAAATTAACTAATAATATCCCACAAGTGAGTGTAATGTATAACACTACTGGACAGTTTAACATAGAATATATCTACAAATTAAACTATATATCCCACAAAGTGAGTTGTAATGTAACCGACTACTGACAGTTTACTAGAATATCACCAAATTAACTATATATATCCCACAAGTGAGATTGTATGTATAACCACTATGACACTAATCATAGAAATATCTCCAAATCCTATTAAATATCCCCCAAGTGAGATTGTAAGTGATAACATACTGGCAGTATATGAATATCTACAATTAACTATAAATCCCCACAGTGATATTGTAAGTATAACAACGCTACTGACATTACAAGAAATCTACCAATTAACTATAATACCCACAAGTGAGATTGTATGATAACCGCTTGACAGTTTGTCATGGAATATACTACCAAATTAACTATAATATCCCACAAGTGATATGATTGTATGTTAAACCACTATGACAGTTATCATGATATTACCAATTAACTGATAAATCCCCACAGTGAGTTGTAATGTATAAACGCTACTGACATTATCATAGAATATCTACCAAATTAACTATAATTATCCCCCAAGTGAGATTGTAAATGTATAACCGCTACTGGACGTTTTATCAGAATATCTACAAACATTAACTATAAATATCCCCCAGGGAGAGAATGTGACACTACTGTATTAGGATACAATCTGTATCCAAGACAGTAATGTAACGTTCCGTTATCATGAATATCTCCCAAATTACTATAATATCCCCACAAGTGAGATTGTGTAGCTAAACCACTACTACGGAATTACATAGAATATTCTGACCAAATTACACTAAATATCCCCCAAGTGAGATTGTTAATGAGTATACCACTACTGCAGTTATCATAGATATCTACCAAATTAACATAATATCCCCACAAGTGAGATTATGTAATGTATAAACCACTACTGTCTGGTTCTCTAGATAAAATCCTACGAATTAACTATAATATCCCCACAAGTGCGAGATTGTATGTTAAACACTCACTGACCAGTTTATCTCGAATATCTTACCAAATAAATATAATAATCCCCACAAAAGTGAGATTGAATGTATAACCACTACTGTACAGTTACTAGAATATCCTACCAAACTTATCTTAATAGATCCACAATGAGATGTATGTATATAAACCACTACTGACAGTTTTCATTAGAATATCTACAAATTAACTATAAGATCCCCCAACAAGTGAGATTGTAATGTATAACCGCTATGACAGTTATCATAGAAATATCTACCAAATTACTATAATCCCCCAAATGAGATTGGTAATGTATAACCACTACTGACAGTTACATACAATATCTACCAATTAAGACTATAATAATCCCCCACAGTGAGTATTGAGGTATAACCCTACTGCCAGGTATCATAGAATATCTACAAATTAACTATAATATCCCCACCAAGTGAGAGTGTAATGTACTAACCACTACTGACAGTTACATGAATTATGCTACCAACTTAACTATAATATCCCCCACAGTGAGAGTGTAATGTAGAAACCGCTACTGACAGTTATATAGAATATCTACCAAATTACTACTAATATCCCCTCACAAGTGAGATTGAAGTATAAACCGCTACTGACGGTTATCATAGAATATCTACCAAATTAACTTATATACCCCACAAGAAGTGAGATTTGTAATGTATAACCCAACCCTACTGACGTATATCATAGTATGTACCAAATTATCTAATAATCCCCACAAGTGAGATGTAATGTAATAACCGCTACTGACAGTTTAATTAGATATCTACAAATTAACTATATATCCCCACAAGTGAGATGTAAATGGTACTAACCGCTACTGAAGTTAACATAGAATATACCAAAATTAACATAAATCCCCACAACGTGAGTGGCTAATGTAAACCGCTTACTGACAGTTACATGAATATCTACCCAATTAACTTAATCATATCCCACAAGTGAGATTGTAATGTATAACCACCTACTGAAGTTATCATAGAATTCTAACCAAATTAACTATAATATCCCCCAAGTGAGAATGTAATTCTAACCCACTACTGACACCGTTATAATACACGATTCTACAAATTTAACTATAATATCCCCATCGCCAAGTGAGATTTGTAGTATAACAACTAACTTGCAGTTATCATAGAATATCTACCAAAAATTAACTAAATACCCCACAGTGAGATTGTAGGTATAACCACTACTGACAGGTTTATCCTAGAATATCTACGCAAATTAACTAAATATCCCCAACAAGTGAGATTGGTATGTATACCACTTACTGACAGGTACATCAGAGATATCTACCACATTAACTAAATGATACCCCACAATTGAGATGTAATGTAACCACTACTGACAGGTTACATTAGAATACTATCTACCAAATATACTAAAATTATCCACAATGAGATTGTAATGTATAACACACTACTAGTTATCATAGAAGATGTACCAATTAACTTGAATATCCCCACAATAGATGAGATTGTAAAGTATAACCACTACTGACAGTTATCATAGAATACTGACCAAATTAACTTATAAATATTCCCCACAAGTGAATTTTAATGTATAAGCACTACTACCCTGACAGTTATCATAGAATATCTTTTTCAATACAATTAACTATAATATCCCCACAATGAGATGGAATGTAAACCCTACTGAACAGTTAACATAGAATATCTACCAAATTAACTAAAATATCCCCACAATGAGATTGTCATGTATAACCGTAACTGACGTAACATAGATCATATCTACCAAATTGAACTCTAAGATCCCCACAAGTGAGATTGTAATGTATCAACCGCTACTGACCAGTTATCATGACAGATCTATACCAAATTAATATATATTCCCACAAGTGAGATTTGTAATGTATACACCGCTTACTGAGAGTTACATAGAAATCTACCAATTTATATAATATCCCCAAGTGAGATGTAAGGTATAACACCCGCTACTGACAGTGTTATATGAATTCTCCAATTAACTATAAATATCCCCACAAGTGAGATTGTAATGTATAAACACGTACTGACAGTTACATAGAATATCTACAAATTAACTATAATATCCCCACGTGAGATTGTAAGTATAAACCGCTCTGACAGTTATCATAGAATAGCTACCCACCATATTAACTAATATCCCACAAGTGAGATGTTGTAAGGTATACCGCTACTGACAGTTACCATAGAAATCTACCAAATTATCTATAAATCCCCACAATGAGATTGTAATGTAAACCCATCACTGACAGTTGCATAGAATATTACCAATTAAATATAAACTCCCCAAATGAGAGTGTAATGTTATACCGCTACTGACAGTAATCTAGAATAGCTACAAATTCTATAATATCCCCACAAGTGAGATTGTAATGTATAACCGCTACTGACGTACATAAATATCTACCAATTAACTATAATATCCCCACACAGTGAGATTGTATGTATAACGCACTACTGACAGTTAATCATAAGAATATCTACCAATTAACTATAATTCCCCAAAAGTGAGATTGTATGTATAACCATACTGCAGTATTCACTAGAATTCTACAAATTAACTAGCATATCCCCACAAGTGAGATTGTAATTTATAACCGTACTGTACAGTTACCATTAGAATATCTACAATAACTCACTAATCCCCACAAGTGAGATTGTAATGATAACCATATGACAGTTATCATAGAATATCTACCAAATTTACTATATATCCCCACATTGAGATTGTACATGTTATAACCACTACTGACAGTTATCATAGAATATCTACCAAAACTTAACTATAATATCCCCACAAGTGAGATGTCAATGTGAAAACCACTGTACTGACACGTAAATCATGAGTTACCAAATTAATAATACCCACAAGTGAGAGTTGTAATGTTAGTAACACGACTGACAGGTATCATAGAATATTACCAAATTAACATATAATATCCCCACAAGTGAGATTTAATGTATAACCACTATGACATTATCATAGAATATCTTCCAATTAACTAATATCCCCAAAGTGGATTGTAATGTATAACCACTACTGACAGTTAACATGAATATCTACCCAAATTAAACTAAAATATCCCCCACAGATGGATGTAATGTATAAACCTATGACGAGTTATCATTAAGAAAATATCTACCAAATTAACTATAATATCCCCAAAGTTGAGATTGTAATGTATACAAGCTACTGACAGTTATCAGTAACAGACTACACCAATTAATCTAAAATATCCCCACAAGTGAGAGTGTAATGTATAACCGCTACTGACAGTATCATAGATATCTACCAAATTAACTATACTATCCCCACAAGGAGATTTAATGTATAACCCGACTAACATGACAGTTAACATAGAATATCTACAAATCACTATAATATCCCCACAGTGAGATTGTAATGTATAACTCGCGACTGACATTTAAATCATAGGAATATCTACAAAATAACTATAATATCCCCACAAGTGAGTTTAATGTTACGCACTCACTGACAGTTGACCCCCCCCCCACATAGAATATCTCACCAAATTAAACTTAAAATATCCCCCACAAGTTGCAGATGTGTAATTAAATCAAACCACTACTGACATTAATATAGAATATTCGCAATAACTATAATATCCCCACAAGTATATTGTAATGTAGAACCAGCCTACTGATAGTTATCATTAGAAATCTACCAAATTAACATAACTATATCCCACAAAGTGAGCACAATTGTAATGTATAACCGCTCACTGAAGGTTACATAGAATATCTGACCAAAGAACTACAAATCTAATCCCCACAAGTGAGATTGTAATTTATGAACCAACTACTGGACCAGGATTCAACTATGACATATAACAATGACCTCTATAATAGCTCACCAAGGAGATTGTAATTCTAACCACTAATGTACAGTATCATGAATATCTAGCCAAATTAACTATAATATCCCACAACGTGAGAGATGTAATGTATAACACTAGGAAGTTTATCATAGAATTTCTACCAAATTACTAATATCCCCACAGTGAGATTGTAATGTATAACCATACTGAAGTTATCTAGAATACTCTACCAAAATTAACTATAAATACCCACAATGTGAGATTTGTGGTTATTGTAAATGTAATAACCACTACTGACAGTTTATATAGAATATCTAACCAAATTATCTATAATATCCCCACAACGTTGAATTGTATGTATAACCACTACTGACGTTAACATAGAATATCTACCAAATTAAACTATAATATCCCCACCAAGGAGATTGTAGATGTAGATAACCTCTGACAGTTATCTAGGGGAAATATCTACCAAATTAATATAATATCCCCACAAGTGAGAATTGTAAGTGTATAAAACACGCTACTGACAGTATCATAGAAATATCTACCAAATACTAGCAATATCCCCACATGAATTGAGACTGTATCACCGCTACTGACAGTTTATCATAGAAATCATACCAAATTAACTATAATATCCCCACAAGTGAGATTGTAATGTATAACCGTACTTGACAGTTTAAACCATAGAATACTAACCAAATTAATATAATATCCTAATCCATATCATCTATATTCTATATGAGATTGTAATGTATAACCCTACGACAGTTTACATAGAATATCGACGCAAATTAACTATCAATTCCCACAAGTGAGATTGTAATGTATAACCCGCTACTGCAGGTTATCATGAGAATATCTACCAAATTAACTATAATATCCCCACCAAGGTGATGATTGTAAGTATCAAA
This sequence comes from Hymenochirus boettgeri, assembly GCA_019447015.1. NCBI lineage: Eukaryota > Metazoa > Chordata > Amphibia > Anura > Pipidae > Hymenochirus > Hymenochirus boettgeri. The sequence goes on along the minus strand of JAACNH010000279.1, from coordinate 105,304 downwards.
CCACTACTGACAAGGTTACATAGAATATCTACCAAATTATCTAAATATCCCCACAAGTGGATTGTTAATGCTATAACCGCTACTCTGACAGTTATCATAGAAGATATACCAAATTAACTATGAAAATCCCCACAAGTGAGATGTAATGTATAACCACTACTGACAGTTAACATAGAATATGCTACCAAATTAACTATAATATCCCACACAGTGAGATTGTAATGATAACCCACTACTGTACAGTTATCATAGAATTATCTACAAATTAACTATAATATCCCCACAAGTGAGATGTAATGTATAACCAATACTTGACAGTTATCATAGAATATCTACAAATATACTATAATATCCCAAAGTGAGATTGTAAGTATAACCACTATGACAGTTATCATAAGATATCTACACCAAATTATACTATAATTACTCAACAAAGTGAGATTGTATGTATAACCACTACTGCAGTTGAACATCGAATGATCTATCCCAAACTGAACTATTAATATCCCCACATTGAGATTGTAATGTAGAACCATGACAGTTATCATAGAATATCTTACCAAATTAAACTATAAGATCCCCCCAAGGGGAAAGTGAGATGTGTAAACCTACTGAATTCTATTACATAAATAAATAAAATACTTAACCAACCCCCCCACGTGGGATTGCTATATCCTATCCCAACCGAGTACTGACAGTTATCATAGAAATCTACCAAATTAACTAAATATCCCCACAAGTGAGATTGTATGTTAACCCTACCTGACAGTATATCATAGAATATCTACCAATTAACTAATAAAGACCCCACAGAGTGAGATTGTAATGTATAACGCCTACTGACAGTTATCATAGAATATCTACCAAATTAACTTTAAAGTATCCCCACAAGTGAGAGATTGTATGTATAACCGCTACGACCGTTTATCATAGAATATTAACAATTAACTTATAAATATACCCACACAGTGAGATTGTAATGTATAACCCTACTGACAGTTAAATATCAGAATATCTAACCAATAACTATAATATCCCCCAAGTGAGATTGTAAGTAAGAACGCCTACTGACAGTATACATAGAATCTCTACCAAATTAACTATAATATCCACACAAGTTGACGATTGTAATGTAACACTACTTGACATTTAACATAGAGATACTACCAAAATTAACTATAAATATCCCACAAGTGAGATGTAATGTATAACCCTATGAAAGTTTATACTAGAATATCTACCAAATTTAACTATAATATCCCCAACAAGTGAGATTTAATGATAAACCGTACTGACAGTTAATCATATAATACTCCAAATTAACTATAATATCCCCACAGTGAGATCGTAATGTATAACGCTACTGGACATTCATTAGCAATTACTACCAATTAAGCTAATATCCCACCATGGATGTAATGTTAACCGCTACTGACATTTATCATAGAATATCTACCCAAGTATACGATCTATATCCCCACAAGTGAGATTGTAATGTATAAACCGCTACTGACAGTTTCATATAAAGATCTACCTACAAATTAAACTATAAATCCCCACAAGGTAGATTGTCATGTATAAGAACCGCTACTGACGTACATAGAATATCTACCACCTTAACTACTAATATCCGCACAAGTGAGATTGTAATGGTATACCGCTACTGCCAGTTATCTAGAATATCTACCGAAATTAACTATAATATCCCACAAGTGAGATTGTAATGTTGTAACACGCTATCTGACATTTATCATAAGATATCTACCAAATTAAACTATAAATCCCCACAAGTTGAGATTGTAATGTATATCCGCCTACTGACAGTTATCATAGAATATCTACCAAATTAATATAAATATCCCCACAAGTGAGATTGTAATGTATAACCACTATGACAGTTATCATAGAATATCTACCAAATAACTATAATATCCCACAAGTGAGATTGTAATGTATAACACTACGTAAGGTTATCATAGAATATCTACCAAATTAACATATTATCACACAGTGAGATGTAATGTATAACACTACTGACAGTTAATCATAGAATATCTACCAAATTACTATAATATCCCAGACGTGAGATTGTATGTATAACCACTACTGGACAGTTTCATAGAATAATATACAAATATATCTATGAAATATCCCCACAAGTTGAGATGGTAATGTATAACCACTACTGACAAGTTAACATAGAATATCTACCAAATTAACTATAATATCCCCACAAGTGAGATTGTAATGTATAACCGCTACTGACAGTTATCATAGAATATCTACCAAATTAACTATATATCCCCACAAGTGAGATTGAATGTATAACCTACTGACAGTATCATAGAATATTACCAATAACTATAATAACCCACAGAGGAGATTGTAATGTATAAACACTACTGACAGTATCATAGAATATCTACCAAATTTTATAATATCCCCACAAGGGAGATGTAATGTATAACCACTACTGACAGTTATACATAGAATATCTACCAAATTAACTATAAATCCCACACGGAGATTGTAATGTAATACCCTACTGACGTTTCATAGAATACTACCAAATTTAATACTTATAATATCCCACAAGTGAGATTGTAATGTATAACCGCTACTGACCAGTTATCATAGAATATCTACCAAATTAACTATAATATCCCCACAGTGAGATTGTAATGTATAACCGCTACTGACAATTATCATAGAATATCTACCATTAACTATAATATCCCACCAAAGTGAGATTGTAATGTATAACCGCTACTGACAGTTATACATAGAATATCTACCAATCTAACTATAATATCCCACAAGTGAGATTGTAATGTATAACGCTACTTGACAGTATCATAGAATATATCCAAAATAATCATAATATCCCCACAGTGAGTTGTTGTATAACCGCTACTGACAGTTAACATAGAATATCTACCAAAATTAAAAATATTCCCCACAGTGAGATTGTAATGTATAACCGTACTGACAGTTTACATAGAATATCTACCAAATTAACTATAATCCCACAAGGAGATTGTAATGTATAACCCTCTGACAGTTATCATAGAATATCTACCCAAATTAACTATAATATCCCACAAAGTGAGATGTAATGTATAACCACTACTGACAGTGATCATAGAATATCTACCAAATTAACTATAATTCCCCACAAGTGAGATTGTAATGTATAACCACTACTGACAGTATCATAGAATATCTACCAACTTAACTATAATATCCACACAAGTGAGATTGTAATGTATAACCACTATACAGTTTCTAGAATATCTACCAATTAAACTATAATATCCACAAGTGAGATTGTATGTATAACCACTACTGACAGTTATCATAGAATATCTACCAAATAACTATAATATCCCCACAAGTGAGATATGTAATGTTAAACCATAACTGACGTTAAACATAGGAATATTCTACAAATATAACTATAAATATCCCCACAGTGAGATTGTAATGTATAAACACTACTGACGGTTATCATAGAAATATCTACCAAATAACTATAATATCACCCACAAGTGAGATGTATGTAACCACTACTGACAGTTATCATAGAATATCTACCAAAATTACTATAATATCCCACAAGTGAGATTGTATGTATAAACCATACTGACAGTTATCATAGAATATCTACCAAATTAACTATAATTCCCCACAATGGAGATTGTAATGTATAAACATAATGACAGTTATCATAGAATATTCTACCAAATTACTATAATATCCCCCACAAGTAGATTGTAATGTATAACCACTACTGCAGTACATAGAACTATCTACACAAATTAAACTATAATATCTCCCACAAGTGAGATGGTCAATGTATAACCCCTACTGACAGTTATCAAGAATATTCTACCAAATTAACATAATATCCCCACAAGTGAGATTGTAATGATTAACCCTCCTGAATTTAACATAGATATCTACCAAATTAACTATAATATCCCCACAAGGAGAGTTAATGTATAAACCCTACTGACAGGTTATCATAGAATATCTACCAATTAACTATAAATATCCCCACAAGTGAGATTGTAATGTATAACCACTACTGACAGTAACCAAGAATATCTACCAAATTAAACATATATCCCCCACAAGTGAGATGTAATGTATAACCCTACTGACTATCATAGATATCTACCAAATTATACTATAATATCCCCACAAGTGAGATGTAGTATAACCCTAATGACAGTTAACATAGAATATCTACAAAGTATCTCTAAACATCCACCAAGTGAGATTTAATGTATAACCACTACTGACGTATCATAGAATATCTACCAAATAATATTAATAATCCCAAGTGAAATTGATTTACTGTATAACACTACTGACAGTTTACATGAATATCTACCAAAGATAACATAATATCCCCACAAGTGAGATGGTATGTATAACCATACTGACAGTTCATAGAATATCTACCAAATTAACTATAATATCCCCACAAGTAGATTTATGTTAAACCACTACTGACAGTTATCATAGAATATCTACCAAATAACTATAATATCCACAAGTGAGATGTAATGTATAACCACTACTGACAGTATCATAGAAACTCTACCAAATTAACTATAAATCCCCAAGTGAGATTGTAATGTATAACCCACTACTGACAGTTAACATAGAAATCTACAAATAACTAAAATATCCCCACAAGTTGAGAGTGAATGTATAAAACTTACTGACAGTGTATCATAGAAATCTACAAATAACTTAATATCCCCACAAGGAGATTGTAATGTATAACCACTACTGCAGTTATCATAGAATATCTACCAAATGTAACTTATAATATCCCCACAAGTGAGATTGTAATGTATAACCCTACTGACAGTTATCATAGAATATCTACCAATTAACTATAATATTCCCCACAAGTCGATGTAATGTATACCACTACTGACAGTTTCATAGAATATCTACCAAATTAACTATAATATCCCCACAAGTGAGATATATGTATAACCCACTACTGACAGTATACATAGAATATCTACCAAATTAACTATAAATCCCACAAGTGAGATTGTAATGATAACATACGCAGTGAAACATAGAATATCTACCAAATTAACTATAATATCCCACAAGTGAGATTGTAATGTAATACCGCTACTGACAGTTATCATAGAATATCTACCAATTAACTATAATATCCCCACAAGTGAGATGTGATGTATAACCTACTGACAGTTATCATAGAATATCTACAAATATCTAAAATATCCCCACAAGGAGATATGTAATGTATAACCCTACTGACAGTATTCATAGAATCTACCAAATTAACTATAATATCCCCACAATGAGATGTAAGTATAAACCACTACTGACAGTTAAATAGAATATCACCAAATTAACTATAATATCCCCAACAAAGTGAGATTGTAATGTATACCCTACTGGACAGTTACAATGAATATCTACCAAATTAACTATATATCCCCAACAAGTGAGATTGTAATGTTAACCATCACTGACAGTTATAATAGAATATCTACCAAATTAACTATAATATCCCCACAAGTGAGATTGTTGTATAACGACTACTGACAGTTTACATAGAATATCTACCAAATAATCATAATATCCCACAAGTGAGATTGTAATGTATAACCTACTGACAGTATCATAGAATATCTACCAAATAACTATAATATCCCCACAAGTGAGTGTAATGTATAACCGTACTGACGTTATCATAGAAATCATACCAAATTAACTATAATATCCCACAAGTGAGTTGAATGTATAACCACTACTGACGTTAACATAGAATATCTACCAATTATCTAAAATATCCCCCCAAGTGGATTGTAAGGTATAACCATATGACAGTTACATGATAGAATATCTACCAAATAACTATATAAATCCCCACAGTGAGTTGTAATGTATAACCACCCTGCAGTTATCATAGAAATCTACCAAATTAACTATATATCCCCACAAACGTGAGAATGTAATGTATAACCACTACTGACAGTTATCACTAGAATATCTACCAAATTAACTATAATATCCACAAGTGAGATTGTAATGTAAAACCACTATGACAGTTATCATAGAATATCTACCAAATATTAATATATCCCCACAAGTGAGATTGTAATGTTAACCACTACTGACAGTAACATAGAATATCTACCAAATTAACTTAATATCCCACAAGTGAGATTGTAATGTATAACCACTACTGACGTTATCATAGAATATCTACCACATTAACTAAATATCCCCCAAAGTGAGATTGTAATGTATAACCGCTACTGACAGTATCATAGAATATTACCAAATAACTATAATATCCCCACAAGTGAGATTGTATGTAAACCCTACTGAACAGTTATCATAGAAATCTACCAAATTAAACTATAATATCCCCAAGTGAGATTGGAAGGGTATAACACTACTGACAGTTACTAGAATATTTACAAATAACTATAATATCCCACAAGTGAGATTGTAATGTATAACCACTACTGACAGTTATCATAGATATCTACCAAATTAACTATAATATCCCCACAAGTGAGATTGTAATGTAACCGCTACTGACAGTTATCATGAATATACTACCAAATTAACTATAATATCCCCACAAGTGAGATTGTAATGTATAACCACTAATGCACGGTTAACATAGAATAGTCTACCAAATTACTAATAATATCCCACAAGTGAGATTGTAATGTATAACCGCTACTGACAGTTATCATAGAATATTACCAAATTAACTATAAGATCCCCACAAGTGAGATTGTAATGTATAACATAATGACAGTTACATAGAATATCTACCAATTACTAAAATATCCCCCCAAGTGAGATTGTATGTATACCACTACTGACCAGTTAATCATAGCAATATCTACCAAATTAAACTATAAATATCCCCACAAGTGAGATTGTAATGTATAACACTATGACAGTTATCATAGAATATCTACAAATTAACTATAATATCCCCACAAGTGAGATTGTAATGTATAACCACTACTGACAGGTTATCATAGAATACTTACCAAATTACTATAATATCCACACAAGTGAGATGTAAGGTATAACCACATGACAGTTATCATAGAATATCTACCAAATTAGCTATAATATCCCCACAGTGAGATTGTAATGTTAAACCACTACTGACAGTTATCATAGAATATCCCAAATACATATAATATCCCCACAAGTGAGATTGTAATGTTAACCATACTGACAGTATTACATAAGAATATCTAACAAATTAACTCTAAATCTCCCACAAGTGAGATTGTAAGTATTAACCACTACTGACAGTTATCATAGATATATCTACCAATTATTAACTATAATATCCCACAAGTAGAATTGTAATGTAAACACTATGACAGTGATCATTAGAAATATACCAAATAATATTAATATCCCCACAAGTGAGATGTAAGTATAACCACTTGACAGTTATCATGATATACTACCAAATTAACTATAATATCCCCACAAGTGAGATTGTAATGTATAAACACTACTGAAGGTATCATAGATATCTACCAAATTAACTATAATTCCCACAAGTGAGATTGTAATGTATAACCACTACTGCAGTAACATAGATATCTACCCCAATAAACAAAAATCCCCACAAGTGAGATTGTAATGTATAACCCTAGACAGTTAACATAGAATATCTACCAATTAACTAAATATCCCACAAGTGGAGATTGATGTATAACCCTACTGACAGTTAATAGAATATCTACCAAATTAACTAAATATCCCCACAAGTGAGATTGATATGTATAACCAGCTACTGACAGTTATCATAGAATATCTACCAAATTAACTATAATATCCCCACAAGTGAGATTGTAAGTGTATAAACACTATGACAGTTTTACATAGAATATCTACCAAATTATGCTAAATATCACCACAAGTGAGTGGTACTGTATAACCCTACTGACAGTTATATGAATATCTACCAAATTAACTATATATCCCCACAAGTGAGATTGTAAGTATAACCGCTACTGACAGTTATATGGAATATCTACCCAAATTAACTATAATTCCCCACAAGTGAGATTGTAATGTATAACCATACTGAAAGTTACATAGAATATCTACCAAATTAACTATCAATATCCCCACAAGTGAGATTGTAATGTATAACCGCTACTGACAGTTATCATAGAATATCTACCAAATTTAACTATAATCCCCACAAGTGAGATTGTAATGTAAACCGCTACTGACAGTATCATGAATATCTACCAAATTAACTATAATATCCCCACAAGTGAGATGTAATGTTAACGCTATACAGGTATCATAGAATATCTACCAAATTAACTATAATTATCCCACAAGTGAGATTGTAATGTATAACCACTACTGACAGTTATCATAGAATATCTACCATTACTAAATAACCCACAAGTGAGATTGTAATGTAACCGCTACTGACAGTTACATAGAATATACCAAAATTAACTATATATCCCCACAAGTGAAGATTAATGTATAAACCACTACTGACAGTTACATAGAATATACCAAATTAATTATAAATCCCAAGTGAGATTGTAATGTATAACCCTACTGACAGTTAACATAGAAATCTACCAATTAACTATAATATCCCCACAAGTGAGATTGTAATGTATAAACGCATACTGACAGTTATCATTAGAATAATCTACCAATTAATATAATATCCCCACAAGTGAGATTGTATGATAAACCGAACTGAACAGTACATAGAATATCTACCAATTCATCATAATATCCCCACAAGTGGAGATTGTAATGTATAACAACGCTATGACAGTGAACATAGAATATCTACCAAATTAACTATAATATCCCCACAAGTGAGATTGTAATGTATACCAAGTACTGACAGTTAACATAGAATATATACAAATGGAACTATAATATCCCCACAGGGAATGGTAAGTAAACCACTACTGACAGTTAAAATAGACATCTACCAAATTATACTATAATACCCCACAAGTGAGATGTAATGTATAAACCACTACTGACCAGTTATCATAGAATATCTACCAAATTAACTATAATATGCCCACAAGTGAGAGTGTAATGTATAACCAGCACGACCAGTAACCATAGAAATATCTACCAAATTAAACTATAATATCCCCACAAGTGAGATTGTAATGTATAAGCTACCGACAGTTATCAACGAATATACTACCAAATAACTTATAATATCCCACCCAAGTGAGAAATGTAATTTGATAACCCTACTGACAGTTATCATAGAATATCTACCAAATTAACTATAATACCCCACAAATGAGATTGTAAGTAGAACCCGCTACGACAGTTAATCCTAGAATATCTACCAAATTACTATATATATCCACAAGTGAGATTGTAATGTAACGCTACTGACAGTTATCATAGCGATAATCTACAAAATTACTGATAATATCCCACAAGTGAGATTGTAATGTATAACCCACCTACTGACAGTTAACATAGAACTATCTACCAAATAACTAGAAATCCCCACAAGTGAGATTGTAATGTATAACCACGCTACTGACAGTTATCATAGAATATTACCATCTAAATACCCAGTAAGTAAGTATACCCACACTACAGACTGAGATTACAGTAACATTACCAAGTGAATTGTATTATAACCGCTATGAACAGTTACATAGAATATCTACCAAATATCTATAATATCCCCACAAGTGAGATGGTAATGTTTACCGCCTACTTGAACAGTTACTCATAGAATATCTACCAATTAATATAATACCCACAAGTGGATTGTAAGTAAACGCTACTGACAGTACATTCGAATATCTACCAAATAACATATAATATCCCACAAAGTGAGATTGTAATGTATACACCACTGACTAGGTTAATAGAGAAATCTACCAAATTAACTAAATATGCCCCACAAGTGAGATTGTAATGTATAACCACTACGCGTTATCATAGAATATCTACCAAATTAACATAATATCCCCACAAGTGAGATTGTAAGAACCAACGTATGACGGTTATATAGGAACCTATCCTACCAAATTAAATATAATTCCCCACAGTTGAGATTGTAATGTATACACTACTCGGTTACATAGAATATCTACCAAAATTAACTATATATCCCCACAGTGAGATCTGTAATGTATAAACCACTATGCGAGTTATCATAGAATATACTCCAATTACCTATAATTCCCCACAGTGAGATTGTAATGTAAACCCACTATGACAGTTATCATAGATATCATACCAAATAACTATAGACCCACAAGTGAGATGTGGAATGTATAACCACTACTGACGGTTAACATAGAATACCTACCAAAATTAAAACTATAATATCCCCACAAGTGAGATTGTAATGTATACACTACTGAATATCATAGAATATCTTACCAAATTCAACACTATAAATCCCCACAAGTGAGATTGTAAGTTAACCAACCTACTGAAGTTATCATAGATGATACTAACCAAATGAACATAATATCCCACAAGGAGATTGTATGTATAACTCCTCTCGACGTAGAAATGAATATCTACCAAAATTAACTTATAAATCCCCACAAGGAGAGTTGTAAGTATAACACTTCTGATCGGTTTATAGAATATCTACCAAATTTAACTATAATATCCCCACAAGTGAGATGTAATGTATAAACCATACTGCAGTATCATGAATATCTACAAAATTAACATAATATCCCACAAGTGAGATCTGTATGATAACCATACTGACAGTACATAGAATATCTTACCAAATTAACTATAATATCCCAAGTGAGACTGTTAATGTTAACCACACTGACGTTATCATCTGAATTCTACCAAATTAAACATTAATATCCCCACAGGGAGCTTGTAATGTATAACCACCTACTGCGGTTATCATAGGAATCATCTACCAAAATTAACTATAATATCCCCAAAGTGAGACTGTAATGTAACCATACTGACGTTATAAGATTGATATTACAAATGAACTATAATATCCCCCACAAGTGAGATGTAATGTATAACCATACTGACAGTATCATAGAATATCTACCAAATAACTATAATATTCCCCACAAGTGAGATGTAATGTATAACCACTTACTGACGTATAACAGAGAATATCTACCATAACTTACATTATCCCCACAGTGGATTGTAAGTATAACAACATACTGACGAGTTACATGAGATATCTTACCAAATTAATCTATCATCCCCACAAGTGAGACTGTATGTATAACCACTACTGACGTTATATAGGATATCTACCAAAATTTAACTATAATATCCCCACAGTGAAGATGGTAATGAGAAACATACTGAACAGTTAAAACATAGAATATTTACCAAATTAACTATAATATCCCACAAAGTGAGATTGTAATGGATAACCACTACTGAAGTTAAACATAGAATATCTACCAAATTACTCTAAATATCCACAAGTGAGATTGTAATGTAAACCACTATGACGATAACATAGATATCACCAAATATACTAAATATATCCCCACAAGTGAGATGTGTAATGTATAACACTACTGACAGTTAACATAGAATATCTACCAATTATCATAAATACCCACAAGTGAGATTGTATGTATAACCACTACTGACAGTTATCATAGAATATCTACCAAATTAACTATTAATCATCCCCACAAGTGAGATTGTAATGTATACAGATATGACGTTTAATCATAGAATATCTCCAAATTATCTATTAATATCCCACAAGTGAGTTGTAATGTATAACCACTACTGACAGTTAACATGATATCTACCAAATAACTATACTATATCCCACAAGTGAGATTGTAATGTATAACACCATAATGACAGTTAATCTGAATATCTACCAAATTATCTATAATATCCCCACAAGGAGATTGTAATGTATAACACTACTGACGTTGATCATAGACATATCTACAAATAACTATAATATCCCACAAAGTGAGATTGTAATGTAAACCACTATGACGGTTATCATAGAATATCTACAAATTATCTATAATATCCCCACTGGTTGAAGGTATACTTGACAGATTCTACATTAATCAAATGGTAGTAATTATAAACCATTTACTGACAGTTTATAATAGAATATCTACCAAATTAAACTATATATCTCCCACAAGTGAGATTGTATGTAACCACTACGACAGTTATCATAGAATAATCTACCAAATAACTATAAATCCACACACGTGAGATTTGTAATGTATAACCACACTACTGGACAGTTTATATAGAATATTCAACCAATTAACATTTTTTCTAATAATCCCCACAAAGTAGATGGGATTGTAAGTAAACCTACTGACAGTTAACTAGAATATCTAACAAATTAAACTATAAATATCCCACAAGGATTGTAGATAACCATACTCGTTTCAAGATTACCAATAACGATAAACCCACAGTGAGATTGTAAGATATACCACTATGACGTATACATAGAATATTCTACCAAATTAACTATAAATATCCCCACGAAGTGAGATTGTATGTATATAACCAGCTAAGCAGTTATCATAGAATACTCAATTACTAAAATCTCCCACAAGAATTGTAATTATATAGATCCCCACAGTGAGATGCGAATGGTATACCACTTACTGACAGTTAACATTGAGAATGATCTACCAAATAACATCTATAATATCCCCACAAGTGAGATTGTAAGTATAACCGCTACTGGACAGTTATCATCAGAATACTACCAAAATTAACTATAATAATCCCCACAAGTTGATTGTATGTATAACCAGCTACTGACAGTTATCATAGACATATCTACCAAATATCATATAATATCCCCACAAGGAGATTGTAAAGTATAAACCGCCTACTGACAGTATACATAGATATCTACCAAATTAAATCTATAATATATCCCCACAAGTGAGATTGATAAGTGTATAACCAACCGACGACAGTTACCATAGAATATCTACCAAAAGTACTATAAAATCCCACAAGTGAGATTGTAATTATAAACATACTGACAGGTAAACATCGAATATCTACCAAATTATACTAAATATCCAACAAGGAGTTGTTAAGTAGAACCATACTGACAGTTAACATAGAATTATTACCACAAATATCTAAAATATCCCCCAAGTGAGATGGTAATGTAATAACCCACTGACAGTAACATAGAATATCTTACCAACTTAAACTATAATTATCCCACAAGTGAGATGTATGTATAACCACTACTGACAGTTACATAGAATATCTACCAAATTATCTATAATATCCCCACAGTGAGATGTAGTATAACCATACTGACAGGTTAACATAGAATATCTTACAAATTAACTATAATATCCCCAAATGAGATTGTAATGATAACCCACTATGAAGTTACATAGAATATCTCAAATTCTTATATAATATCCCCACAAGTGAGATTGTATGTATAACCAACTACTGAAGTTACATAGAATACTACCAAATAACTATATATCCCACAAGTGAGAGTGTATGTTATACCACTACTGACCGTTATCATAGAATATCTACAACTATTCTATAAATCCCACACAAGTTGAGTTTGTAGGTTAATAACCACTACTGAGAACTAGAAAGTTATCATGAACGATTAATATACGTAGTATGTTTGATAAACCACTCGAAGTTATTGAAACTCCATTAATTAAAATCCCCACAACGTTGAGATTGTATGTATAAACACACTAATGACAGTATCATCAGAATATCTACCAAATTATATCCTATCATATCCACAAGTGAGATTGAATGTATAACCACTCCTGACAGTTTTATATAGAATTATCTACCAATTATTAATATAATATCCCCACAAGGAGGATTTGTAATGTATAACCACTACTGACAGTTATCATAAATATTACCAAATGAACTATTATCCCAACAAGTGGATTGTTAATGTATAACCACTACTGACAGTTATCATAGAATATTACCAAATAAATATAATATCCCACAAGTGAGATGTAATGATTAACCACTATGACAGTATGCCACTTAGAATATCTACCAATTAACTATAAATATCCCACAAGTGAGATTGATAATGTAATGTATACCAATATGCACCAAGTGAATTTAGATATCACTCTGACCATTAACATAGAAATTACCCCACGATTAGTATATCAATACCACAAGGTGAGATGTAATGTATAACCTACTGACAGTTATCATAGGAATACTTTACCCAAATTAACTATAATTATCCCACCAGAGTGAGATTGTAAGGTATAACGACTACTGACAGTTATCATAGAATGATCTACCAAATTATTATAATATCCCCACAAGTGGATTGTAATGTATAACCATACTGGACAGTATCATGAATATCTACCAAATATCTTATAATATCCCACAAGTGAGATTGTAATGGTATAACCACTACTGACAGTATCAGAGAATATCTACCAAAATTATACTATAATATCCCAAAGTGAATGGAATGTTAAACCGCTAACTGACAGTTATATCATAGAATAATCTACCAAATAAACTTAATATCCCCACAAGTGAGATTGTAATGTATAACCGCTACTGACAGTATCAAGACAATATACTACCAAATTAACCTAAAAATACCAACAAGTGAGATTGTACTGTCTAACAGCTATGACAGTATAACGAATATTCTACAAATTAACTATAATATCCCCACAAGTGAGATTGTAATGTATACACACGCACTGACAGTGGTAACATAGAATATCTACCAAATTAAAACATAATTCACCCACAAGGTGAGATGTAATGTATAACCACTAGCTGCGTGTTATATAGAATATCTACCAAATTAACTATAATTCAGCACAAGTGAGATGTATGTATCAACCACTACTGACGGTTATCATAGAATATCTACCAATATTTACTAATAGTATCCCCAAGTGAGGACTTGTAATGTGTATAACACCTACTGAGGTGATCAATGATATCTACCAAAATTAACTATAAATCCCACAAGTGAGACTGTAATGTAACCGCACTTACTGAAGTTCAAAAATTAATCTTACAAATTAACTTAATATCCCAACGTGAGACTTGTAAAGAGAATAACACACTACTGACAGTTAAATAGAATATCTTACCCAAATAACTATAAACTATCCCCACAAGTGAGATTGTAATGTATAACCCTTACTGACAGTCATAGCAATCTACCAAATGTGATACGATACTTCCACAAAGTGAGAGTTGAAGTATTAACCGCTACTGACACAGTTATACTAGAATATCTACCAAATTATCTATAATATCCCCCACAAGTGAGATTGTAATGTATAACAACTACTGAGTACATAGATATCTACAAATTATTCATATTCCCAGAACCTGAAATACATACTACAGTTTTAACATAAATTATCTACAAATATCTAATCCCCACAAGTGAGATTGTAATGTATAACCACTCTGACGTACGTAACATTAGAATATCTACCAAATTATCTAAAATATCCCCAAAGTGAGATTGGAATGTATAACAATACTGACAGGTATCATAGAATATCTACCAATACTATAATATCCCCACAAAGTTGAGATGGTAATGTATAACCACTAAACGGGGGGAACCGGTTACATAGAAAAATTATCTACCAAATGACTAAATATCCCAAAGTGAGATTGTTAAGTCATAACCACTACGTGGACAGTTATACATAGAATATTACCAAAGTAACTCAAATATCCCACACAGTGAGAGTAATGTAAAAACAATACTGGACAGTTATCATAGAATATCTACCAAATTATCTATAATATCCCCACACAGTGAGATGTAATGTAAAACCACTAACTGACAGTTTCATAGACATATCTACCAATATTATCTATAATATCCCCACAAGTGAGAGTGTAATGTAAAACCACTATGACAGTTAACATGAATTACTCTTCCAAATTAACTAAAAATATCCCCCGTGAAATTTTTCAGAAAATACACATCGCAGGATTTTTACGAGTGAGGGTTAGTTTGATCAAATGCAGATACCCGGAGCAGCTCTTCGTAATTGTAAGTTACTTCTCACATTTCCTTTTTTTCCTCACACTTTAAAAACAAGAGACAAAATCAAATGCGGAATTTCAGCTAACAACGGGGGGGAAGTTTCAAACGCATCTCAAATATGAAAAGCCTAACATCCGAATTAAAACGTATGCCACATTCATGGTGTGTACCAGAGACAGGGCTACAACTGACCCAGAGCGTGACAGTGCCAATGTCAGTAGCAGCAAAAAAATTTGTCTGCAGTTGTGTATTTGAACAGTCTGCACGTTTGTTCCACAAAACACCCCCAACTCAAAAATACCCCACCACAAACCTATATTATTCTGAAATCTACACACCTTCAGCTATGTATACACTGTAGTTCGTTCATTTCATAATCAATGGTGGTGGGCGCAAGTTCTTCGTAGAATTTGCACTTTTACAAGATTTTCAAAAAAAATTAACATCAACCCAACATTCAAAAAGGTAGAATCTGCAAACCCCTGGAATGTAAAAAACAAGTACCAAATATTCAAATCTCCTAAAGCCTGAATCAAAAACGGTATTCCATGTGTGGTTACACCCGGGCGTGGAAGCGAAAAGCCAAAAGTGAGACCATGCACGATGGCTCGAACCGGCGAAAATATTTAGCCAACTCCGAATTCGGACAGTCTGCAGTTTTTCACAAAAACACCCCCGTAACTCAGAAAATAACCCCACAAAACTATATATTCCGGAAAATCTAACACCCTTCAGCTATGTAGCACTGAGGTTTTCGGGTTCATTCATACCATCAATGAATGGGCGAGTTTCTTCGTAGAAGAATTCGAATTTCTACACAATTTTCTGGGAAAAATAGAGAAAAATACATTTCAAGTTACAAACAATCACACCAAAAACCCGGAATGTAAAAAAACCCTACCAATATAAATCTCCTAAATGTATGAATCAAACGGATGCCTATATGTGTGGTTACACACAACGGCCGTGGGACGCGAACTAGTCAAATGTATTAAAACAATGTGCAGAGTGAGCAAATAACAGCATTTTCCAGATTTTTCAAACTGAACACCCCTCTAACTTGGAAAATACCCCCACAAAACTATATATTCCTGAAACTACACACCTTCAGCTATGTAGCATGTAGTTCGTTCTTCATACCATCAATGATATGGGCGCAGTTCTTTCCTAGGAGTTCGCAACTTTTTGAAAAAATGAACAAAAAACATTCAAAAAGGTAAAAATCATGTAAAACCTCATGGAAATCTAAAAAAGTTACTAAATATCAATCTCCAACAATGTTTTGAATCACAACGTATGCCAGATGTGTGGTTACACCACGTGGAGGTGGGAAGACGAAAAAGCCACAAAGTGAGACAATGCAGATGCTCAGAAAGCGAAAATATTTAGCCAACTCGAATTTGGACAGTCTGCAGTTTTTTCCACAAAACACCCCTCGCGTAAATCAGAAATATCCACCACAAAACTATTATCCTGAACTCTTACACACCTTCAGTATGTAGATGTAGTTCGTTTCATTCATACCATCTGGTGTAGTGCGCAGTTCTTCGTGAAGTTGCACTTTTCTGAAAAAATGACAAAAAAAACAATCAAAAGGGTAGAAATCATGGCCAAAACTCAGGGAAGTAAAAAAAAGTACTAAATATCATCTCCCAATGGTCCTGAATCAAAACGGTATGCATAGTGTGGGTACACACGCAGACGTGGAAGCGAAAAGCCACGATGTGAGGACAAATGCCGATGCTCAGAGAAACAGCGAAAATACTTTAGCCAACTCCAATTTGGGACAGTCTGCCAGTTTTTCCACAAACACCTGATAAACTCAGAAATAACCCACACCAAAACTATATATTTCCTGAATCTAAACACCTTCAGCTATGTAGCACTGGTAGTTCATTCTTCATATCATCATGGCGTTGGGCGCAGTGTTCTTCGAGAATTCGCATTCGACACAATTTTCTGGGAAAATAGAGAAAGACATTCTCAAGATTACCAAAATCAACACCAAAACCCATGGTAATGTTAAAAAAACCTTACCAAATATCAATCTCCTAAAATGTCACTGATCAAACGTATGCCATATGGTGTGGTACACACACGGGACGTGGAAGCGATAGTCAAAATGTAAACAATGTGCAGTGAGCAATAACAGCATTTCCCAGATTTTTCAAACTGAACACCCCTTAACTTGGAAATTACCCCCCAAAACTATATATGTCGAAATCTACACACCTTCAAGCTATGTAGCACTTGTAGTTCGTCATTCAATTTACCCATCAATGATATGGGACGCAGTTCTTCCTAGAAGTTCGACTTTTCTGAAAAAAATGAACAAAAAAACAACTCAAGGTAAAATCCTGTAAACCTCATGAAATCTAAAAACAAAGTTACTGAAATACCAATTCCCAAATGTTATGAATCAAACGGTATGATTATGTGTGGTTTACACGGGACGTGAAGCGAAAAGCCACAAGTGCAGACCATGCACGAGGCCTCAGAAACGGCGAAAATATTTAGCCAACTCCGAATTTGGGACCAGTCTGCAGTTTTGTCCACAAAACACCCCGTAACCCGAAATATCCCCACCCCAAAAAAAAAACTAGTATATTCCTGAAATCTACACACCAATCAGCATTAGCACGTAGTTCAGTCATATACATCAATGGTGTAGGCGCAGTCTTCGTAGAAGTTCACACTTTCTGAAAAATTATTTGACAAAAAAAACAACTTCAAAAGGTAGAAATCACGCCCAAAACCTCATGGAATCTAAAAAAAACAGTTACTGAAATAATCAATCTCCCAACTGTCCTGATACAAACGGTTGCATCTGTGTGGTTACACACAGCGGCGTGAGAACGGAAAAACCACGATGTGCGACACATGCACGGATGGCTCAGAAACAGCGAACAATTTAGCCAAACTCCAAATTGGACAGTCTGCAGTTTTTTCCAAAAACACACCTGATAACCAGAAATAACCCACACAAATATATATTCTGAAGATCTAAACACCTTAGCATGTAGCACTGTGTTCAATTCATTCATATCATCAATGGGGGGCGCAGTTTTCGAGAATTTCGCATTCTACACAATTTTCTGGAAAAATCGAGAAAAATACATTTCAAAGTTACAAAATCCACACCAAAACCCAATGGTAATGTAAAAAAAAAACCCTTACCAAATATCAATCTCTAAATGTCTGAATCAAACGGTAGCGCATATGTGTGGTTAACAACACGATGTGGAAGCGGACTAGTCAAATGTAAAAACATGTGCAGTGAGCAAATAAACAGCATTTTCCCAGATTTTTCAAACTGAAACCCCTTAACTTGGAAATACCCCACAAACTAATATTCTTCAGAATACTAAATACTTCAGCTAGATAACGCTGTAGTTTGTTCATTCTACCATCAATGGGTGGGGGACGCAGTTTCTTCGTAGAAATTTGCTTTGTCTGAAAAAAATGAACAAAAACAACTAAAAGGGAAAGTAATCGCAAAACCCCATGTAATGTAAAAAAAAAGCTACTAAATATCAATCTCCCAAAGTCCTGAATCAAACGGTATGCCACTTATGTGTGGTTACACACGTGGACGTGGAAGCCAAAGACACAAAGTGAAAAATGCACAATGCTCAGAGAAACGGCAAAAAATATTCAGTCAACTTGAATTTGAACAGGTCTGCATATTTTCCACAAAACCAACACCCACCAAAACATCTATATTTCTCAATCCACCACAACCTTTATCTACGAATCTGTGTTTGTTCATTCTACCATTCAATGGTGTGGGCGCGCAGTCTCTTCGAGAAGTTCACACGTTTTAAGCAATTTCTAAAAATTAAAAAAAAAACACTCTCCAAGGTGAAAATCATGCCAAAATCCCAAGTAATGTAAAAAAAAGTTACCTTAATATTCAATCTCCCAAATGTCCGGATCACAAACGGTATGGACCAGGTATGGTACACACGCAAACGTGGAATCAACTAGCCACAAAGTGAGCCAATGAACAATGGCCCAATACAGAATTTTCAGATTTGTCTGACTCTAAACACCCCTCTTATGTAGAAATACCCCCCCAAACCTATAATTGGAATCATAACCTTCAGCTACACAATGGTGTGATTCCTCTTTTGCTCTACCACCAATGGTGTGGGCGCAAGTTCATGTAAAAATTTCGTTTTTTTCCAGATTTCAGGAAAAATGGTATAAAATACAATGCAAAGTTAAAAATCATGGCAAATTCTGTCATGTAAAAAAAAACTTGTCAATTATCAAATCTCCAAATGCCTGAATCAAAACGGTAGCCCATATGGTGGAGTGACACAGGGAACATGGCCACCAACTAGCTAAAGGGACCACTATGCAACAAGGTAATTACCAAGAAAAAAACAAAGTGGCTCTGTAATTTCAAAACAGCCCAAAATTGGAAATGCCCCCCACAAATAAAACCCCAACTAAAATATCAATCTCCACATGTTCT
Source organism: Hymenochirus boettgeri (assembly GCA_019447015.1). Taxonomy (NCBI): domain Eukaryota; kingdom Metazoa; phylum Chordata; class Amphibia; order Anura; family Pipidae; genus Hymenochirus; species Hymenochirus boettgeri. Next base: position 84,731 of record JAACNH010000279.1, on the reverse strand, counting down.
AATAAACGGTATGCCTATGTGTGATGCACACAGAGACTGGCCACCCAACTAGCTCAAAGGGGCACGATGCACAAATCCAAATTACAAGAAAAATCCAAGAAGTGCTCTGTAATTGAAACAGCCTACACTTTTTCTAAGGAAAACAGTCCAGAAACATGGAATGTCCCCCCACAAACTAATATTTTGGAATCTAAAACCTTCAGCTACGTTACGAGCCATGTTTCATACATTACATGAAGATTCCAGACCCAGTGACCTCACCAAAGAACTCTGTTGTTTTTAGGATCCTCTGGGTTTTGTGAACACAATAGAATAATAAGATGACTCAAGGTTGAAATCCTACTCTAAACCAACTTGGATCAAGCAAATATAAACAACAATGCTCCCCACAAACACCTGCCAAATCGGAAGGTTACTCACCATATCCTGCACTCAAACGTATGCCATATGCGTGGATGTACACCAGAGACGTGGGCCAACCAACTAGTCAATGGGACACATGCACAGTGTAATTAAAGAAAAAACGTCAAAGTGCTGTAATTTCAATGTCCCAAAACTGGGAAATGCCCCCACAAATAAACCACCCCACTAAATACAACTCCCACATGTTCTGAATCAACGTTATGCATATACATGGATGCACACAGAGACGTGGCCAACAAACTAGCTCAAAATGGGATGCATGACAACAAATGCAATTACAAGAAAGAATCAAAGTGCTCTGTAATTGAACAGCCTACACTTTTTCTAAAGGAAACAGTCTCCAAACAGGTAATTACCCCCACAAACTATAATTTTTGGAATCTAACACCTTTGCTACGTTACGGATGCCATGCTTGCATGCATACATGAAGAATTCCAGACCCACTGATCCAAAGAAATCCGTTGTTTTTAGGAGGTTTTGTGAAAAATAAAATAAGATGATTAAGGGTGAAATCCTACCTAACCCTTTGACAAGCAAAAAAACCCACTAAAGTCAATCTCCCAACATATCGCATACAACGGTATGCCATATGTGTGCGTGCACACAGAGACGTGGCCACCAACTAGCTCAAATGGGACACATGCCAAGTGTAATTACAAGGAAAAAAATCAAAGTTCTCTGTAATTTCAAACAGCCCCAAAACTGGAATGCCCCCCCCCCCCACAAATAAACCCACCCACTAAATATCACTTCCCACAGTTTCTGAATCAAACAGTATGCATATGCGTGGATGTACACAAGACGTGGCCACCAACTAGCTCAAATCGGACGCACGCACAAGTGTAATTACAAGAAAAAAATGCAAAATGTGCTCTGTAATTTCAAACAGCCCCAAAACTTGGAAATGGCCCCCCACAAATAACCCCCCCACTAAAATCACTCTCCAACAGTTCTGAATCAAACAGTATGCCATATGCGTGGATGTACACAGAGACGTGGTCCACCAACTAGCTCAAATCGGACGCATGCACAAGTGAATTACAAGAAAAAAATCAAAGTGCTCTGAATTTCAAACAGCCCCAAAACTTGGAAATGCCCCCCACAAATAAACCCCCCCCACTAAATATCACTCTCCCACATGTTTCTGAATAAAAACAGTATGCATAGCGTGGAGGTACACAGAGACGTGGCCACCAACTAGCTCAAGTGGACGCATGCACAAATTGCAATTACAAGAAGAATCAAAGTGCTCTGTAATTGAACAGCCGTCACTTTTTTCTAAGGAAACAGTCCAAACATGGAATCCCCCCCCCAAACATATATTTTGAAATATATCAACCTCAGCTACGTTACCATGCCATGTTTCATACATACATGAAGAATTCCAGAACACTGACCAAAGAAGTCCGTGCTTTAGGAGATTTTGTAAAAAAATAAAATAAGGGGACTCAATGGTGAAATCCTACTAAACCCACTTGGCAAGTAAAAAAACCCACTAAACGGCAATCCCACATGTCCTGAATCAAATGGTATGCCATATGGGTGGGTGCAAACAGAGAATGGGGCACACCAACTAGATCAAATGGGATCCATGCGCAATTGCAATTCAAGAAAAAATAAAAAAAACGCCACACACCCCCCCACACTGATCCCACCTCCCCCTTTAGTGGTATTTTAGTGAAAAGCAGTTAGTCGGAGAGTCCCACAAGTTTTTGCACACTTTTACTGATCCTAAAAGTTAAATCCGGTCTTTTTTGGTACCTCTGCAAAATTCCCTGATAAAAATAGGCTTAGTTTCCCTTGAAATCGAACAAATAATGAGCGCATTTACTTAGCGATATCACGGGGACATTGGGAAGCTGGAGAAGACAATTTTTTTTGATAATTTATAGTGTTTAGGAAAAAAAAAAAAAAGGGTGTGTTGTATCACTTTAAGATTTTATTTTGTGTGCATTTCCCTTTTTTGGGGGGATCATCCCAAGAGATCATCAATCATCTTGGAATGATACCTTGGAATACGGGCATAATGCCCGTTTTCCATATCGAAATCTCCGATCGAAAAAATCATTCTCCGGAATCATTTTCCACGAAGTGTATTTTCATTCATTGGCAAAGATCAATAATTTGGTTGATCAGAAGTGATCACCAAATTTTGATCTCTGTCCCCATTTTTTTTCTAAGTCTTCGCTAAAGTATCAAAGATCTAAAGTTCCCTTCACAAATGTATAGTACAGCTGTCAGCTTGACAGCTTGTGTTCTATACAGGGACTGCAGCATTATCTAAATGAGACAGGCTGCTTACCCTCAACTAGACCACCAGGGGCAGTACAGTTTCAAGGGAAGCACCCGGTGAAGGAGGAAGTTCTGTGAGTACCGGGGGTCTCCTTTCCGTTGCAGAACAGCTCCTCCTCACCTCCTCCTCGTGGGACCGGCTGACTGCGCATTAAGGTACTGTTTTCTCTTCCGATCCCCCCCTCAGATTTGGACCAAACCGAGGGGGGATCGAGGGGGGTGGGGGGCGTCGAATGCTGCCCCCCGATCGCGGCTGAGAGGGGGCAAATTTTTTTGGGGAGGGGGGAAGCCATGATCGATATTCACGATTGTGGCAGTTGTGCATTCTGCACAGATCGTGAATATAACGATCTGTGGCAGGGAAAGGGTTAAAGCAGAAAAGTGTTTGAAGAACATAAAGTTTTCCCACATTACTGTGTGTTGGATTATTTAAGATACAGCTAGGATAATCCATGGGTTTATAATGTCTCACTAGTAGGTAATCAATATCATGGAGTATGATAATCTATATGGGGTGTCCAGTTGGTAAATAATAAGTATATTTTACACTCTCAAACTGTCCTGTAAGACAAAATATGTTGAGTTAACCTTAGGGGCATATTTATAAAGATGCTATTTCCGACATTTCGCTATCACAGGACATCGCAATGGCAAAGAGCGATATTTCCCGCCGTATTTAGTTAAACCGCTCGTTTTCGCCACAAAAGGTATTGCTGTTAAGTCTTGTATCGAGGTGAAAAAGAGAAATTTCTCTCTAGCGTCGGCCATTACCAGATCCTGACTGAAGTAACATTGCCAATATTAAAGGGTGGTTTTTAGACAAAAAAACACACTAAAACGTTATGTTGGATTTAGATGTATATTATAAAGCAGCGAGGTGAAATTTCAGAGCTATTTTTGACATTGACATTTTTTCTTTTCAGACATTTGTTGCACTTTTTGCAGTTTTACAATCAATGCGGTATTTTAAGTGCAAAAACGTGGTTTCCACGGACGAACCTTATCCTCAGGTCAGAGCCGGACTGATTGAAACAAAGGTGAACAGAAAGTAAAAGCTAATTACATAAGATAAACAAGATAATAACCCCCCCCAAATACAGAATCATTTGGCTTCAAATGTTTTCTATGCTGGTTGCGATAAATGGCCCCACAGGCAAACAGTTATATTGTCTTATGGTGGGTGATGCTAGTCTTCTGTGGGAGTTTCATTCTCTTCTGTTAGGTTTGACTGGTTTCCCCTATTATATAGTGTCCATATATTGGTTACATTGTACTAAATACACCATATGCTGGATGTGCAGGTGTTAGATCCTTGGATGTAAATACCCCCGTCCGTGTGTTACAGATGGAGACTGGTAATAATGTTAAACACAGCTAGGGAATGGCACAGAAATGGGTTGTTTACTTACTGGAATGTTCCATTAAAGAGAACTAAAGCCTAGAATAACATTGAATTAAGAAGCAGATCTCCTTGATATAAAGCAGTATCAGTGTCTCACTTCATTTTAAGTGGTTGTTGAGAAATTTAACTTTCTAAACATCTTGTTTACAGTGTTCAGGTATCCAACAGTGTGGTCACTGACCATTTCGTCCTTTACCACATGCTCAGTTCTAAGATACTGCAGGAACTTGTTACAGTTGGTCACACCCACTTGTAGCCTCTAGCCAATCCTTTTACAGGACAGAATAGGCAAGGGAGCATGTGACTGAGATCAGGGGTGTGGCCAGTCACTGTACATACAGTTATTTATCAGTTCTTCAAGTGGTAACTTTAATGCTATTTACTGTATGCTCTTTTACAGTTTTTGTTTTTAGATGGGAAGTTCAGATTCTGGTGTGTAAAAATTAGTTTTAGTTCTCTTTAACAGATTATTTCTTACACGCCCTGTGGTATGTTCCCATATTAATGGAACTGGTGGTTGATATTTTGCTGCAGTTTGCTGAAAATAAGCAATACTAAAACAATAGTCACTTTATTCATATCCTATTAATAAAATAGAGAAATTCACCTGGTGATATCTGTTGTATTCAATTAGATCACTGACTTGAAGTTTAGTTCTTGAAGCGTTTCGCTAGTCATCCGACTGGATCTCTCAATTCAGAAGACTTGTACAAGAATCTGTGGCAATTATTTACCCTGGAAAATCCCAATTAGCATATCACAGCTAGGTGTTAAGGGCGTGATTAGATAGTGGCTAAGAGTGTTTATAGGAACGCCCAGAGTAAGGTGTTAAAACAGCATTGTACATGGCAGACAGTTGGTGTCGAACCCCCCCACCTCTATTTAGGCTTGGTTTCTTATTTTCACATAATGGCCTCCTTAAACACTCCTTGAACCAGTCACGTTCCTTGCCAATATGTTAAATTACAATCTTCAAAGGTAGTCCTTTATCCTTAAGATGCAGGTACACGGCTGAGTCCTGACCCGAGGAATTGGCTCTTCTGTGCTGGGCCATACGTTGATGCAGTTGCTGTTGGTTCTCCCCCCACATACAAATCAGAGCATTCTTCACTGCACTGCACTGCATATATGATGTCACTCTTCACTGCATGCACTGCATATGATGTCGCTTTCTTGTGTTTAGGTATTGGGTCTTACGGATGTACCAGATTGCTGCCTCAGTGTGGTTGTTCGGTTTAAAGCAGACAGGGATACGGTGTTTTTTGAAAATTCTTCTTAATTCTCAGAGACCCTGCTACATAGGGGATGACCATGTCTTTCCTCATGTCTTGCTTTTCCCCTTCCTGTTGGTATTCGTGTTCTTTTCTTTCTTCTCTTCTTTTGACAAAAGGCCACGTCGGGATCCACAAGTTTAAGGGCTCTCTGAGATGTTCATTTCTTTAAGAGCCTTCGCCTTGTGTTAGTGGGGATTTTTCAGCTCTGGGTTGCAGGGTTTCTGATGACAACCCAGCTTGTGATCTAAAGGGTGGTGGGTTGAGTCAAAATCAAACTTGATCTGTGTGTGTTGGTTTCGTAAACCTTACTTCCAGTTTACCATTCTCCTGGACTTCACCAAGCAGTCCAAGAACTTAATCCTTGTTTTGAATAGGTGATATTCAGGCACAAGTCCAGTAAGGAACACACTTTCTGGGTTGAGATCATTTTGCTGGTAAGAGTTATTGTCTGGCCTAGTCTTTTCTCACCATGTCAACAGCCTCCTGGTGGTATACAGATGAAGAGGAGAGTCCACCAAATGTCTGCCATGTACACTGCGTTCTGACACCTTACTCTGGGTGTTCCTATAACACCTCTTAGCCTTATCCAATCACGCCCTTAACACCTGCTGTTGATTGCTAATTGGGATTTCCAGGGTACCTAATTGCCACAGATTTTGTACAAGTCATTCTGAATTGAGAAAAGCCAGTCGGATGACTAGCGAAACGTCTTCAAACAACTTAAGTCCAGTGATCTAATTGAAAAATAGATATACCATGACCTGGATGAATGAGACCTCACAAATTCAACCTGGGTGTTACACTATTTATCATATCCTATTAAAAATATAGAAAATTCACGGGTGAGTTTTACACTATTTATCATATCCTATTAATAAATAGAGAAAATTCACCTGGTGAGTTTATACACTATTTATCGTATCCTATATAAAATAGACGAAAATTCCCCTGGGTGAGTTTACACTATTATCATATCTATTAATAAAATAGAGACAATTCCCCTAGGTGAATTTTTACACTAATTATCATATCCTATTAATAAAATAGAGAAATGTCCCCTGGGTGAGTTTTAGACTATTATCATATCCTATTATAAAATAGAGAAAAATTCACCTGGGTGAGTTTTACACGATTTATCAATCCTATTAAATAAAATAGAGAAAATTCCCTTGGCGAGTTTTACACTATTTTATCATATCCTATTAATAAATAGAGACAATTCACCTCTGTGACTTTTACATATTATCATACCATTATTAATAAAATAGAGACAATTCACCTGGGTGAGTTTTACACTATTTATCATATCATATAATAAATAGAGAAAATTCCCCTGGTGAGTTTTACACTATTTATCATTCCTATAAGAAAAATAGAAAAAATTCCCCTGGGTGAGTTTACACTATTTATCATCCTATAATAAATAGAGAAAGTTCACCTGGGTTGAGTTTTACACATTTATCATATCCTATTAATAAAATAGAGACAATTCACCTGGGTGAGTTTTACACTATTTTATCATATCCTATAATAAAATAGAGAAGAGAAACCCCTGGGTGAGTTTGTAAGTATTTATCATATCCTATTAATAGAAAGAGAAAATTCCGGGTGAGTTTTACAACTATTATCATATCCTAATAATAGAATAGAGAACAATTCCCCTGGTGAGTTTTACACTATTTATCCATCCTAAAATTGAATAAGGGAATCCCCTGGGTGAGTTTTACACTATTTTCATATCCTCATTAATAAGTAGAGAAAATTCCCTGGGTGGTTTACATATTCATATCCTAATAATAGAATAGAAGAAAGTCCCTGGGTGAGTTTACACTATTTATCATATCCTAATAAATAGAAGAGAAAGTCCCTGGGTGAGTTTTACATATTTAATTCCCTAAAATAGAATGAGAGAATTCCCCGGTGAGTTTTGACACTATTATCATATCCTATTAATAAAATAGAGAATTCACCTGGGTGAGTTTTACACTATTATATCCATATTAATAAAACAGAGAAATTCTTGGTGAGTTTTACACTATTTATCATCTTCCTTTATTAATAAAGAGAGAAAATCCGGGTGATTTTAAACTAGTTAAGGGGAATTTTCTCTATTTTATTAATAGGATATAATAAATAGTGTAAAACTCACCCAGGGGAATTTTCTCTATTTTATTAATAGGATATGATAAATAGTGTAAAACTCACCCAAGGGAATTTTCTCTGTTTTATTAATAGGATATGATAAATAGTGTAAAACTCACCCAGGTGAATTTCTCTATTTTATTAATAGGATATGATAAATAGTGTAAAACTCACCCAGGGGAATTCTCTCTATTCTATTATTAGGATATGATAAATAGTGTAAAACTCACCCAGGGGAATTTTCTCTATTCTATTATTAGGATATGATAAATAGTGTAAAACTCACCCATGTTGTTATGGCAGGGTCATTGGTCAGTTTAATAAAAAAAGCTGATGAGACTTTCTACAACAAGGAATGTTACAAGTTACTGGGATTGATAATAAAGTAGAGTTGGGAAAGGGTTTGTCACTGTGAAGACGGGTAATTTAGCTATGGAACTGTCTTCCAGTGGAAGTGTTATGCAGTTCATTGGTCAGTTTAATAAAAGCTGTTGGATTGGTTCTGCAAACAAGGAATGTTACAAGTTACTGGATTGATACCTAAAGTAGAGTGGGGGAAGGGTTTCACGTGAGAAAAGTAAAGCTATGGAACTGTCTTCCGTGGACGTTGTTGAATGGCAGGTTATGGTCAGTTTAAATAAAAGCTGGATGAGTTTCTGCAAACAAAGGAATGTTACAAGTTATGGTATTGATACATAAAGTAGAGTTGGGAAAGGGTTTTGTCACTGTGAGAACAGTAAGCTTATGGAACTGTCTTCCAGTGGACGTTGTTATGGCAGGTTTCATTGGTCAGTTTTAAAAAAAGTGGATGAGTTTCTGCAAACATGGAATGTTTAAAAGTTACTGGGATTGATACATAAAGTAGAGTTGGGAAAGGGTGTGTCAACTGTGAGAACGTTAAAGCCATGGAACTGTCTTCCAGTGGACGTTGTTATGGCAGGTTCATTGGTCAGTTTAATAAAAAGCTGGATGAGTTTCTACAAACAAGGGAATGTTAAAGTTACTGGTATTGATACATAAAGTAGGTTGGAAAGGTTTGTCACTGGAGACGGTAAAGTATGGAACTGTTTCCAGTGGACGTTGTTAGAGGCAGTTCATTGGTCAGTTTGACTAAAAAGCTGGGATGATTTCTGCAAACATGGTGAGATGTTGAAGTTACTGGTATTGAAAAATGATAAAGTAGAGTTGATCCAGGGAAATTTCCCATTGCCAATTGAGTCAGGAAGGAATTTTTTCCCCTTCATAAAATTTGGGTGGGTTTTTTTGCCTTCATCTAGATCAAAAGATAGACAGGAAATGAAGATATGCTAGATGGCTGGATGGCCGTATGTCTTTATTCAAAATAAAAACTTACTATGCATATTACTCTATACCCTTTTCACTGGATGTTGCTATGTTATCATGTAACTGTTCGGACAGGCATATCTGGGTAGTGTATAAAGGTTGGACTTAGATGGATGTATGTCTTTATACACCTCCAATACTATGTTACTATGTTAACTGTTATACAAAGACATTGGGGTAGGGTATAAAGGTTGGGCTGATGGATGTATGTCTTTATACAACCTCCAATACTTATGTTACTATGGAACTGTTAGACAGAAATTATGGGTGGGTATAAAGGTTGGAAAGATGGCTGTATGTCTTTATACAACCTCCAATATATTGTACTATGTAACTGTTATACAGACATTATGGGTTAGGGATAAAGTTGACTAGATGGACGTAGTGTTTATACAACCTCTAATACTATGTTACTATGTAACTGTTATACAGACATTATGGGTAGGGTATTAAAGGTTGGGAATAGATGGAATATGTCTTTATACAAACCTCCAATACTATGTTACATTGTAACTGTTATACAGACATTATGGGTAGTGTATAAAGGTTGGACTAGATGGACTTATGTCTTTTGCAACCTCCAATACTATGGTATACGAAACTTTACAAAGACACATTATGGGTAGGTATAAGGTTGGACTAGATGGACGTTATGTCTTTATACAAACCTCTAATACTAGTTACTATGTACTGTTATACAGACATATTGGGTAGGGTATAAAGGTTTGCTAGATGGACGTAGTCTTTATACAACCCCCAATACTATGTTATATGTAACTGGATACGACATTACGGGTAGGGTATATAAAGGTTGGACTAGATGGACGTATGTCTTGTATACAACCTCCAATTACTATGTTACATGTAACTGTTATACAGACATTCATGGGTAGGGTATAAGGTTGGACTAGATGGACGTTGTCTTTATACAACCTCCAATACTATGTTACTATGTAACATGTATACAGACATTATGGGTGGGTATAAAGGTTGGACTAAGTGGACGTAGTCTTTTATAACCTCCAAACTAGTACGACTAGGTAACTGTTATACAGACATTATGGTATGTATAAAGGTTGGACTAGATGGACGTATGTCTCTTATACAACCTCCAATACTATGTTACATGTAATGTTATATAGGCATTATGGGTAGGGGATAAAGGTGGACTAGATGGACATATGGCTTATTCAACCTCCATAAGATTTCCCTATGTACAGTTTGTGCCTAATTGATGGTGATCATTACATGGTAACTATATATATATTATCTAAATATACTGCTTTTTGGAAATTTTTTCCAATCTCTTGGGTTCCTCAGACTGATATTATGGGGTTACCAATGGGTATAATGCAGTTGTAATACAGTATAATTTTACTTATACCCTAAAGACTGTACCTCCACCTGGCACAGTGTATTAGCACATGAGTAACCCATAATATGTACACACCACTGAAGGTGGGAGCTAAGGTGGAAACGGCTTTTTTCTTTCCGGTATGGAGGAGATCCCAAGGATAGAGAGGAAAAATAAACACATACGTCAATAATTAAAAATAAAGGGAAGACTATAATTGGAAATGTCAAACCTATACAAGCCGCTCCATTATGATGCATTGAACATGAGGCTTGGATAGAGGATTCTTAAAATCACAGTGACATCAAGTCATATATTAGGACCACAGAAACCCAAGCAGAGACACATTATAACAAACACTTAGGCTAATTAAAAACTCCCAACACCATATCCACTAACTAGATGAAGGCACAAGCTTGGACTTATAATGTGTTATAATGTAATGGTTTGCAAATGGCCAGGAACGATATAAGACATTACTGTGAGTATAAAACATTCAACTGCGTAGTGAATGAAGACGAAGTTAAATATTGTTATACAACTCCCAATGGTCATAGTGTAGGTTGTCTCACCCTTAGTAAGGCTACATAATACCACGGGGACAAAACTGTAGACAGGAAGATGTCAAATGTGACAGATGACTGGGAAGAAATACATGGGGGAGTGGAGGTTCTCACTTCCAACATAGACTCCCAATATCATGAGGGTTCCACCCAGGTCCCTGAATACAGACTGAGAAATATAAAGACGAAGTAAATTCTTCATGGAGAGTGTGGACATTAATCCCACCAAGTGAAATTCATTGATTCTGGTCACGTTCTATTCTTATTCAAAACTAGTAAAGTTCACAAATTTAACTATTGACCATAATTGATTATTAATCTGCCAATCAAAATTTGTATCACGCCTGAGGAAGAAAGCCTAAGTGCTTTGAAAGCTTGGGATTTTCAATCATTTTTAATAGATGCTTCAATTAAAAATGTTAGAATTGTACGGTCAGTAAGTTAAAATTATATATATAACATATACTGTATATATATATGATCTCCTGCATTAACATACCAAGAACCAGTTACATGATGATTTATATTCAATGTTCTAGTTCCATCTTCTACTGTTGAATGGTGTTTACCAGATCCACGGAGATCTACATTCTAATACACCAATATAATTATTATTTTACAATGTTGTCTTTATAGTGATTGACAGAATCATAAAATCAAGACATGGTGCGATTTTACAGCATCAGCCATAATTTCCGGCCATGCCCCCAAAATAACTTTATTGTTCCATTAATGAAGCACTTACAGCCCCGTTTAACAGTCATTATTAACTACTATTAATTATTAGTATCAGTAACGTGATGCCGCAGTGTATAATAAGTCCTATAATGATTGTAGAGGAAGGTCTAAAAAATCATTTGCACGTTTTGTGATTAATTTATTCCCAATAGCTCAGCAGAGATGTTTAAATCAACATCTGTATGGAAGTGGCTTCCCTCCATTTTCCTTTCTTGGTTTCTGAACTAGTAAAATACAGGTTATCATCAATGATTGTTTGAGGGAACAATAAACTGATATGTAAATAGTGTAAAACTCACTGAGGGGAATTTTTCCTATTTTATTAATAGGATTATATAAATAGTGTAAAACAACCAGGGGAATTTTCTCTATTTTATTAATAGGATATGATAAATAGTGTAAAACTCACCAGGGAATTTCTCTTATTTTTTAATAGGATATGATAAATAGTGTAAAACTAACCCAGGGGAATTTCTCTATTTTATAATAGGATATGATAAATGTGTTAAAACTCACGAGGGGATTTTCTCTATTTATTAATAGGATATGATAAATAGTGTAAATCTCACCAGGTGAATTGTTCTCTATTTTATAATAGGATATGATAAATAGCGTAAAACTCACCCAGGGGAATTTCTCTATTTTATTATAGGAATGATAAATAGTGTAAAACTCACCCTGAGTAATTGTCTCTATTTTATTATAGGATATGATAATATAGTTAAAACTCACCCGGGATTTTCTCTATTATTAATAGGATATGATAAATAGTGTAAAACTCACCCAGGGGAATTTTCTCTTTTATTAATAGGATATGAAAAATAGTGTAAAACAACCCAGGGGAATTTTTCTATTTTATTAATAGGATATTGATAAATAGTGTAAAACTCACCAGGGGAATTTTCTCTATTTTATTAATAGGTATAATAAATAGTGTAAAAACTAACCCAGGGGAATTTTCTCTATTTTATTAATAGGATATGATAAATCAGTGTAAACTCACCTAGGGGAATTTTCTTTTTATTAATAGGATATGAATAATAGTGTAAAACTCACCTGGGAATTCTTCTATTTTATTAATAGGATATGATAAATAGTGTAAACTCACCCAGGGAATTCTCTATTTTATTAATAGGATATGATAAATAGTGTAAAACTAAACCAGGGGAATTCTCTATGTTAATAGGATATGATAAATAGTGTAAAACTACCCAGGGAATTTTCTCTATTATTAATAGGATATGATAAATAAGCGTAACACCACCCAGGGCGAATTTTCTCTTTATTAATGGATATGATAAATAGTGTAAAACTCACCCAGGGGAATTTTCTCTATTTTATTAATAGGATATAATAATAGTTGTAAAACTCACCCGGGAATTTTCTCTATTTTATTAATAGGATATGATAAATAGTGTAAAAACTCACCCAAGGGAATTTTCTTTTTATTAATAGGATATGATTAATAGTGTAAAAACTCACCCAGGTGAATTTCTCTATTTTATTATAGGATATGATAAATAGTGTAAAACTACCAGGGGAATTTCTCTATTCTATTATTAGGATAGATAAATAGTGTAAAACTCACCAGGGGAATTTTCTCTATTTTTATTAGGATATGATAAATAGTGTTAAACTCACCCAGGGAATTTTCTCTATTCATATTATAGGATATGATAAATAGTGTAAACTCAACCAGGGAATTTTCTCTCTTATTAATTAGGATATGATAAATAGTGTAAAACTCACCCAGGGGAATTTTCTCTATTCTATTAATAGGATATGATAAATACTGTAAAACTCACCCAGGGGAATTTTCTCTTCTCTATTTTATTAATAGGATATGATAAATAGTGTAAAACTCACCCAGGTGAATTGTCTCTATTTTATTAATAGGATATGATAAATAGTGTAAAACTCACCCATGTTGTTATGGCAGGGTCATTGGTCAGTTTAATAAAAAAGCTAGATGAGTTTTCTACAACAAGGAATGTTACAAGTTACTGGGATTGATAATAAAGTAGAGTTGGGAAAGGGTTTGTCACTGTGAAGACGGGTAATTTAGCTATGGAACTGTCTTCCAGTGGAAGTGTTATGCAGTTCATTGGTCAGTTTAATAAAAGCTGTTGGATTGGTTCTGCAAACAAGGAATGTTACAAGTTACTGGATTGATACCTAAAGTAGAGTGGGGGAAGGGTTTCACGGTGAGAACAAGTAAAGCTATGGAACTGTCTTCCGTGGACGTTGTTGAATGGCAGGTTATGGTCAGTTTAAATAAAAGCTGGATGAGTTTCTGCAAACAAAGGAATGTTACAAGTTATGGTATTGATACATAAAGTAGAGTTGGGAAAGGGTTTTGTCACTGTGAGAACAGTAAGCTTATGGAACTGTCTTCCAGTGGACGTTGTTATGGCAGGTTTCATTGGTCAGTTTTAAAAAAAGTTGGATGAGTTTCTGCAAACATGGAATGTTTAAAAGTTACTGGGATTGATACATAAAGTAGAGTTGGGAAAGGGTGTGTCAACTGTGAGAACGTTAAAGCCGATGGAACTGTCTTCCAGTGGACGTTGTTATGGCAGGTTCATTGGTCAGTTTAATAAAAAGCTGGATGAGTTTCTACAAACAAGGAATGTTAAAGTTACTGGTATTGATACATAAAGTAGGTTGGAAAGGTTTGTCACTGGAGACGGTAAAGTATGGAACTGTTTCCAGTGGACGTTGTTAGGGCAGTTCATTGGTCAGTTTAACTAAAAATGCTGGGATGAGTTTCTAGCAAACATAGAGAGATGTTGAAGTTACTGGTATTGTAAAATGATAAAGTAGAGTTGATCCAGGGAAATTTCCCATTGCCAATTGAGTCAGGAAGGAATTTTTTCCCCTTCATAAAATTTGGGTGGGTTTTTTTGCCTTCATCTGATCAAAAGATAGACAGGAAATGAAGATATGCTAGATGGCTGGATGGCCGTATGTCTTTATTCAAAATAAAAACTTACTATGCATATTACTCTATACCCTTTTCACTGGATGTTGCTATGTTATCAGTAACTGTTGGACAGGCATATCTGGGTAGTGTATAAAGGTTGGACTTAGATGGATGTATGTCTTTATACACCTCCAATACTATGTTACTATGTTAACTGTTATAAAAGACATTGGGGTAGGGTATAAAGGTTGGGCTGATGGATGTATGTCTTTATACAACCTCCAATACTTATGTTACTATGGAACTGTTAGACAGAAATTATGGGTGGGTATAAAGGTTGGAAAGATGGCTGTATGTCTTTATACAACCTCCAATATATTGTACTATGTAACTGTTATACAGACATTATGGGTTAGGGATAAAGTTGACTAGATGGACGTAGTGTTTATACAACCTCTAATACTATGTTACTATGTAACTGTTATACAGACATTATGGGTAGGGTATTAAAGGTTGGGAATAGATGGAATATGTCTTTATACAAACCTCCAATACTATGTTACATTGTAACTGTTATACAGACATTATGGGTAGTGTATAAAGGTTGGACTAGATGGACTTATGTCTTTTGCAACCTCCAATACTATGGTATACGAAACTTTACAAAGACACATTATGGGTAGGTATAAGGTTGGACTAGATGGACGTTATGTCTTTATACAAACCTCTAATACTAGTTACTATGTACTGTTATACAGACATATTGGGTAGGGTATAAAGGTTTGCTAGATGGACGTAGTCTTTATACAACCCCCAATACTATGTTATATGTAACTGGATACGACATTACGGGTAGGGTATATAAAGGTTGGACTAGATGGACGTATGTCTTGTATACAACCTCCAATTACTATGTTACATGTAACTGTTATACAGACATTCATGGGTAGGGTATAAGGTTGGACTAGATGGACGTTGTCTTTATACAACCTCCAATACTATGTTACTATGTAATATGTATACAGACATTATGGGTGGGTATAAAGGTTGGACTAAGTGGACGTAGTCTTTTATAACCTCCAAACTACTACGACTAGGTAACTGTTATACAGACATTATGGTATGTATAAAGGTTGGACTAGATGGACGTATGTCTCTTATACAACCTCCAATACTATGTTACATGTAATGTTATATAGGCATTATGGGTAGGGGATAAAGGTGGACTAGATGGACATATGGCTTATTCAACCTCCATAAGATTTCCCCTATGTAACAGTTGTGCCTAATTGATGGTGATCATACATGTAACTATATATATATTATCTAAAATACTGACTTTTTGGAAATTTTTTCCAATCTCTTGGGTTCCTCAGACTGATATTATGGGGTTACCAATGGGTGTAATGCAGTTGTAATACAGTATAATTTTACTTATACCCTAAAGACTGTCCTCCACCTGGCACAGTGTATTAGCAATGAGTATCCCATAATATGTACACACCACTGAAGGTGGGAGCTAAGGTGGAAAGGCTTTTTTTCTTCAGGTATGGGGAGATCCCAAGGATAGAGAGGAAAAATAAACACATACGTCAATAATTAAAAATAAAGGGAAGACTATAATTGGAAATGTCAAACCTATGACAAGCCGCTCCATTATGATGCATTGAACATGAGGCTTGATACGAGGTCTTAAAATCACAGTAGACATAAGTCATATATTAGGACCACAGAAACCCAACAGAGACATCATTATACAAACAACTAGGCTAATTAAAAACTCCCAACACCATATCCACTAACTAGATGAAGGCACAAGCTTGGACTTATAATGTGTTATAATGTAATGGTTTGCAAATGGCCAGGAAGATATAAGACATACTGTGAGTATAAAACATTCAACTGCAGTGAGTGTAAACGAAGTTAAATATTGTATCAACTCCCAATGGTCATAGTGTAGGTTGTCTCACCCTTAGTAAAGGTACATAATACACGGGGACAACAACTGTAGACAGGAAGATGTCAAATGTGACAGATGACTGAGGAAGAAATACATGGGGGAGTGGAGGTTCTCACTTCCAACATAGACTCAATATCATGAGGGTTCCACCCAGTGCCCTGAATACAGACTGAGAAATATAAAGACAAGTAAATTCTTCATGGAGAGTGTGGACATTAATCCCACCAAGTGAATTCATTGATTCTGGTCAGTTCTTTCTTATTACAAAACTAGTAAAGTTCACAAATTAACTATTGACCATAATTGATTATTAATCTGCCAATCAAATTTGTATCACGCCTGGGAAGAAAGCTAAGTGCTTTGAAAGCTTGGGTGATTTCAATCATTTTTAATAGATGCTTCAATTAAAAATGTTAGAATTGATACGGTCAGTAAGTTAAAATTATATATATAACATATACTGTATAATATATTATGTTCCTGCATTTAACATACCAAGAACCAGTTACATGAGATTTATATTCAATGTTCTAGTTCCATCTTCTACTGTTGAATGGTGTTTACCAGATCCACGGAGATCTACATCTAATACACCAATAATAATTATTATTTTACAATGTTGTCTTTATAGTGATTCACAGATCATAAAATCAAGACATGGTGCGATTTTACAGCATCAGCCATAAATTTCCGGCCATGCCCCCAAAATAACTTTATTGTTCCATTAATGAAGCCTTTACAGCCCCGTGTTAACAGTCATTATTAACTACTATTAATTATTAGTTCAGTAAGCGTGATGCCGCAGTTAATAATAAGTCCTATAATGATGTAGAGGAAGGTCTAAAAAATCATTTGCACGTTTTGTGATTAATTTATTCCCAATAAGTCAGCAGAGATGTTTAAATCAACATCTGTATGGAAGTGGCTTCCTCCATTTTCCTTTCTTGGTTTTCTGAACTAGTAAAATACAGGTTAATCATCCAAATATTGTTTGAGGGAACAATAAACTGATATGAAATAGTGTAAAAACTCACTGAGGGGAATTTTTCTCTATTTTATTAATAGGATATATAAATAGTGTAAAACAACCCAGGGGAATTTTCTCTATTTTATTAATAGGATATGATAAATAGTGTAAAACTCACAGGGAAATTTCTCTTATTTTTTAAATAGGATATGATAAATAGTGTAAAACTAACCCAGGGAATTTCTCTATTTTATAATAGGATATGATAAATAGTGTTAAACTCACTGAGGGGATTTTCTCTATTTATTAAAGGATATGATAAATAGTGTAAAATCTCACCCAGGTGAATTTTCTCTATTTATAATAGGATATGATAAATAGCGTAAAACTCACCAGGGGAATTTTCTCTATTTTATTAATAGGAATGATAATAGTGTAAAACTCACCCGGAATTGTCTCTATTTTATTATAGGATATGAAAATATATGTTAAAACTCACCCGGGATTTTCTCTATTATTAATAGGATATGATAAATAGTGTAAAACTCACCCAGGGGAATTTCTCTTTTATTAATAGGATATGAAAAATAGTGTAAAACACCCAGGGGAATTTTTCTATTTATTAATAGGATATTGATAAATAGTGTAAACTCACCTAGGGGAATTTTCTCTATTTTATTAATAGGATATAATAAATAGTGTAAAAACTACCCAGGGGAATTTTCTCTATTTTATTAATAGGATATGATAAATGTGTAAACTCACTAGGGAATTTTCTATTTTATTAATAGGATATGAATAATAGTGTAAAACTCACCTGGGAATTCTTTCTATTTTATTAATAGGATATATAAATAGTGTTAAAACTCACCCAGGGGAATTCTCTATTTTATTAATAGGATATGATAAATAGTGTAAAACTAAACCAGGGGAATTTCTATGTATTAATAGGATATGATAAATAGTGTAAAACTCACCCAGGTGAATTTTCTCTATTATTAATAGGATATGATAAATAAGGTAACACTCACCAGGGGAATTTTTCTCGTTTATTAATGGATATGATAAATAGTGTAAAACTCACCCAGGGGAATTTTCTCTATTTTATTAATAGGATATATAATAGTTGTAAACTCACCCGGGAATTTTCTCTATTTTATTATTAGGATATGATTAAATAGTGTAAAAACTCACCCAGGGAATTTTCTTTTTATTAATAGGATATGATAAAAGTTGTAAAAACTCACCCAGGTGAATTTCTCTATTATTAAGGATATGATAAATAGTGTAAAACTAACCAGGGGAATTCTTCTCTATTCTATTATTAGGATAGAATAAATGTGTAAAACTCACCAGGGGAATTTTCTCTATTTTTATTTAGGATATGATAAATAGTGTTAAACTCACCCAGGGAATTTTCTCTATTCTATTATTAGGATAGGATATGATAATAGTGTAAAACCACCAGGGGAATTTCTCTACTTTATTAATAGGATATGATAAATAGTGTAAAAAATCACCCAGGGGAACTTCTCTCTATTCTATTATTAGGATGATAAATAGTGTAAAAACTCACCAGGGGAATTTTCTCTATTCTATTATTAGGATATGATAAATAGTTGTAAAACTCACCACGGGGAATTTCTCTATTTATTAATAGGATATGATAAATACTGTTAAAACTCACCAGGGGAATTTCTCTTCTCTATTTTATTAATAGGATATGATAAATAGTGTAAAACTCACCCAGGTGAATTTTCTCTATTTTATTAATAGGATATGATAAATAGTGTAAAACTCACCCAGGGGAATTTTTTTCTATTTTCTTAATAGGATATGATAAATAGTGTAAAACTCACCAGGGGAATTTTCTCTATTTTATTAATAGGATATGATAAATAGTGTAAAACTCACCCAGGTGAATTGTCTCTATTTTATTAATAGGATATGATAAATAGTGTAAAAGTCACAGAGGTGAATTGTCTCTATTTTATTAATAGGATATGATAAATAGTGTAAAACTCGGAGGAGTGTAATTGTTAAAACCCCCCATAGACACTATCTGGAAATGGTAGATCTAGTTAAGTTAAGATTGTTGATGTCGTAATAGCAGATTCCATTGGTTTTATTGTATTGGAACCGTTATGTTTTCCCCTTGATCCTGCATTGGCTTGCCAATATTGGTTCAAGGGCAATAAACTCAATATTTCAATGTCTTCCCTCCTTACAATGATAAGCCAGCAGGTGCCCTTATAAGGTGGACAATGGGACCCTTGTGGTCCACACATGAGTCTCTCTAATGGGAGCTTATAACACCGGTTTTGCAATACCGCCAATAACTTGGGCTTGTGCGGCAACTCCCTAACGGGACCAATACCATCACTCTAGGCCTGTAGGGGTTTATACCCAGAAACCCCATGAATTGTTTATATTGTTGGTTATATTGTCTATACCAAGTCCGTATTGTGAGTGTCATGTTTGGTCTGGTTAGTGCCTAATTTATGAGTTTGTTTAAGATGAGGGATAAAAAATGTAGATGTTTATTTTCCAAGGTATGGGTATACTGACAGCATTGTTGTTTTTGAGTAGTCCCATATGAGGGTAACAAAGGTTAGGTGATGCTAAGAAAGCTAGGGGTACCACCCTGTGTCAGGGAAGACTACGAGACAATCCCCACAATTGGAGAGCGTTCATCATAACATCGTAAGAAACCATCTAGCCACCGGACGGACGAATACATTGGCTTTCTTCAAAGAACTATCATTTGGAACTTTGGGTCACTTGTTTCCATATTTACAAGATTTCAGACTCACGATGCCATTTAATCCCATAGTAATTACTTTCTTTTTACCCTCTCAAGTTTCTTTCTTATCCCCTCATATCTCATGGTGTGTTACATTATCAGTTCAGTAAGTTAAGTTATTTTCTGTATAATTTTGGTTATGTACTCTTTTGTTACTTTTTAATAAATGATATAAAATCATTTAGAGGCTAATTGTATTATTGCCGAATAGCCCAAAACGAACCGTTCTCGAAGTTGCGCGACTATAGAAGAGGTATTGTTAGGTATATTATACGGGTATAGGTATAGGTGGGATAACCCATTAGAGAGATTTAGTTACGGTCCTTCCCATTTTTTAGGAAGGTTGGTGGCGCAAGTATATACAGTCAGATATAAAGTAAGATTATGTGTGCTTCTATATTGCTTTGTATCACTAACCCGCCCTGGTCCGTTATGCTTCATCCAACCCCCTGTCGGTTGCTTGTAGTGCGTTTGTTACGATTATGTTTAAAATACATTAACGGGCCATAAAAATAAACATAGGTGGGTCACACATATACTAGAAATTTTGGGCGGGGGGTTTTTGGGGGGTTTTTTAGGGGCTTACCTCTATATTAAAGTTGCAACGAGAGACCCAAAAATTATACATACAACAAAACTAGAATTCTTGTGTACAACAAGTCTAATTCTTTAGCCAAAAAGGCAAGTACCAGTAGGTTAGGACTCCAGTTAAAAAGACAAGCAACCTTGACGTCGGTGACTGGGACTTAAATATTTGGCCAACTTATTGAACTAATTGCTTTCTTTATTTTCCAGGTTTAGCAAGCTGTGTGTAGTAGAACCTTATGGAGGTAGCCAATATCCAATTACGAAATTGTGTGTGCACTAGAATTCTATTTTTTGTAAT
Source organism: Hymenochirus boettgeri (assembly GCA_019447015.1). Taxonomy (NCBI): domain Eukaryota; kingdom Metazoa; phylum Chordata; class Amphibia; order Anura; family Pipidae; genus Hymenochirus; species Hymenochirus boettgeri. Next base: position 63,659 of record JAACNH010000279.1, on the reverse strand, counting down.
TTAAACTATAGCTGGGCATTGCTTTACCAATGGAAAAGTCAGACAGCGAGGACTCCCTTAAAACCTTGAAGAAAAAAGGTTGTAGGCTCAAGTTCAGAAAGGGTTTTCACACTGTTGAGAGAAGTTAAAAAAGCTGATGGAACTGTCTTCCATGGACGTTGTTATGGCGGTTATTGGTCAGTTTTAATAAAAAAGCTGGAGAGTTTCTACAAACAAGGAATGTACAAGTTACTGGGAGTTGAACAATAAAGTAGTTGGGAGAGGTTTTGTCACTGTGAGAACATAAGTCTAGGAACTGTCCTTCCAGTGGAGTTGTTATGGCAGGTCATTGGTCAGTTTAAAAAAAGCGGGTGAGTTCTAAAACAAGGAATGTACAAGTTACGGGATTGATTACCTAAAGTAGAGTGGGAAAGGGTTTGTCACTGTGAGAACGGGTTTTAGCTATGGAACTGTCTCCAGTGGACGTGTTATGCAGGTTCATTGGTCAGTTTAATAAAAGCTGGATTGGATTTGTTTCTGCAAACAAGGAATGTTACAAGTTACGGGGATTGATACTAAAGTAGAGTGGGGAAAAGGTTTTTCACTGGGAGAAAGTAAAGCTATGGAACTGTCTTCCGTGACGTTGAAGGCAGGAGTCATTGTCAGTTTAAATAAAAGCTGGATGAGTTTCTGCAAACAGGAATGTTACAAGTTATGGTATTGTACATTAAAGTAGAGTTGGGAAAGGGTTTGTCACTGTGAGAACAGCTAAAGCTATGGAAATGTCTTCAGTGAGCGTTGTTAGGCAGGTTCATTGGTCAGTTTTAATAAAAAGCTGTGGATGAGTTTCTGCAAACATGGAATGTTAAAAGTTACTGGGATTGATACATAAAGTAGAGTTGGGAAAGGTTTGCAATGTTAGAAGGGTTAAAGCCTGGAACTGTCTTCCAGTGGACGTTGTTTATGGCAGGTTTCATTGGTCAGTTTAATAAAAGCTGGATGAGTTTCTACAAACAAGGAATGTTAAAGTTACTGGTTTGATACATAAAGTAGGTTGGGAAAGGGTTTGTCACTGTGAGAACGGTAAAGCTATGGACGTGTCTCCAGTGGACGTTGTTATGCAGGTTCATGGTCAGTTTAATAAAAAGGCTGGATGATTTCTGCAAACATGAGATGTTGTAAGTTACTGGTATTGAAAGAAATATAAAGTAGAGTGATCCAGGGAAATTTCCCATTGCCATGGAGTCAGGAAGGAATTTTTTCCCCTTCATAAATTTGGGGGGGTTTTTTTGCCTTCCATCTGGATCAAAAGATAGACAGGAAATGAAGATATGCTAGATGGCTGGATGGCCGTATGTCTTTATTCAAACTAAAATTACTATAGCTATACTACTATATCCCCTTTTCAATGGATGTTGCTATGTTATCAGTAACTGTTAGACAGGCAATCATGGGTAGTGTATAAAGGTTGGACTAGAGGATGTATGTCTTTATACACCTCCAATACATGTTACTATGTAACTGTTATACAGACATTGGGGTAGGGATAAAGGTTGGGCGGATGGATGTAGTCTTTATAAAAACCTCCAATACTTGTGTACTATGTAACTGTAGACAGACATTATGGGTAGGGTATAAAGGTTGGACTAGATGGCTGTATGTCTTTATACAACCTCAATTATATATGTACTATGTAAATGTTATACAGAATTATGGGTTGGGATAAAGGTTGACTAGATGGACTATGTCTTTACAACCTCTAATACTATGTTACTATGTAACGTTATACAGACATTATGGGTAGGGTATAAAGGTTGTGGAATAGATGGACATATGTCTTATAAAACCTCCAACTACTATGTTACATTGAACTGTTATACAGACATTATGGGTAGTGTATAAAGGTTGGACTAGATGGACTTATGTCTTTTGCAACCTCCAATACTATGGTATACGAAATGTTTACAACAGACACTTATGGGTAGGTATAAAGGTTGGACTAGATGGACGTTATGTCTTTCTAAACCTCTAATACTAGTTACATGATACTGTTATACAGACATTATGGGTAGGGTATAGGTTTGGCTAGATGGACGATGTCTTTATACAACCCCCAATACATGTTACTATGTAACTGTATACGACATTACGGGTAGGGTATAAAGTTGGACTAGATGGACGTATGTCTTGATACAACCTCCAATAATGTTACATGTAACTGTTATCAGACATCTTGGGTATAGGGTATAAAGTTGGACTAGATGGACGTTGTCTTTATAAAACCTCCATACTATGTTACTATGTAACTGTTATACAGACATTATGGGTAGGGTATAAAGGTTGGACTAAGGGACGTTGTCCTTTATAACCTCCAATACTAGTGACTAGGTAACTGTTATACAGAATTATGGTAGTGTATAAGGTTGGACTAGATGGACGTATTGTCTTTTAACCTCCAATACTATGTTACTATGTAATGTTTATAGGCATTATGGGTAGGGTATAAAGGTGGACTAGATGGACATTATGCTTATTCAACCTCCATAAGATTCCCTATGTAACAGTTTGTGCCTAATGATGGTGATCTACATGGTAACTATATATATATTATCTTAAATACTGACTTTTTGGAAATTTTTTCTAATTCTTGGGTTCCTCAGAATGATATTATGGGGTTACCAATGGGTGTAAGTGCAGTTGTATAATACAGATATAATTTTACTTATACCCTAAACGTACTCCCACCTGGCACAGTGTATTTAGCAATGAGTATCCATAATATGTACACACCACTGTAGGTGGGAGCTAGCGTGGAAAGGCTTTTTTTCTTTCCGTATTGGGAGATCCCAAGGATAGAGAGGAAAAATAAACACATACGTCAATAATATAAAAATAAAGGGAAGACTATAATTGGAAATGTCAAACCTATGACAAGCAGCTCCATATATGATGCATCTGAACATTGAGGCTTGATACAGAGGCCTAAAATCACAGTAGACAGTCAATATCAATTAGGACCACAGAAACCCACAGCAGAGACATCATATAACAAACACTGAGGCTAATTAAAAAAATCCCAACAACCATATACACATAACTAGATGAAGGCAAGCTTGGAGTTATAATGTGTTATAATGTAATGGTTGCAAATGGCCAGGAACGACATAAGACATTACTGTGAGATACAACATTCAACTGCAGTGAATGAAGACGAAGTTAAAATTGTTTATAACAACTCCCCAATGGTCATAGTGTAGGTTGTCTCACCCCTTAGATAAGGTACATAATACCACCGGGGACAACACTGTAGACAGGAAGATGTCACATGTGGACAGATTGACTGAGGAAGAAATACATGGGGAGTGGAGAGGTTCTCACTTCCAACATAGACTCCAATTATCATGAGGGTTCCCACAGGTCCTGAATACAGACTGAGAAATATAAAGACAAGTAAATTCTTCATGGAGTGTGGGACATAATCCCACCAAGTGAAATTCATGATTCTGGTCAGTTCCTTCTTATTCCAAACATAGTAAAGTTCACTAAATTAACTATTGACCATAATTGTTATTAATCTGCCAATCAAAATTTGTATCACGCCTGGGAAGAAGCCTAAGTGCTTTGAAAGCTTGGGATTTTCAATCATTTTTAATAGATGTCTTCAATTAAAAATGTTAGAATTGATACAGGTCAGTAAAGTTATAAATATATTAGAAACATATACTGTATATATATATGTCTCCTGCATTAACAATACAATGACCAGTTACATGATGATTATATTTCAATGTTCTAGTTCCATCTTCTACTGTTGAATGGTGTTTCCAAACACAGATACACGGAGATCTACATTCTAATACACCATAATAATTATTATTTTACAAGTGTGTCTTTAGTAGGTGAGTGAGAGAATCATAAAATCAAGACATGGGGCGTATTTACAGCATCGACCATAAATTTCCCGGCATGCCCCCACAAATAACTTATTTGTTACATTAATGAAGCCTACAGCCCTGGTAACAGTCATTATTAACTATTATTAATTATAGTTAGTAACGTGATGCCGCAGTGTATAATAAGTCCTATAATGATTGTAGAGGAAGGTCTAAAAAATACATTGCACCGTTGTGTAATTTATTCCCATAAGCTAGCAGAGATGTTTAATCAAAAATAGTGGAAGTGGCTTCACCTCCATTTTCCTTTCTTGGTTTCTGAACTAGTAAAATACAGGTTAATCATCCAATGATTGGTTTGAGGGAACAATAAACTGATATGATAAATAGTGTAAAACTCACTGAGGGGAATTTCTCTATTTTAATAGGTATTAAATAGTGTAAAACAAACCAGGGGAATTTTCTCTTTATTAATAGGAATTAAATAGTGTAAACTCACCCAGGGAATTTTCTCTATTTTATTAATAGGATATGATAAATCGTGTAAAACTAACCCAGGGGAATTTTCTCATTTTAATAATAGGAATATGATAATATGTGTAAACTCACTGAGGGAATTTTTCTCTATTTATTAATAGGAATGATAAATAGGTGTAAATCTACCAGGGAATTGTTCTCTATTTTATTAATAGGATATGATAAATAGCGTAAAACTCACCCAGGGGAATTTTCTCTATTTTATAATAGGATATGATAAATAGTGTAAAACTCACCCTGGGAAATTGTCTCTATTTTATTAATAGGAATGATAAATAGGTTAAAACTCACCCAGGGGAATTTTCTCTTTTATTAATAGGATATGATAAATAGTGTTAAAACCTACCCAGGGGAATTTGTCTTATTTTATTAATAGGATATGTATAAAGTGTAAAACTACCCAGGGAATTTCTCTATTTTATTAATAGGATTGAAATAGGTAAAACTCACCAGGGGAATTTTCTCTATTTATAATAGGTATATAAAAGTGTAAAACTCAACCCAGGGGAATTTTCTTCTATTTTATTAATAGGATATGAACAAATAGTGTAAAACTCACCTAGGGGAATTTTCTCTATTTTTATTATAGGATATGAAAATAGTGTAAACTCACCAGGGGAATTTTCTCTATTTATTAATAGGATATAATAAATAGTGTAAAACTCACCCAGGGGAATTTTCTTATTTTATTAATTAGGATATGATAAATAGTGTAAAACTAACCCAGGGGAATGTTCTCTATTATTAATAGGATATGATAAATAGTGTAAAACTACCCAGGGAATTTTCTATATTTTATTAATAGGATATGATAAATAGCGTAAAACTCACCCAGGGCGAATTTTCTCTGTTTATTTAAAGGATATGATAAATGTGTAAAACTCACCCAGGGGAATTTTTCTCTATTTATTCTAGGATATATAAATAGTGTAAAATCACCCAGGGGAATTTTCTCTATTTTATTAATAGGATATGATAAATAGTGTAAAACTCACCCAAGGGAATTTTCTTGTTTTATTATAGGATATGATAAATAGTGAAAACTCACCCAGGTGAATTCTCTATTTTTAATAGGATATGATAACTAGTGTAAAACACCACCAGGGGAATTCCTCTCTATTCTTATAGGATATGATAAATGATAAAAACTCCACGAGTGGGAAACTTTCTCTTTTTATTTTAGGATATGATAATGTGTAAACTCCCCCGGGGAATTTTCTCTATTCTATTTTAGGATATGATAAATAGTGTAAAACTCACCCAGGGAATTTTCTCACTTTATTAATAGGATATGATAAATAGTGTAAAAACTCACCCAGGGGAATTCTCTTTATTCATATTAGGATATGATAAATAGTGTAAAACTCACCCAGGGAATTTCTCTATTCTATTATTAGGATATGATAAATAGTTGGAAAACTCACCCAGGGAATTTCTTCTTTAATAATGGATAATGATGAAAATACGTAAAAACTCCCCCGGGGATTTCTCTTCTCTATTTTTATTATAGGATTGATAAAATAGTGTAAAACTCACCCAGGTGAATTGTCTCTATTTTATTAATAGGATATGTAAATAGTGTAAAATCACCCCAGGTGAATTTTCTCTATTTTATTAATAGGATAGATAAATAGTGTAAAACTCACCAGGGGAATTTTTTTCTATTTTCTAATAGGATATGATAAATAGTGTAAACTCACCAGGGGAATTTTCTCTATTATTAATAGGATATGATAAATAGTGTAAAACTCACCCAGGTGAATTGTCTCTATTTTATTAATAGATATGATAAATAGTGTAAAAGTCACAGAGGGAATTGTCTCTATTTTATTAATAGGCACTTATGATAAATAGTGTAAAACTCGCCCAGGGGAATTTTCTCTATTTTATTAATAGGATATGATAAATGTGTTAAAACTCACCCAGGGGAATTTTCTCTATTTTATTAATAGGATATGATAAATAGTGTAAAACTCACCCAGGTGAATTTTCTCTATTTTATTAATAGGATACGATAAATAATGTAAAACTCACCCAGGTGAATTTTCTCTATTTTATTAATAGGATACGATAAATAGTGTAAAACTCACCCAGGTGAATTTTCTCTATTTTATTAATAGGATATGATAAATAGTGTAAAACTCACCCAGTGCAACTAGAGACCAAAAATATAATACATACAAAAAATAGAATTCTTGTGTACAGACAATTCTAATTCATTTAGCCAAAAAGGCAAGTACCAGTAGGTTAGGACCCAGTTAAAGAAAGCAACCTTGACGTGGTGACTGGGCTTAAAATAATTTGGCCAACTTATTGAACTAATTGCTTTTATTTATCCAGGGTTTAGCAAGCTGTTTGTAGTAGAACCTTATGGAGGTAGCCAATATCCAATTAGAATTGTGTGTGCACTAGAATTCTATTTTTTGTATGTAAACTATCTGGGGCATTGTTGACCAATAGAACATGTCAGGACACGAGGACATCCCTTAAAACTTGAAGAAAAAAGGTTTAGGCTTCAAGTTCAGAAAGGGGTTTTCACTGTGAGAACGGTAAAGCTATGGAACTGTCTTCCAGTGGACGTTGTTATGGCAGGTTCATTGGTCAGTTTAATAAAAAGCTGGATGAGTTTCTACAAACAAGGAATGTTACAAGTTACTGGGATTGATACATAAAGTAGAGTTGGGGAAGGGTTTGTCACTGTGAGAACAGTAAAGCTATGGAACTGTCTTCCAGTGGACGTTGTTATGGCAGGTTCATTGGTCAGTTTAATAAAAAGCTGGATGAGTTTCTACAAACAAGGAATGTTACAAGTTACTGGGATTGATACATAAAGTAGAGTTGGGAAAGGGTTTGTCACTGTGAGAACGGTAAAGCTATGGAACTGTCTTCCAGTGGACGTTGTTATGGCAGGTTCATTGGTCAGTTTAATAAAAAGCTGGATTAGTTTCTGCAAACAAGGAATGTTAGAACAGTAAAGCTATGGAACTGTCTTCCAGTGGACGTTGTAATGGCAGGTTCATTGGTCAGTTTAATAAAAAGCTGGATGAGTTTCTGCAAACAAGGAATGTTACAAGTTACTGGTATTGATACATAAAGTAGAGTTGATCCAGGGAAATTCGAAAATTTCCCATTGCCACTTGGAGTCAGGAAGGAATTTTTTTCCCCTTCATAAATTTGGTGGGTTTTTTTTGCCTTCCTCTGGATCAAAAGATAGACAGGAAATGAAGATATTGCTAGATGGGCTGGATGGCCGTATGTCTTTATTCAACCTAAAATACTATACTATCTACTATATCCCCTTTTCACTGGATGTTGCTATGTTATCATGTAACTGTTGACAGGCAATATGGGTAGTGTATAAAGGTTGGACTAGATGGATGTATGTCTTTATACAACCTCCAATACTATGTTACTATGTAACTGTTATACAGACATTATGGGTAGGGTATAAAGGTTGGGCTGGATGGATGTATGTCTTTATACAACCTCCAATACTATGTTACTATGTAACTGTAGACAGACATTATGGGTAGGGTATAAAGGTTGGACTAGATGGCTGTATGTCTTTATACAACCTCATATTATGTACTATGTAACTGTTATACAGACATTATGGGTTGGGTATAAAGGTTGACTAGATGGACGTATGTCTTTATACAACCTCTAATACTATGTTACTATGTAACTGTTATACAGACATTATGGGTAGGGTATAAAGGTTTGGACTAGATGGACATATGTCTTTATACAAACCTCCATACTATGTTACTATTGAACTGTTATACAGACATTATGGGTAGTGTATAAAGGTTGGACTAGATGGACTTATGTCTTTTGCAACCTCCAATACTATGGTATTACGAAACTTTTACACAGACACTTATGGGTAGGTATAAAGGTTGGACTAGATGGACGTTAGTCTTTTAAACCTCTAATACTATGTTACATGATACTGTTATACAGACATTATGGGTAGGGTATAAGTGTTGGACTAGATGGACGATGTCTTTATACAACCCCCAATACTATGTTACTATGTAACTGTTATACAGACATTACGGGTAGGGTATAAAGTTGGACTAGATGGACGTATGTCTTATACAACCTCCAATACTATGTTACTATTGTAACTGTTATACAGACATTTGGGTAGGGTATAAAGTTGGACTAGATGGACGTATGTCTTTATAACAACCTCCAATACTATGTTACTATGTAACTGTTATACAGACATTATGGGTAGGGTATAAAGGTTGGACTAATGGACGTATGTCCTTATATAACCTCCAATACTATGTACTAGTAACTGTTATACAGACATTATGGGTAGTGTATAAAGGTTGGACTAGATGGACGTATGTCTTTTAACCTCCAATACTATGTTACTATGTAACTGTTATATAGGCATTATGGGTAGGGTATAAAGGTGGACTAGATGGACATATGTCTTATTCAACCCCAATAAGATTCCCTATGTAACAGTTTGTGCCTAATGAGTGATCATTACATTGTAACTATATATATATTATCTAAATTGACTTTTTGGAAATTTTTCCTAACTCTTGGGTTCCTCAGAATGTATATTATGGGGTTACCAATGGTGTAAACTGCAGTGATAATACAGATATAATTTTACTTATACCCTAAAGACTGTACTCTCCACCTGGCACAGTGTATTTAGCAATGAGTATCCCATAATATGTACACACCACTGTAGGTGGGAGCTAGCAGTGGAAAGGCTTTTTTCTTCCAGTATTGGGAGATCCCAAGGATAGAGAGGAAAAATAAACACATACGTCAATAATATAAAAATAAAGGGGAAGACTATAATTGGAAATGTCAAACCTATGACAAGCAGCTCCATATATGATGCATCTGAACATGAGGCTTGATAAGAGGCCTAAAATCACAGTAGACTAGTCAATATCAATTAGGACCACAGAAACCCACACAGAGACATCAATAACAAACACTGAGGCTAATTAAAAATCCCAACAACCATATACACATAACTAGATGAAGGCAAAGCTTGGAGTTATAATGTGTTATAATGTAATGGTTTGCAAATGGCCAGGAACGATCATAAGACATTACTGTGAGTATAAACATTCAACTGCAGTGAATGAAGACGAAGTTAAATATTGTATAACACACTCCCCAATGGTCATAGTTGTAGGTTGTCTCACCCCTTAGTAAGGTTACATAATACACGGGGACAACACTTGTGACAGGAAGATGTCACATGTGGACAGATGACTGGGAAGAAATACATGGGGGAGTGGAGGTTCTCACTTCCAACATAGACTCCAATTATCAGAGGGTTCCCACAGGTCCGAATACAGACTGAGAAATATAAAGACAAGTAAATTCTTCATGGAGTGTGGGACATAAATCCCACCAAGTGAATTCATTGATTCTGGTCACGTTCCTTCTTCTTATTCCAAACATAGTAAAGTTCACTAAATTTAACTATTGACCATAATTGTTATTAATCTGCCAATCAAAATTTGTATCACGCCTGAGGAAGAAGCCTAAGTGCTTTGAAAGCTTGGATTTTCAATCATTTTTAATAAGATGTCTTCAATTAAAAATGTTAGAATTGATACGGTCAAGTTAAGTTATATATATATATATATAAACATATACTGTATATATATATGATCTTCCTGCATTTAACATACAAGAACCAGTTACATGATGATTTATATTTCAATGTTCTAGTTCCATCTTCTACTGTTGAATGGTGTTTACCAGATCCACGGAGATCTACATTCTAATACACCAATAATAATTATTATTTTACAAGTGTTGTCTTTATAGGATAGAATCATAAAATCAAGACATGGGGCGTATTTACAGCATCGACATAAATTTCCGGCCATGCCCCCAAAATAACTTATTTGTTACATTAATGAAGCCTTACAGCCCGGTAACAGTCATTATTAACTACTATTAATTATAGTTAGTAAGCGTGATGCCGCAGTTATAATAAGTCCTATAATGATGTAGAGGAAGGTCTAAAAAATACATTGCACCGTTTGTAGTTAATTTATTCCCATAAGCTAGCAGAGATGTTTAATCAAATACATGTGGAAGTGGCTTCCCTCCATTTTCCTTTCTTGGTTTCTGAACTAGTAAATACAGGTTTATCATCCAATGATTGGTTTGAGGGAACAATAAACTGTATGATAAATAGGTTAAAACTCACTGAGGGGAATTTCTCTATTTATAATAGGTATTAAATAGTGTAAACAAACCAGGGAATTTTCTCATTTTATTATAGGAATTAATATGTAAACTCACCCAGGGAATTTTCTCTATTTTATTAATAGGATATAAATGTGTAAAACTAACCCAGGGGAATTCTTCTCATTTTAATAATAGGAATATGATAAAGTGTAAAACTCACGAGGGATTTTTCTCTATTTATTAATAGGAATGATAAATAGTGTAAATCTCACCAGGGATTGTCTCTATTTTATTAATAGGATATGATAAATAGCGTAAAACTCACCCAGGGGAATTTTCTCTATTTTATTAATAGGATATGATAAATAGTGTAAAACTCACCCTGGGAAATTGTCTCTATTTTATTAATAGGAATGATAAATAGGTAAAACTCACCCAGGGGAATTTTCTCTTTTATTAATAGGATATGATAAATAGTGTTTAAAACCTACCCAGGGGAATTTTCTTATTTATTAATAGGATATGATAAAGTGTAAAACTACCCAGGGGAATTTCTCTATTTTATTAATAGGATTGATAAATAGTGTAAAACTCACCAGGGGAATTTTCTCTATTTATTAATAGGTATAATAAAAGTGTAAAACTAACCCAGGGGAATTTCTTCTATTTTATTAATAGGATATGAAAAATAGTGTAAAACTCACCTAGGGGAATTTTCTCTATTTTTATTATAGGATATGAAAATAGTGTAAACTCACCAGGGAATTTTCTCTATTTATTAATAGGATATAATAAATAGTGTAAAACTCACCCAGGGGAATTTTCTCTATTTTATTAATAGGATATATAAATAGTGTAAAACTAACCCAGGGGAATGTTCTCTATTATTAATAGGATATGATAAATAGTGTAAAACTACCCAGGTGAATTTTCTTATTTATTAATAGGATATGATAAATAGCGTAAAACTCACCCAGGGCGAATTTTCTCTGTTTATTAAAGGATATGATAAATAGTGTAAAACTCACCCGGGGAATTTTCTCTATTTTATTTAGGATATATAAATAGTGTAAAAATCACCCAGGGGAATTTTCTCTATTTTATTAATAGGATATGATAAATAGTGTAAAACTCACCCAAGGGAATTTTCTTGTTTTATTATAGGATATGATAAATAGTGAAAACTCACCCAGGTGAATTCTCTATTTTTAATAGGATATGATAATAGTGTAAAACCCACCAGGGGAATTCTCTCTATTCTTTATTAGGATATGATAAATGTAAACTCCCCAAATACATAAAGTTAGTGGGAAAACCCTTCTCTCTCCTCTTTATTTTAGGATATGATAATGTGTAACTCCCCCGGGGAATTTTCTCTATCTATTTTAGGATATGGAAATAGTGTAAAACTCACCCAGGGGAATTTTCTCACTTTATTAATAGGATATGATAAATAGTGTAAAAACTCACCCAGGGGATTTCTCTTTATCTATTAGGATATGATAAATAGTGTAAAACTCACCAGGGAATTTCTCTATTCTATTATTAGGATATGATAAATAGTGGAAAACTCACACCAGGGAATTTCTTCTTCTATAATGGATGATGATGAAATACTGTAAAACTCACCCGGGGTTTCTCTTCTCTATTTTATTAATAGGATATGATAAAATAGTGTAAAACTCACCCAGGTGATTGTCTCTATTTTATTAATAGGATATGATAAATAGTGTAAAATCACCCCAGGTGAATTTTCTCTATTTATTAATAGGATATGATAAATAGTGTAAAACTCACCCAGGGGAATTTTTTTCTATTTTCTTAATAGGATATGATAAATAGTGTAAACTCACCAGGGGAATTTTCTCTATTATTAATAGGATATGATAAATAGTGTAAAACTCACCCAGGTGAATTGTCTCTATTTTATTAATAGGATATGATAAATAGTGTAAAAGTCACAGAGGGAATTGTCTCTATTTTATTAATAGGATATGATAATAGTGTAAAACTCGCCCGGGGAATTTGCTCTATTTTATAATAGGATATGATAAATTGTAAAACTCACCCAGGAATTTTCTCTATTTATTAATAGGATATGATAAATAGTCTAAAACTCACCCAGGGGAATTTTCTCTATTTATTAATAGGATATGATAATTAGTGTAAAATTCACCTAGGGGAATTGTCTCTATTTTATTATAGGATATGATAAATAGTGGAAAACTCACCAGGGGAATTTTCTCTATTATTAATAGGAACGATAAATAGTGTAAAAACTCCCAGGTGAATTTTCTCTATTTTTATTAATGGATATGATAAATAGTGTAAAAACTCACCCAGGTGAATTTTCTATATTTTATTAATAGGATATGATAAATAGGGTAACACCCAGGTGAATTTGTGAAGGTCTCATTCATCCAGGTCATGGTATATCTATTGTATTCAATAGAATCAAACTGGACTTGAAAGTTTAGTTGTTGAAGAGGTTCGCTAGTCATCCGACTGGCTTCTTCAATTCAGAATGACTTGTACAAGAATCTGTGGCAATTATGTACCTGGAAAATCCCAATTAGCATATCACAGCAGGTGTAAGGGCGTGATTGGATAATGGCTAAGAGGTGTTATAGGAACACCCGAGTTAAGGTGTCAGACAGCATTGTACATGGCAGACAGTTGGTTGTGACATCTCTCTTCATCTGTATACCACCAAGGAGGCTGTTGACATGGTGAGAAAAGTACTAGGCCAAGACATAACTCTTACCAGCAAAATGATCTCAACCCAGAACAGGTGTGTTCTCTCGGACTTGTGCCTGAATATCACCTATTTCAAATACAAGGATAAGTTCTTGGACTGCTTGTAGAAGTCAGGGAGAATGGTAAACTGGAAGTAGAGGTTTACAGAAACCAAAACACACAGATAGTATTTGAGTTGACCACCACCTTTAGATCACAAGCTGTGGGTGTCATCAGAGAAACCCTGCAACCAGAGCTGAAAATCCCCACTAACACAGAGGCGAAGGATCTCTTAAAGAAATGAAACATCTCAGAGGAGCCCTTAAAAACTGTGATATCCCAGACTGGGCCTTTGTCAAAAGAAGTAGAAGGAAAGAAAGAACACGAATACCAACAGTGAAGGGGAAAAAGCAAGACAGGGAAAGAACATGGTCATCCCCTATGTAGCGAGGGGTCTCTGAGAAATTAAGAAGAATTTTCAAAAAAACACCGTATCCCTGTCTGCTTTTAAAACCGAAACAACACACTGAGGCCAGCAATTGGGACATCGTATAAGACCCAATACCTAAAACACAAGAAAAGCGACATCAATATGCAGTGCGTGCAGGGAAGAGTGACATCATATATGCAGTGCAGTGGCGTGAAGAATGCTTGATTTGTATGTGGGGGAGAACCAACAGCAACTGCAATCAAACGTATGGCCCAGCACAGAAGAGCCAATTCCTCGGGTCAGGACTCAGCCGTGTGTACCTGCATATTAAGGATAAAGGAACATACCTTTGAAGATTGCTAATTTAACATATTGGCAAAAAGGAACGTGACTGGTTCAAGAGAGTGTGGAAGGAGGCCATTATGTGAAAATAAAGAAAACCAAGCCTAAATAGAGGGGGGGGGTTCGACACCAACTGTCTGCCATGTACAATGCTGTTTTAACACCTTACTCTGGGCGTTCCTATAACACTGTAGCCACTATCTAATCACGCCCTTACACCTAGCTGTGATATGCTAATTGGGATTTTCCAGGGTACATAATTGCCACAGATTCTTGTACAAGTCATCTGAATTGAGAGATCCAGTCGGATGACTAGCGAAACGTCTTCAAGAACTAAACTTCAAGCCAGTTGATCTAATTGATATCAAACAGATATCACCCAGGTGATTCTCTATTTTATTAATAGGATATGAATAATAGTGGACTATTTTTTTTATATGCATTTTCAGCAAACTGCAGCAAAATTCAAACCAGTTACATTAATATGGGAAACATAACCACAGTGCGCGGTGAGAAATAATCATGTTAAGGAGAACTAAACCTAAATTTTTACACACAGAATCTTGAAATTTCCCATCTAAAAACAATAAACTTAAAAGAGCAATACGTAAATAGCATTAAAGTTACCACTTGAAGAACTGGATGAATATAACTGTATGTACAGTGACTGGCCACACCCTGATCTCAGTCACATGCTCCCTTGCCTATTCTGTATGTAAAAGGATTGGCTAGAGGCTACAAGGGGTGTGACCAACTGTAACAAGTCTGCAGATCTTAGAACTGAGCATGTGGTAAAGGACCAAATGGTCAGTGACCACACTGTGTGATACCTGAACACTGGGAAACAAGCATGTTTAGAAAGTTAAATTTTCAACAACCACATTAAAATGAGAGGTGAGACATGATACTGCTTTTATATCAAGAGATCTGCCTTCTAATTCAATGTTATTCTAAGGCTTTAGTTGTCCTTTAATGGAACATTCCAGTAAGTAAAACAACCCATTTCTGTGCCATTCCCATAGCTGTTGTAACCTTATTACCAGTTCTCCATCTGTAACAACCGGACGGGGGTATTTAACATCCAAGGATCTAACAGTGCCACAGCAATATGGTGTATTTAGTACAATGTAACCAATATATGGACACTATTATATAGGGGAAACCAGTCCAAAACACTACAGAAGAGAATGAACTCCCACAGAAGTAGCATCACCCAACCCATAATGACAATAATACTGTTTGCCTGTGGGGCATCATTTATCTCAACCAGCATAGAAAAACATTTGAAGCCAAATTGATTCTGTTATTGGGGGGGGGGGTTATTATCGTTATTTATGTAATTAGCTTTTTACTTTCTGTTTCACCTGTTGTTTCACATCAGTCCGCTCTGACCTGAGGAAGAAGGTTCGTCCGTGGAAATCCCACGTTTTTGCCTTTAAAATACCGCATTGATTGTAAAAACTGCAAAAAGTGCAACAAATGTCTGAAAAGAAAAAAATGTCAAAATGTCAAAATAGCTCTGAAATTTCACCTTCGCTGCTTTATAATATACATCTAAATCAACACATAACGTTAGTGTTATTTTTTGGCTAAAAACCACCCTTTAATATTGGGCAAATGTTACTTGCAGTCATGATCTGGTAATGGCCGACGCTTGTAGAGAGAAATTTCTCTTTTCACCTCGATACAAGAACTTAAGCAGCAATACCTTTTGTGGCGAAAACGAGCGGTTTAATAAATACGGCGGGAATATCGCTCTTTGCCATTGCGATGTCCTGTGATAGCGAAATGTGGAAATAGCAATCTTTTATAAAATATGCACCTAAGGTTAACTCAACATATTTTGTTTCAGGGACAGTTTGAGAGTGGTAAAATATACTTATTATTACCAACTGGACACCCCATATAGATTATCATACTCCATGATATTGACTACCTACTAGTGAGACATTATAAACCCATGGATTATCCTAGCTGTATCTTAAAATAATCCAACACACAGTAATGTGGGAAACTTTAATGTTCTTCAAACACTTTTCTGCTTTAACCCTTCCCCGCCACAGATCGTATATTCCGATCTTGTGCAGGAATCACAAACTGCCACAGACGTGAATATACGATCAGTGGCTTCCCCCCTCCCCAAAAAAATTTGCCCCTCTAGCCGCTGATCGGGGGGCAGCATTCGACTGCCCCCTACCCCCTCGCATCCCCTCGGTTTGGTCCAAATTGAGGGGGGATAGGAGAAGAAAAACATACCTCTTAATGTGCATCAGCCGGTCCCACGAGGAGGAGGTGAGGGGAGGTTCTGCAACGGAAAGGGAGACCCCGGTGGACTCACAGAACTTCCTCCTCACGGGGTCTTCCCTTGAAACTGTACTTGCCCCTGGTGGTCTAGTGTGAGGTACCGCAGCCTGATCTCAATTTAGATCATGCTTGCGAGTCTCTCTGTATAGCACAAGTGTCAAGCTGACAGCTGTACTATACATTTTGTGAATGGAAACCTAGGTCTTGAACTTAGCGGAAGACTTAGAAAAAAATGGGGACAGAGATCAAAATTGGTGATCACTTCTGATCACCAAATTATTGATCTTGCCAATGAATGAAAAATCACTTCGTGGAAAATGATTTCTCGGGGAAGTGAATTTTTGTCGATCGGATTTCGAATATGGAAACGGGCATTATGCCCGATTCCAAGTTCGGTCTCAATTCCCTAGATGACTTGATGATAATCTGGGAATAGATCCCCGCAAAAAAGGGGAAAAGTGTTGTTATGGCAGGGTCATTGGTCAGTTTAATAAAAAGCTAGAGAGTTTCTACAACAAGGAATGTTACAAGTTACTGGGATTGATAATAAAGTAGAGTTGGGAAAGGGTTTGTCACTGTGAAGACGGGTAATTTAGCTATGGAACTGTCTTCCAGTGGAAGTGTTATGCAGTTCATTGGTCAGTTTAATAAAAGCTGTTGGATTGTGTTCTGCAAACAAGGAATGTTACAAGTTACTGGATTGATACCTAAAGTAGAGTGGGGGAAGGGTTTCACTGTGAGAAAAGTAAAGCTATGGAACTGTCTTCCGTGGACGTTGTTGAATGGCAGGTTATGGTCAGTTTAAATAAAAGCTGGATGAGTTTCTGCAAACAAAGGAATGTTACAAGTTATGGTATTGATACATAAAGTAGAGTTGGGAAAGGGTTTTGTCACTGTGAGAACAGTAAGCTTATGGAACTGTCTTCCAGTGGACGTTGTTATGGCAGGTTTCATTGGTCAGTTTTAAAAAAAGTTGGATGAGTTTCTGCAAACATGGAATGTTTAAAAGTTACTGGGATTGATACATAAAGTAGAGTTGGGAAAGGGTGTGTCAACTGTGAGAACGTTAAAGCCGATGGAACTGTCTTCCAGTGGACGTTGTTATGGCAGGTTCATTGGTCAGTTTAATAAAAAGCTGGATGAGTTTCTACAAACAAGGGAATGTTAAAGTTACTGGTATTGATACATAAAGTAGGTTGGAAAGGTTTGTCACTGGAGACGGTAAAGTATGGAACTGTTTCCAGTGGACGTTGTTAGGGCAGTTCATTGGTCAGTTTGACTAAAAAGGCTGGGATGAGTTTCTAGCAAACATGGAGAATGTTGAAGTTACTGGTATTGTAAAATGATAAAGTAGAGTTGATCCAGGGAAATTTCCCATTGCCAATTGAGTCAGGAAGGAATTTTTTCCCCTTCATAAAATTTGGGTGGGTTTTTTTGCCTTCATCTAGATCAAAAGATAGACAGGAAATGAAGATATGCTAGATGGCTGGATGGCCGTATGTCTTTATTCAAAATAAAAACTTACTATGCATATTACTCTATACCCTTTTCACTGGATGTTGCTATGTTATCATGTAACTGTTCGACAGGCATATCTGGGTAGTGTATAAAGGTTGGACTTAGATGGATGTATGTCTTTATACACCTCCAATACTATGTTACTATGTTAACTGTTATAAAAGACATTGGGGTAGGGTATAAAGGTTGGGCTGATGGATGTATGTCTTTATACAACCTCCAATACTTATGTTACTATGGAACTGTTAGACAGAAATTATGGGTGGGTATAAAGGTTGGAAAGATGGCTGTATGTCTTTATACAACCTCCAATATATTGTACTATGTAACTGTTATACAGACATTATGGGTTAGGGATAAAGTTGACTAGATGGACGTAGTGTTTATACAACCTCTAATACTATGTTACTATGTAACTGTTATACAGACATTATGGGTAGGGTATTAAAGGTTGGGAATAGATGGAATATGTCTTTATACAAACCTCCAATACTATGTTACATTGTAACTGTTATACAGACATTATGGGTAGTGTATAAAGGTTGGACTAGATGGACTTATGTCTTTTGCAACCTCCAATACTATGGTATACGAAACTTTACAAAGACACATTATGGGTAGGTATAAGGTTGGACTAGATGGACGTTATGTCTTTATACAAACCTCTAATACTAGTTACTATGTACTGTTATACAGACATATTGGGTAGGGTATAAAGGTTTGCTAGATGGACGTAGTCTTTATACAACCCCCAATACTATGTTATATGTAACTGGATACGACATTACGGGTAGGGTATATAAAGGTTGGACTAGATGGACGTATGTCTTGTATACAACCTCCAATTACTATGTTACATGTAACTGTTATACAGACATTCATGGGTAGGGTATAAGGTTGGACTAGATGGACGTTGTCTTTATACAACCTCCAATACTATGTTACTATGTAACATGTATACAGACATTATGGGTGGGTATAAAGGTTGGACTAAGTGGACGTAGTCTTTTATAACCTCCAAACTAGTACGACTAGGTAACTGTTATACAGACATTATGGTATGTATAAAGGTTGGACTAGATGGACGTATGTATCTTATACAACCTCCAATACTATGTTACATGTAATGTTATATAGGCATTATGGGTAGGGGATAAAGGTGGACTAGATGGACATATGGCTTATTCAAACCTCCATAAGATTTCCCTATGTAACAGTTGTGCCTAATTGATGGGATCATTACATGGTAACTATATATATATTATCTAATATACTGCTTTTTGGAAATTTTTCCAAATCTCTTGGTTACCTCAGACTGATATTATGGGGTTACCAATGGTGTGTAAGTGCAGTTGTATATACAGTATAATTTTACTTATACCTAAAGACTGTACCTCCACCTGGCACAGTGTATTTAGCAATGAGTACCCATAATATGTACACACCACTGAAGGTGGGAGCTACAGGTGGAAACGGCTTTTTTCTTCCAGTGTATGGGGAGATCCCAAGGATAGAGAGGAAAAATAAACACATACGTCAATAATATAAAAATAAAGGGAAGACTATAATGGAAATGTCAAACCTATGACAAGCCGCTCCATTATGATGCATCTGAACATGAGGCTTGGATACGAGGATCTTAAAATCACAGTAGACATAAGTCATATATTAGGACCACAGAAACCCAACAGAGACATCATATAACAAACAACTGAGGCTAATTAAAAACATCCCAACCACCATATCCACTAACTAGATGAAGGCACAAGCTTGGACTTATAATGTGTTATAATGTAATGGTTGCAAATGGCCAGGAACGATATAAGACATACTGTGAGTATAAAACATTCAACTGCAGTAGAATAAACGAAGTTAAATATGTTATCAACTCCCAATGGTCATAGTGTAGGTTGTCTCACCCTTAGTAAGGTACATAATACCACGGGGACAACAACTTGTAGACAGGAAGATGTCAACATGTGACAGATGGACTGGGAAGAAATACATGGGGAGTGGAGGTTCTCACTTCCAACATAGACTCCCAATATCATGAGGGTTCCCACCCAGTGTCCCTGAATACAGACTGAGAAATATAAAGACAAGTAAATTCTTCATGGAGAGTGGGACATTAATCCCACCAAGTGAAATTCATGATTCTGGTCAGTTCCTTTCTTATTCAAAACTAGTAAAGTTCACTAAATTTAACTATTGACCATAATTGATTATTAATCTGCCAATCAAAATTTGTATCACGCCTGGGAAGAAAGCTAAGTGCTTTGAAAGCTTGGGATTTCAATCATTTTTAATAGATGTCTTCAATTAAAAATGTTAGAATTGATACGGTCAGTAAGTTATAAATTATATATATAACATATACTGTATATATATTATGTCTCCTGCATTTAACATACAAGAACCAGTTACATGATGATTTATATTTCAATGTTCTAGTTCCATCTTCTACTGTTGAATGGTGTTTACCAGATCCACGGAGATCTACATTCTAATACACCAATAATAATTATTATTTTACAATGTTGTCTTTATAGTGATTCAGAATCATAAAATCAAGACAATGGTGCGTATTTTACAGCATCAGCCATAAATTTCCGGCCATGCCCCCAAAATAACTTTATTGTTACCATTAATGAAGCACTTTACAGCCACGTTGTTAACAGTCATTATTAACTACTATTAATTATAGTATCAGTAAGCGTGATGCCGCAGTTTAATAATAAGTCCTATAATGATGTAGAGGAAGGTCTAAAAAATACATTTGCACCGTTTTGTGATTAATTTATTCCCAATAAGCTCAGCAGAGAATGTTTAAATCAACATCTGTATTGGAAGTGGCTTCACCTCCATTTTCCTTTCTTGGTTTCTGAACTAGTAAAATACAGGTTATCATCCAAATATTGGTTTGAGGGAACAATAAACTGATATGATAAATAGTGTAAAACTCACTGAGGGGAATTTTTCCTATTTTATTAATAGGATTAATAAATAGTGTAAAACAACCAGGGGAATTTTCTCTATTTTATTAATAGGATATGATAAATAGTGTAAAACTCACCCAGGGAATTTCTTTATTTTTTAATAGGATATGATAAATAGTGTAAAACTAACCCAGGGAATTTCTCTATTTTAATAATAGGATATGATAAATGTGTTAAACTCACTGAGGGGATTTTCTCTATTTATTAAAGGATATGATAAATAGTGTAAATCTCACCAGGTGAATTGTCTCTATTTATAATAGGATATGATAAATAGCGTAAAACTCACCCAGGGGAATTTCTTATTTTATTAATAGGATATGATAAATAGTGTAAAACTCACCCTGAGAATTGTCTCTATTTTATTATAGGATATGATAAATAGGTATGTTAAAACTCACCCGGGGATTTTCTCTATTATTAATAGGATATGATAAATAGTGTAAAACTCACCCAGGGGAATTTCTCTTTTATTAATAGGATATGAAAAATAGTGTAAAACAACCCAGGGGAATTTTTCTATTTTATTAATAGGATATGATAAATAGTGTAAAACTCACCTAGGGGAATTTTCTCTATTTTATTAATAGGATATAATAAATAGTGTAAAAACTACCCAGGGGAATTTTCTCTATTTTATTAATAGGATATGATAAATGTGTAAACTCACTAGGGGAATTTTCTATTTTATTAATAGGATATGAATAATAGTGTAAAACTCACCTGGGGAATTCTTCTATTTTATTAATAGGATATATAAATAGTGTAAACTCACCCAGGGAATTCTCTATTTATTAATTAGGATATGATAAATAGTGTAAAACTAAACCAGGGGAATTGTCTCTATGTTTAATAGGATATGATAAATAGTGTAAAACTCACCCAGGTGAATTTTCTCTATTATTAATAGGATATGATAAATAGCGTAACACCACCAGGGGAATTTTCTCGTTTATTAATGGATATGATAAATAGTGTAAAACTCACCCAGGGGAATTTTCTCTATTTTATTAATAGGATATAATAATAGTTGTAAACTCACCCGGGGAATTTTCTCTATTTTATTAATTAGGATATGATTAAATAGTGTAAAACTCACCCAAGGGAATTTTCTTTTTATTAATAGGATATGATAAAAGTGTAAAAACTCACCCAGGTGAATTTCTCTATTTATTATAGGATATGATAAATAGTGTAAAACTAACCAGGGGAATTCTTCTCTATTCTATTATTAGGATATGATAAATGTGTAAAACTCAACCAGGGGAACTTTCTCTATTCTTATTTAGGATATGATAAATAGTGTTAAACTCACCCAGGGAATTTTCTCTATTCTATTATTAGGATAGGATATGATAATAGTGTAAAACTCAACCAGGGGAATTTTCTACTTTATTAATAGGATATGAT
Organism: Hymenochirus boettgeri; assembly: GCA_019447015.1. NCBI lineage: Eukaryota > Metazoa > Chordata > Amphibia > Anura > Pipidae > Hymenochirus > Hymenochirus boettgeri. Next base: position 41,325 of record JAACNH010000279.1, on the reverse strand, counting down.
AAATAGTGTAAAAAACTCACCCAGGGGATTCTCTCTATTCTATTATTAGGATGATAAATAGTGTAAAACTCACCAGGGGAATTTTCTCTATTCTATTATTAGGATATGATAAATAGTTGTAAAACTCACCACGGGAATTTCTCTATTTATTAATAGGATATGATAAATACTGTTAAAACTCACCCAGGGGATTTCTCTTCTCTATTTTATTATAGGATATGATAAATAGTGTAAAACTCACCCAGGTGAATTTCTCTATTTTATTAATAGGATATATAAATGTGTAAAACTCACCAGGTGAATTTCTCTATTTATTAATAGGATATGATAAATAGTGTAAAACTCACCCAGGGGAATTTTTTTCTATTGTCTTTAATGAGGTATGATAAATAGGTGTAAAACTCACCAGGGGAATTTTCTCTATTTTATTAATAGGATATGATAATAGTGTAAAACTCAACAGGTGAATTGTCTCTATTTTATTAATAGGATATGATAAATAGTGTAAAAGTCACAGAGGTGAATTGTCTCTATTTTATTATGGATATGATAAATAGTGTGTAAAACTCGCCCAAGGGGAATTTTCTCTATTTTATTAATAGGATGAAAATCGTGTAAAACTCACCCAGGTGAATTTCTCTCTATTTATTAATAGGTATGATTAATAGTCTAAAACTCACCCAGGGGATTTTCTCTATTTATTAATAGGATATGATAATTAGTGTAAAAATTCACCTAGGGGGAATTGTTCTATTTATTAATAGGATATGAAAATAGGTGTAAAACTCACCCAGGGAGAATTTTCCGATTTTATTTAGGATACGATAAATAGTGTATAAAACTCACAGGTGAATTTTCTCTATTTATTCTAATAGGATATGATAAATAGTGTAAAACTCACCCAGGTGAATTTTCTATATTTTATTAATAGGATATGATAAATAGTGTAACACCCAGGTGAATTTGTGAAGGTTCTCATTCATCCAGGTCATGGTATATCTATTGTATTCAATTAGATCAACTGGACTTGAAGTTTAGTTGTTGAAGACGTTTCGCTAGTCATCCGACTGGCTTTCTCAATTCAGAATGACTTGTACAAGAATCTGTGGCAATTATGTACCCTGGAAAATCCCAATTAGCATATCACAGCCAGGTGTTAAGGGCGTGATTGGATAATGGCTAAGAGGTGTTATAGGAACACCCAGAGTAAGGTGTCAGACAGCATTGTACATGGCAGACAGTTGGTGTGACATCTCTCTTCATCTGTATACCCACCAAGGAGGCTGTTGACATGGTGAGAAAATGACTAGGCCAAGACATAACTCTTACCAGCAAAACTGATCTCAACCCAGAACAGGTGTGTTCCTTACTGGACTTGTGCCTGAATATCACCTATTTCAAATACAAGGATAAGTTCTTGGACTGCTTGGTAGAAGTCAGGGAGAATGGTAAACTGGAAGTAGAGGTTTACAGAAAACCAACACACACAGATCAGTATTTGATGTTTGACTCCCACCACCCTTTAGATCACAAGCTGGGTGTCATCAGAACCCTGCAACACAGAGCTGAAAACATCCCCACTAACACAGAGGCGAAGGCTAAAGAAATGAAACATCTCAGAGGAGCCCTTAAAACTTGTGGATATCCAGACTGGGCCTTTGTCAAAAGAAGTAGAAGGAAAGAAAAGAACACGAATACCAACAGTGAAGGGGAAAAGCAAGACAGGAGAAAGAACATGGTCATCCCATATGTAGCAGGGGTCTCTGAGAAATTAAGAAGAATTTTCAAAAAACACCGTATCCCTGTCTGCTTTAAACCGAACAACACACTGAGGCAGCAATTGGTACATCCGTAAGACCCAATACCTAAACACAAGAAAAGCGACATCATATATGCAGTGCAGTGCAGTGAAGAGTGACATCATATATGCAGTGCAGTGCAGTGAAGAATGCTCTGATTTGTATGTGGGGGAGACCAAACAGCAACTGCATCAACGTATGGCCCAGCACAGAAGAGCCAATTCCTCGGGTCAGGACTCAGCCGTGTACCTGCATCTTAAGGATAAAGGACATACCTTTGAAGATTGTAATGTTAACATATTGGCAAAGGAACGTGACTGGTTCAAGAGAGGTGTTAAGGAGGCCATTTATGTGAAAATAAAGAAACCAAGCCTAAATAGAGGTGGGGGGGTTCGACACCAACTGTCTGCCATGTACAATGCTGTTTTAACACCTTACTCTGGGCGTTCCTATAACACCTCTTAGCCACTATCTAATCACGCCCTTAACACCTAGCTGTGATATGCTAATTGGGATTTTCCAGGGTACATAATTGCCACAGATTCTTGTACAAGTCATTCTGAATTGAGAGATCCAGTCGGATGACTAGCGAAACGTCTTCAAGAACTAAACTTCAAGTCCAGTTGATCTAATTGAATACAACAGATATCACCCAGGTGAATTTCTCTATTTTATTAATAGGATATGATAAATAGTGGACTATTTTTTTAGTATTGCTTATTTTCAGCAAACTGCAGCAAATTATCAAACCAGTTACATTAATATGGGAACATACCACAGTGCTGTGTAAGAAATAATCATGTTAAAGGAGAACTAAACCTAAATTTTTACACACCAGAATCTGAACATTTCCCATCTAAAAACAATAAACTGTAAAAGAGCAATACAGTAAATAGCATTAAAGTTACCACTTGAAGAACTGGATGAAATAACTGTATGTACAGTGACTGGCCACACCCCTGATCTCAGTCACATGCTCCCTTGCCTATTCTGTCCTGTAAAAGGATTGGCTAGAGGCTACAAGTGGGTGTGACCAACTGTAACAAGTTCCTGCAGTATCTTAGAACTGAGCATGTGTAAAGGACATAATGGTCAGTGACCACACTGTGTGATACCTGAACACTGGGAAACAAGATGTTTAGAAAGTTAAATTTCTCAACAACCACATTAAAATGAGAGGTGAGACACTGATTACTGCTTTTATATCAAGGAGATCTGCCTTCTAATTCAATGTTATTCTAAGGCTTTAGTTGTCCTTTAATGGAACATTCCAGTAAGTAAAACAACCCATTTCTGTGCCATTCCCCATAGCTGTGTAACATTATTACCAGTTCTCCATCTGTAACACACAGGACGGGGGTATTTAACATCCAAGGATCTAACAGCTGCACATCCAGCAATATGGTGTATTTAGTACAATGTAACCAATATATGGACACTATATATATAGGGGAAACCAGTCAAACACTACAGAAGAGAATGAACTCCCACAGAAGTAGCATCACCCACCATAATGACAATAATAACTGTTTGCCTGTGGGGCATCATTTATCTCAACCAGCATAGAAAAACATTTGAAGCCAAATTGATTCTGTTATTTGGGGGGGGGGGTTATTATCTTGTTATCTTATGTAATTAGCTTTTTACTTTCTGTTCACCTTTGTTTCAATCAGTCCGGCTCTGACCTGAGGAAGAAGGTTCGTCCGTGGAAATCCCACGTTTTTGCACTTTATAAATACCGCATTGATTGTAAAACTGCAAAAAGTGCAACAAATGTCTGAAAAGAAAAAATGTCAAAATGTCAAAAATAGCTCTGAAATTTCACCTTCGCTGCTTTATAAATATACATCTAAATCCAACATATACGTTAGTGGTTATTTTTTGGCTAAAAACCACCCTTTAATATTGGCAAATTGTTACTTGCAGTCATGATCTGGTAATGGCCGACGCTAGAGAGAAATTTCTCTTTTCACCTCGATACAAGACTTAATGCAGCAATACCTTTTGTGGCGAAAACGAGCGGTTTAATAAATACGGCGGAAATATCGCTCTTTGCCATTGCGATGTCCTGTGATAGCGAAATGTCGGAAATAGCAATCTTTTATAAATATGCACCTAAGGGTTAACTCAACATATTTTGTCTTACAGGACAGTTTGAGAGTTGTAAATATACTTATTATTTACCAACTGGACACCCCATATAGATTATCATACTCCATGATATTGATTACCTACTAGTGAGACATTATAAACCCATGGATTATCCTAGCTGTATCTTAAATAATCCAACACACAGTAATGTGGGAAACTTTAATGTTCTTCAAACACTTTTCTGCTTTAACCCTTTCCCTGCCACAGATCGTATATTCACGATCTGTGCAGTGAATGCACAAACTGCCACAGATCGTGAATATACGATCAGTGGCTTCCCCCCTCCCCAAAAAAATTTGCCCCCCTCTAGCCGCGATCGGGGGGCAGCATTCGACTGCCCCCCTACCCCCCTCGATCCCCCCTCGGTTTGGTCCAAATCTGAGGGGGGGATCGGGAGAAAACAGTACCTTAATGCTGCATCAGCCGGTCCCACGAGGAGGAGGTGAGGAGGAGCTGTTCTGCAACGGAAAGGGAGACCCCGGTGACTCACAGAACTTCCTCCTTCACCGGGGTCTTCCCTTGAAACTGTACTGCCCCTGGTGGTCTAGTTGAGGTACCGCAGCCTGATCTCAATTTAGATCATGCTGCAGTCCCTGTATAGCACAAGCTGTCAAGCTGACAGCTGTACTATACATTTTGTGAATGGAACTTAGATCTTTGCTACTTAGCGAAGACTTAGAAAAAAAATGGGGACAGAGATCAAAATTTGGTGATCACTTCTGATCACCAAATTATTGATCTTTGCCAATGAATGAAAAATCACTCGTGGAAAATGATTTCCGGGAAGTGATTTTTCCGATCGGATTTCGAATTGGAAAACGGGCATTTATGCCCGTATTCCAAGTTCGGTATCATTCCCTAAGATGATTTGATGATCATCTTTGGGAATGATCCCCAAAAAGGGGAAATGCACACAAAATAAAATCTTAAAGTGATACACACACCTTTTTTTTTTTTTTACCTAAAAACTATAAATTATCAAAAAAAATTGTCTTCTCCAAGCTTCCCAATGTCCCCGGTGATATCGCTAAAGTAAATGCGGATCATTATTTGTTCGATTTCAAGGGAAACTAAGCCTATTTTAGTAGGGAATTTTGCAGAGGTACCAAAAAAGACCGGATTTAACTTTTAGGATCAGTAAAAGTGTGCAAAAACTTGTGGGACTCTCCGTACTAACTGCTTTTCACTAAAATACCACTAAAAGGGGGAGTGGGGATAGGTGTGGGGGGTGGGTTGTGGCGTTTTTTTATTTTTTCTTGTAATTGCAATTGCGCATGGATCCCATTTGAGCTAGTTGGTGGCCCAGTCTCTGTTTGCACCCACCCATATGGCATACCATTTGATTCAGGACATGTGGGAGATTGCCGTTTAGTGGGTTTTTTTACTTGCCAAGTGGGTTTAGGTAGGATTTCAACCATTGAGTCCACTTATTTTATTTTTTTACAAAATCTCCTAAAAGCACGGACTTCTTTGGATCAGTGGGTCTGGAATTCTTCATGTATGTATGAAAGCATGGCATGGTAACGTAGCTGAAGGTGTGTAGATTTCAAAAATATATAGTTTGGGGGGGGGGATTTCCATGTTTTGGGACTGTTTCCTTAGAAAAAGTGTAGGCTGTTCAAATTACAGAGCACTTTGATTCTTTCTTGTAATTGCATTTGTGCATGCGTCCCACTTGAGCTAGTTGGTGGCCACGTCTCTGTGTACATCCACGCATATGGCATACTGTTTGATTCAGAACATGTGGGAGAGTGATATTTAGTGGGGGGGGGTGGGGTCATTTCCATTTTTGGGGCTTTTTGAAATTACAGAGCACTTGATTTTTTTCTTGTAATTACACTTGTGCATGCGGTCCGATTTGAGCTATTTGGTGGCCACGTCTCTGTGTACATCCTACGCATAGTTTGATTCAGAACATGTGGGAGAGTGATATTTAGTGGGGGGGTTATTTGTGGGGGCATTTCCAAGTTTTGGGGCTGTTTGAAATTACAGAGCACTTTGATTTTTTTCTTGTAATTACACTTGTGCATGCGTCCGATTTGAGCTAGTTGGTGGCCACGTCTCTGTGTACATCCACGCATATGGCATACTGTTTGATTCAGAACATGTGGGAGAGTGATATTTAGTGGGGGGGTTTATTTGTGGGGGGCATTTCCAAGTTTTGGGGCTGTTTGAAATTACAGAGAACTTTGATTTTTTTTCTTGTAATTACACTTGTGCATGTGTCCCATTTGAGCTAGTTGGTGGCCACGTCTCTGTGTGCACGCACACATATGGCATACCGTTTGATGCAGGATATGTGGGAGATTGACATTTAGTGGGTTTTTTTGCTTGTCAAAAGGGTTTAGGTAGGATTTCAACCCTTGAATCATCTTATTTTATTTTTCACAAAACCTCCTAAAAACACGGATTTCTTTGGATCAGTGGGTCTGGAATTCTTCATGTATGCATGAAAGCATGGCATCGTAACGTAGCTAAAGGTGTGTAGATTCCAAAAATATATAGTTTGTGGGGGGAATTTACCTGTTTGGAGACTGTTTCCTTAGAAAAAGTGTAGGCTGTTCAAATTACAGAGCACTTTGATTCTTTCTTGTAATTGCATTTGTGCATGCATCCCATTTGAGCTAGTTGTTGGCCACGTCTCTGTGTGCATCCATGTATATGGCATAACGTTTGATTCAGAACATGTGGGAGATTGATATTTAGTGGGTGGTTTATTTGTGGGGGGCATTTCCAAGTTTTGGGACTATTTGAAATTACAGACAACTTTGACTTTTTTCTTGTAATTACACTTGTGCATGTGTCCCATTTGAGCTAGTTGGTGGCCACGTCTCTGTGTACATCCACGCATATGGCATACCGTTTGATGCAGGATATGTGGGAGATTGACATTTAGTGGGGTTTTTTGCTTGTCAAGTTGGTTTAGGTAGGATTTCAATCCTTGAGTCATCTTATTTTATTTTTCACAAAACCTCCTAAAAACACAGAGTTCTTTGGATCACTGGGTCTGGAATTCTTCATGTATGTATGAAAGCATGGCATCGTAACGTAGCTGAAGGTGTTTAGATTCCAAAAATATATAGTTTGTGGGGGGAATTTCCATGTTTCTGGACTGTTTCCTTAGAAAAAGTGTAGGCTGTTCAAATTACAGAGCACTTTGATTTTTTCTTGTAATTGGATTTGTGCATGCGTCCCATTTGAGCTAGTTGGTGGCCACGTCTCTGTGTGCATCCACACATAGGGCATACCGTTTGATTCAGAACATGTGGGAGATTGATATTTAGTTGGGGGTTTTATTTGTGGGGGGCATTTCCAAGTTTTGGGGCTGTTTGAAATTACAGAGCACTTTGATTTTTTTCTTGTAATTACACTTGTGCATGTGTCCCATTTGAGCTAGTTGGTGGCCATGTCCCTGTGTACATCCACGCATATGGCATACCGTTTGATTCAGGGCATTTGGAAGATTGATAATTGACAAGTTTTTTTTACATGACATGGAAATTTGCCATGATTTTTAACTTTGAATTGTATTTTTATACATTTTTCCTGAAAATCTGGTAAAAAAGCGAAATTTTACATGAAACTGCGCCCACACCATTGGTGGTATGCATAAAGGAATCACACCATTGTGTAGCTGAAGGTGTGTAGATTCCAAGAATATATAGTTTGGGGGGGTATTTCTAATATAGAGGGGTGTTTAGTCTGACAAATCTGAAAAGTTGCTGTAATTGGGCCATTGTTCATTGGCTCACTTTGTGGCTAGTTGATTCCACGTTTGCGTGTGTAACCATACATAGGGCATACCGTTTGATTCCGGACATTTGGGAGATTGATATTAGGTAACTTTTTTTTACATTACTTGGGATTTTGGCATGATTTCTACCTTTGAGAGTGTTTTTTTTTTAATTTTTTAGAAAATCTGCTAAAACTGTGAACTTCTACGAAGAACTGCGCCCACACCATTGATGGTACGAATGAACAAACTACAGAATTTCGTAGATAAAGGTGTGTGGATTTGAGAAATATATGGTTTGTGGGGGGTTGTTTTGTGGGAAAAATTGCAGACTGTTCAAATTCAGATTTGACTGAATATTTTTGCTGTTTCTGAGCCATTGTGCATTGTTTCACTTTGTGTCTTTTGGCTTCCACGTCCACGTGTGTAACCACACATATGGCATACCGTTTGATTCAGGACATTTGGGAGATTGATATTTAGTAGCTTTTTTTTACATTACATGGGGTTTTGGCATGATTTCTACCTTTTGAAGTTGTTTTTGTTCATTTTTTCAGACAAATGCAAATTTCTACGAAGAACTGCGCCCACACCATTGATGGTATGAATGAACAAACTACAGCGTTACGTAGCTGAAGGTATGTAGATTCTGAGAATATATAGTTTTGTGGGGGTATTTCCAAGTTAGAGGGGTGTTCAGTTTGATGAAAATCTGGGAAAATGCTGTTTATTTGCTCACTGCACTTGTTTTTACATTGTTGACTAGGGTCGCTTCCTCCACTCCGTGTGTGTTAACACACATATGGCATATTACCGTTTGAATTCGACATTTAGGAGATTTGATATTTGGTAGAGGTTTTTTAACAATTACCACTGGGTTTTGGTGTGATTTTGTAACCTTTTGAAATGTTTTTTCTCTATTTTTTTTTCCAGAAAATTGTGTAGAAATGACGAAATTCTACGAAGAAACTGACTCTGCCCCACGCCATTGATGCTATGAATGAATTGAACTACAGTGCTACATCAGCGAGGTGTTTTATACTTCAGGAAATGTAGTTTTTGTGGGTTATTTCTGGTTATCATGTGTTTTTGTGGAAAAAACTGCAGACTGTCCAAATTTGGAGTTGGCTAAATATTTCTGCTGTTCTGAGCCATCGTGCATGTCGGCACATCGTGGCTTTTTTCTCGCTCCACGTCCGCGTGGTTTAACCACACAGTGATAGGCATACCGTTTTATGTCATGGACGATTGGAGATTGATATTTAGTAACTTTTTTTTTTAGATTCCATGAGGTTTTGGCGATGATTTCTACGGCTTTTGAAAGTTGTTTTTTTGTTCAATATTTTTTCAAAACGTGTGAACTTCTACGAGAACTAGAGTGCAACATTGCGCCTACACCTATTGATGTATAAATGAACAACTAAGTGCCTAATAGCTCAGGGGGAGTTGTGAGATTTCCAGTGAGATATGATAGTGTTTTTTTTTTGGGGTGGGGGATATTTCTGGTTACGGGGGTGTTTTTGTTGGAAAACGCAGACTGTCCCCAAATTTCGAGCTTGGCTAAATATTTGGTCGCCGAGTGTCTGATGCCTCGTGCATGGTGTTCCAACTTTCGTTGTCTGCCTTTGGTGCTGACTGTAACTCACGTCCCGTGTGGTTCACCACACCTATGGCCTACCGTTTGATTCAAACATTTGGGAGATTGATATTTAGTAACGTTTTTTAGATTTTCATAGGTTTATCATGATTTTACCGTTTGAGTTGTTTTTTTGTTCATTTTTTTCAGAAAAGTCGAACTTCTAGGAAGTGAACGGTGTGCGCCCTATCTTGAGGGTATTGAAATGACGAACTACATGCTACTAGCTGAAGGTGTGTAGATTTCAGGAATATATGAGTTTTGGGGGGTATTTCCAAGTTAGAGTGGTGTTCAGTTTGAAAAATCTGGGAAATGCTGTTATTGGCTCACTGCACATTGTTTACATTTTGACTATGTCCTTCCACGTCCGTGTGTGTAACCACCATATGGCATACCGTTTGGTTCAGGACATTAGGAGATTGATATATTTGGTAAGGGTTTTTTTACATTACATGGGTTTTGGTGTGATTTTTAACTTGGAATGTATTTTCTCATTTTCCCAGAAAATTGTTAAATGCGAATTTCACGAAGAACTGCGCCCAACCCATGATGCATATGAATGAATGAACTACCAGTGCTACATAGCTAAGGTGTTTAGATTCGGAATATATAGTTTGGTGTGGGGTATTTCTGAGTTATCAGGGTTTTGTGGAAAAAACTGCAGACGTCCAAATTGGAGTTGGCTATATTTTCGCTGTTTCTGACCATCGGCATTGTCCTCACATCGTGGCTTTCGCTTCCACGTCTGCGTGTGTACCACACACTATGCATACCGTTTGATTCAGGACATGGGAGATTGATATTTAGTAACTTTTTTTTTACATTCCATGAGGTTTTGGCATGATTTCTACCTTTGAATGTTTTTTTTTTCATTTTTTTCAGAAAGTGCAACTTCTACGAAGAACTGCGCCTACACCAGGATGGTAGAATGAACGAACTACATTGCTACATAGCTGAAGGTGTGTAGATTTCAGGATAATAGTTTTGGGGGATATTTCTGATTACGGGGGTGTTTTGTGGAAAAACTGCAGACTGTCCAAATTCGGAGTTTGCTAAAATTTTCGCTCGTTTCTGAGCCATTGCATTGTCTCACTTTGTGGCTTTTTCGCTTCCACTCCACGTGTGTAACCACACATAGGCATACGTTTGATTCAAACATTTGGGAGATTGATATTTAGTACTTTTTTTAGATTTCATGAGGTTTTACATGAATTTTTTACCTTTTGAATTGTTTTTTGTTCATTTTTCAGAAAAGTGCGAACTTCTAGGAAGAATGCGCCCATACATTGATGGTATGAATGAACGAACTACATGCTACATAGCTGAAGGTGTGTAGATTTCAGGAATATATAGTTTTGTGGGGGTATTTCCAAGTTAGAGGGGTGTTCAGTTTTGAAAAATACTGGGAAAATGCGTTATTTGCTCACTGCAGCATTGTTTTAATACATTTGATAGTTCGCTCCACGTCCTGTGTGTAACCACACATATGGCATACCGTTTGATTCAGGACATTTAGGAGATTGATATTGGTAGGTTTTTTTTTACATCCAGGTTTTTGGGTTGATTTAACTTTGAAGTTTTTTTCTTATTTTTCCGAAAATTGTGTAGAAATTCGAATTCTATCTACAGAAACTGTCGCCCAACATTGATGGTATGAATGAACGAACTACAGTGCTACATAGCTGAAGGTGTTAGATTTCGGAATATATAGTTTTGTGGGGGTATTTTCTGAGTTACGGGGGTGTTTTTGTGAAAAACTGCAGACTGTCGAATTCGGATTTGGCTAAATATTTTCGTTTCTTCGAGCACATCGTGCATGGTCTCACTTTGGGCTTTCGCTTCCACTGCCTCGTGTGTAACCACACGATAGGAAATACCGTTTTTGATTCAGGCATTTAGGAGATTTGATATTTGGTAACTTGTTTTTTACATTCCATGGGGTTTTGCATGGATTCTACCTTTTTGAATGTTGGTTGTTGTTAATTTTTTTTGAAATCTGTAAAAGTGCAAATTCTACGAAGAACTTGCGCCCACACCATTGATGGTCTATGAATGAACGAACTACAGTGTATACATAGCTGAAGGTGTGGTAGATTTCAGGAATATATAGTTTGTGGGGGGTATTTTTGAGTTGGGGGGTGTTTTGTGGAAAAACTGCAGACTGATTCAAATACCAAGCTGGCTGGACAATTTTGTGCTGCTACTTGACATTGGCACTGTCCGCCGTGGGTCAGTTGGTAGGCCATGGTCCTCGGTACACACAGCGCTATTAGATGGTGGCATACCGTTTTATCTGTGGATTCTAGGGTATAGGCTTCATGTTTGAGATGCGTTCTGACGTTCCTCGCGTCGACCAGTTTGTTAGCTGAAATTCCGCATTTGATTTTGTCTCGATTTTTAAGTTGAGGAAAAAAAGGAAAATGTGGAGAAGTACTTACAAATTTAACGAAGAGCTGCGCCGGGTATCTGCATTTTGATCGAAACTAACCTCACTCGTAAAAATCCTGCGATGTTAGTTCTAAATTCTTCACTTGGGGAATGCGTTTAGTTAATGGGGTGGTTTGGGAAATATTCTATGTTAACGTGTCCAGTAGTGGTTTTACATTACAATCTCACTGTGGGGATATTATAGATAATTGGTAGATATTCATGGATAACTGCAGTAGTGGTTGATACATTACAATCTCACGTGTGGTGGATATTATAGATAATTGGTTAGATATTCTATGATACGTCAGTATGTGTTTTACATTACAATCTCACTTGTGGGATATTTAGTACTCATTGGTAATATTCTATATAACTTCAGTAGTGTTATACTTACAATTCACTTGTGGGGATACTTTAGTTAATTTGGTAGATATTTCTCGATACGTCCCCCCCCCCGTTATATGTGTGTTATCACATTACAATCTCACCTTTGTGGGGATATTATAGTTATTTGTAGATATTCTATGATACGTCAGTAGTGGTTCATAACATTCACAATCTCACTTGTGGATATTTTAGAATAATTTGGTAGATATTCTATGTTAACCGTCAGTAGGGTTATACATTTACAATCTCACCTTGTGGGGTTATGTTTAGTATAATTTGGTAGATATTCTATGTTAATAACTGCTCAGTATGGTTAACATTACAGGATCTCACTTGTGGGGATATTATCAGATAATTATGGTTAGATATTCTATGTTAACTGTCAGTGTGGTTATACATTAACACTCAACTTGTGGGATATTATAGATACTTTGGTAGATATTCTATGATAACTGTCAGTAGCGGTTATACTATCAACAATCTCACTTTGTGGGATATTATAGTTATATTTGGTAGATATTTCTATGATAACTGTCAGTAAGGGGTTGATACATTACAATCTCACTTGTGGGGAATTTATAGTTCACTTTGGTAGATATTCTAATGTTTAACTGTCAGTAGTTGCTGGTTACCTTACACGTCCACTTGTGGGATATTATGTTAATTTGGTAAGATTATTCTTGAAACCGTCAGTAGTGGTTACACTTACAGTCCTCACTTGTGGGGATCATTAATAGATTAATTTGGTAGATATCTATGATAACCGTCAAAGTGGTTTAACATTACACACTCACTTGTGCGGATCTATAGTTAATTTTGGTAGATATTCTTTATGATAACCGTCAGTAGTGGTTCACATAACAGTCTCACTGTGGTGGATATTATAGTTGAATTTGGTGATATTTCTATGATAAACGCTCAGTGGTTATACATCTACAATCTTCACTTGTGGGGATATTATGTTAATTTGGTAAATATTCTATGGTTAACTGTCAGTAGCGTTATACACTTACAATTCACTTGTGGGGATTTATAGTTAATTTGGTAGATATTCGGTGTATAACGTCAGTAGCTGTTATACAGTACAATCTCACTTGTGGGGATATTAGATGTTAATTTGGTAGATATCTATGATAACGTGTCAGTAGCGTGTTATACATTACAATCTCACTTGTGGGGTATTAATGTTTAATTTGGTAGATTTTCTATGATAACTGTCTGTAGTGGTTTATACATTCAATTCACTTGTGGGGATATTATAGATAATTGTGGTAGATATTCTTGATAACTGTCAGTAGTGTTATACTACAATCTCACTTGTGGGAGTATTATAGATAATTTGGTAGATATAGTCGATGATAACTGTCGTATGGTTATACATTACAATCTCACTTGTGGGGATTATTATGTTAATTTGGTAGAGTATTCTATGATAACTGTCAGTTAGCTGTATACATACAATCTCATGGTGGGGATATTACATATTTAATTTGGTAAATATTCTAATGTTAACCTGTCAGTGCGTGATATACATTACATCTCACTTGTGGTATTTGGATATACTTACAATCTACTCATTGTGGGGATTTTTTATTAATTTGGTAGATATTCTTTTTAACGGTCAGTAGGTTGATACATTCCAATCTCCTTGTGTGGGATATTATAGTTTAATTTGGTAGATATTCTAAGGGGGATACTGTCATAGTGGTTATACATTCACAATCTCACTTGTTGGGATATTAATGTTAATTTGGTTAGATATTCTATGATACTGTCAGTAGTGTTATAATTACAATCTCACTTGTTGGGAATTATAGTTCAATTTGGTAGAATTCTATGATAACTGTCAGTAGTGGTTATACATGACAATCTCACTTGTGGGGATCTTATAGATAATTTGGTAGATAATTCTATTAAAACTGTCAGAGTGGTTATACATCCAATCTCACTTGTGGGGATATTATAGTTAATTTGGTTAGATAATTCGATTATACTGTCATGTAGTGTTATACATTACATCTCACTTGTGGGGATTTTCGTTATGGAGATACTAGTACTTCGATTATCTTCATCTCATGTGGATTAGTTAAATTTGCTACATTAACTGTCGATAGTGTTTATACATTACAATACTCACTTGTGGTGATATTATGTTCATTTGGTAGATATTTCTATGTATACCGTCAGTAAGTGGTTATACAATTACAACTCACTTGTGGGATCTTATAGGAAAGTTTGTAATATCTATGATATACCGTCAGTAGTGGTTAACATTACAATCTCACTTGTGGGGGATATTATAGTTAATTTGTAGATATTCTATGTGAACTAACCTGTCCAGTAGTGGTTATACATATCTCATGGGATAGAGCTTTGTATCTCGAACTGTCAGTGGTACCATTGTGGATATTATAGTTAATTTGTAGATATTCTATGTTAACTGTCAGTAGTGGTTATACATTAACATCTCACTGTGGGGGATTTTTAGATAATTTGGTAATTATTTCTATGTAACCTGTCAGTAAGGGTTATACATTAACATCCACTTGTGGGATAATTATAGTTTAATTTGGTAGATATTCTATTTCCTGTCAGTAGGTTTTAACATTACACTCTTCACTTGTGGGAATTTTAGATAATTTTGGTATGAATTCTATGTTAACTGTCAGTATGGTATACCTTATACAAATCTCTCTTGTGGGATCTTTTTAGGATAATTTGGTAGATATTCTATGTTTACCTGCTTATGGTTAACATACCATCTCACTTGTAGGGATTTATAGTTTACTTTTGGTAGATATTCTATGTTAACTGTCCAGTCGGTTGGATTACATTACAATCTCACTGTTGGGTATATTATAGTTAAATTGGTAGATATCTATGATAACTTCAGTAGCGGTTTATACATTACAATCTCACCTGGGTGGATATATAGATAATTTGGTAGATATTCTATGATACTGTCAGTAGTGTTAGACATTACAATCGCACTTGTGGGGATATTATCGTTAATTTGGTAGATTTCGATGATAACTGTCAGTATAGCGGTTTATACATTAAATCTCACTTGTGGGATATTAATGTTAATTTGGTAATATTCTAATGTTAACTGTCAGTAGTGGATCTCATACAATCTCCAATTGTGTGGGATCATTGGATATACATTACAATCTCACTTGTGGGGAGTTTTAGTTAATTTGTAGTATTCTATGTTAACTTGTCCATAGTGGTTATATACATACAATCTACTTGTGGGGATATTTATAGTTAATTTGGTAGATATTCTATGATACCGTCCAGTAGTGTTATCATTACAATCTCACTTGTGGGATTATAGTTAATTTGGTGATATTCTATGATAACTGTCAGTATGGTTATACATTTACAATTCCTTGTGGGATATTATAGTTAATTTGTAGATATTCTATTGATAACTGTCAGTAGTGGTTTACTTACAATCTCACTGTGGGGATATTAAGAAATTGTATTAATTTGGTTGAGATATTCTATGATAAACCTGTCAGAGGTGGTTATACTTACAATCTCACTTGTGGGGATTTATAGTTAATTTGGTAGATATTCTATGATAACTGTCGTATTGTTATACATTATCAATCTCAGGGTTTGTGGGGATATTTATGTTAATTTGGTAGATATTCTATTTGATAACTGTCGGTAAAGTGGTTATAACATTACATCTCACTGTGGGGATTATTAGTTAATTTGGTAGATATTCATGTTAATTCAGTAGTGGTTATACCTTACAAACTCACTTGTGGGGATATTTAGTAATTTGTAGATATGTCTATGATAAACCGTCATAGTGGTTATACATTACAATCTCACTTGTGGGATATTATAGTTTAATTTGGTAATATTCTATGATAACCGTCAGTAGTGGTTATACATTACTAATCTCCCCTTGTGGGATATTATAGATAATTTGGTAATATTCATTTTAACTGTTCACCTATGTGGTTATCATATCAATCTCACTGTGGGTATTATCAGTTCATTTGGTAGATATCTATGTTAACTGTCAGTAGTGGTTATACATTCAATCTCACTTGTGGGATATTTTAGATAATTTGGTAGATATTCCTGTTTAACTGTCATAGTGTTATCACTTACAATCTCACTTGTGGTGATATTATAGTTAATTTGGTAGATATTCTATGTTAACTGTCAGTAGTGGTTATACTTTACAATCTCACTTGTGGGTGATATTTTAATTAGATAAATTGGTAGATATTCTATGTTACTGTCAGTAGTGGTTATCATTACCACTCACTTGTGGGGATATTTTAAGATAATTTGGTAGATATTCTATGTTAATAACTGTCAGTAGTGGTTTACATACAACTCACTTGTGGGGATATTAGAGTAATTTGGTAGATATTCTATGTTACTGTCAGTATGGTTAGACATTACATTCACTTGTGGGATATTATGTTTAATTTGTAATATTCTATGTTTTAACTGTCAGTATGGTTATAATTCAGCTCCCTTGTGAAATTAGATGTAATCTAGATCCTTATGTAAACATTCGTCCCCTTGTGGGGATATTATAGTTAATTTGGTAGATATCCTTGATAACCGTCAGTAGTGTTATACATTACAGATCTCACTTGTGGGATGATTTAGTTAATTTGGTAGATTTCATATGATAACCTCAGTAGTGGTTATACCATTCAAGTCTCACCTTTGTGGGGATATTATAGTTATTGGTAATATTCTATGATACCTGTCAGTAAGTGGTTATACATACAGTCTCACTTGTGGGGAATATTATAGTTATTTGGTAGATATTCTATGATAACTGTCAGTAGTGTTATACATTAAGTCTAACTGTGGGGATATTAAAGTTAATTTGGTAGATATTCTAAATGATAACGCAGTAGTGGTTTACATTACAGATCTCACTTGTGGGGATATTTAGTTACTTTGGTAGATATTCTAGTGATAACCGCAGTAGCTGGTTATACATTACAATCTCCCTGTTGGGGATATTATATTTAATTTGGTAATATTCGATAGAAACTGTCAGTGTGGTTATACATTATCATCTCACTATGGGAAATTATATTAATTTGTTAGATATTCTATGAGTAACTGTCAGTATGGTTATACATTACAACTCACTTGTGGGATATGTATGTTAATTTGTAGATATTCGATGTTACCGTCAGTATGTTTATACATTCATCCTCACTGTGTGGGATATTATAGTGTAATTTGGTATATATTCTATTTGTAACTGTCAGTATTGGGTTATACATACATCTCCTTGTGGGGATATTAAGTTAATTTGGTTAGATATTCTATGCATAACTTCGTAGTAGAAAAGTTATACTACAACTCTCCTTGTGGGGATATTATTAATTTTTGGTATAGTCTATGATATACTCAGTAGGTTGGTTATCCATTCATCTCACTTGTGGGGATATTATAGTGTTAATTTGGTGATATCTCTATGATAACGGTCAGAGTGAGTTATACATCATCTCACTTGTGGGGATATTATAGTTATGTGGGTAATTTGGCTAGGTATAGCTCATAGTGGCTAATTAACTCGTGATTTTAATGTATCATATAGTAGTGTGTTATACATTACAACTCACTGTGGGTCTATATAGTTTTTGGTAGAATGCTTTATGATTAACCGTCAGTTATGGCGTTATACATTACAATCTCCTATTGTGGGGATATATAGTTAATTGGTAAGTATTCTATGAATAACGTCATAGTCGGTTTATACAATTACAGATCTCACTTGTGGGGATATTATAGTTAATTTGGTAGATATTCTATGTTAACTGTCAGTACGTTTATACTTACAATCTCAACTTGTGGGGAATTATAGTTTTTAATTGGTGATATTCTTATGTAACTGTCAGTACGGTTTAATCTTACAATCCACTTGTGGGATATTATCGTTAAATTTGTAGATATTCTTATGTTAACCGTCAGTACGGTTTCACTTAGCCAAATCTCACTTGTGGGGATATTCATAGATATTTGGTAGATTTCTATTTAATGTCATGGCGGTTATACACTTATCATCTCCTATGTGGGAGATATAGTTAATTTGGGTAGATCTCTATGTAACTGTCAGTACGGTTATACATTCAATCTCACTCCTGTGGGATATTATAGATTAATTTGGGTAGATATTCTATGGTAACTTGCAGTAGTTGGTTATACATTACATTCTCACTTGTGGGGATATATAGATTAATTTGGTAGATATTCTATATAACTGTCAGTAAGTGGTTATACATATACAATCTCACTTTGGGGTATATTTGTTGTTACATTTGTATGATCTTCTTGATAACTGTCAGTAGTGGGTTATACATTACATCTCACTTGTGGGGATATTATAGTTATTTGGTAGATATTCTATGATAACTGTCAGTAGTGGTTATACATTACAATCCACTTGTGGGGATATTGATAGTTATTTGGTAGATATTCTATATAACTGTCAGTAGTGGTGTATACCATTACAATCTCACTTGTTGGGGATATTAGTATTAATTTTGTAGATTATGCTATATAACTGTCAGTAGTGGTTTATCATTACAATCCTCACGTGTGGGATATTATAGTAATTTGGTAGATATTCCTATTTAACTGTCCAGTGGCGTTATACATACAATCTCACTTTGTGGGGATATTATAGTTATTTGGTAGATTATTTACTGTCAGTGTTTCAATACATCATCTGTTTTTTTAGACTTGTACGCAGAGTTATACATTACAATCTCACTTGGGGGATATTATAGTTTTTAATTTGGTAGATATGTCTATGGTAACTGTCTAGTCGTGGTTACATTACAATCTCCCTTGTGGGATCTTATAGTTATATTTGGTAGATACTTCTAAATGATTAACGTCCTAGTGGTTTATACATTACAACTCACTTGTGGGATATTTAGATTAATTTGGGTAGATATTCTATTGTAATGTCAGTAGTGTTATACATTACATACTCCTTTGGGGATATTATAGTCATTTGGTATATAATTCTATGTTAACTGTCATTTGCGGTTTATACATTACAATCTCACTTGTGGGATATTAATAGTATCATTGGTAGATATTCTATGATCACTGTCGTAGCGGTTGGATACATTACAATCTCACTTGGTGGGGATACTTATGATAATTGGTAGATATTCTATGATACCTGTCATTGCGTTATCATTACCATCTCACACTTGTGGGGATATTATAGTTAATTTGGTAATATTCTATGATAACTGTCAGTATCGTTTATACATTACATCATCAACTGGTGGGGATATATAGTTAATTGGTAGATATTTACTTATATATACCTGTCAGTAGCGGGTATACATTACATCTCACTTGGTGGGTGATATATAGTTAATGGTGAGCTATTCTATGATAACTGTCGTAGGGTATACATTAACAATCTCACTGTGGGGATATTATAGTTAATTTGGTATATATTCTATGATAACTGTTCAGTAGCGGTTATCAGTTACAATCTCACTTGTGGGGTATTATAGGTAATTTGGGTAGATATTCTATGATACTGTCATTAGCGGTTATGACATTAACAATATTCTACTTTTTGGGATTATGTTAATAATTTGGTAGATATTCTACTATTAACTGTCAGTAGCGTTATACTTACATCTCACTGTGGGGATATTTATTATTGAGATAATTTATAAATGTCATATTATCTAATCTCACGGGGGTATATGTCTATTTGTATTTGTTCGTGTGGGTTATACATTACAATCTCACTTGTGGGATATTATTTTTAATTTGGTAGATATTCTACTGATTAACTGTCCGTCGCGTTATACTTACATCTCACTTTTGGGGATATATAGTAATTTGGTAGATATTCTATGTTAACTGTCGTAAGCGTTATACATTCAATCTCACTTGTGGGGATATTATAGTTAATATTGGGTAGATTTCCATATTTACTGTCCAGTAGTTTATCATTTAACAAAAAATTCTACTTGTGGGAAGTTATAGTTAATTTGGTAATATTCATGATAACTGTCATAGTGGTTATCAGTACAATCTCACTTGTGGTATATTACAGTTATTTGGTAGATCATTCTAATAACTGTCATATGTTTAGCTTCAATCTCACTTGTGGGGATATTTATAGTTAATTTGGTAGATATTCTATGATACTGTCAGTAGTGGTTATAGGTGGCATTAACTCTCACTTGTGGGATATTATCAGTTAAATTTGGTAGATATTCTATATTTAACTGTCCAGTAGTGTGTATACACTTACGAATCCTCACTTGTGGGGGATATTAATAGTTAATTTGGTAATATTCTATGATAACGTCATATGTGGTTATACATTACAACTCACTGTGGGGAATATTATAGTTTAACTTTGGTAGATATTCTATGATAACTGTTCAGTAGTGGTTTATAACATTACATCTCATCTGTGGGGGATATTTATAGTTATTGTGGTAGATATTCTATGATAACTGTCAGTAGTGGTTATACATACAATCTCACTTGTGGGATATTTATAGTTCAATTTGGTTAATTCATGATAACTGTCCAGTAGTGGTTATACATTACCAATCTCACTTGTGGGATATTATAGTATTTGGTAAGATTAGTCAGATACTGTCATAGTGGTTATCAATTACAATCTCACTTGTGGGGATATTTGTTAATTGTGTAGATATTCTATGTTAACTGTCAGTAGTCGGGGGGTGGGGTTTTTATACTACAATCTCCTCTGTGGGGATAGTTATAGGTTAATTTGGTAGATATATGCTACTGATAACTGTCAGTAGTGGTTTTATACTTCCATCATCTTGTGGGAATATTTTAGATATTTGGTAATATTCTAGTTAACGTCAGTACGGTTATACATTACAATCTCACTTGTGGGGGTTTTAGTTAATTTGGTAGATATTCTATGATAACTGTCATACGGTTATACACTACATCTCACTTGTGGGGATATATTAGATTAATTGGTAGATATTCTATGTTAACTGTCAGTAGTGGTTATAACTACATCTCACTTGTGGGGATATTATAGTTATTTGGTAGATATTCTATTGATTACCTGTCAGTACGGGTTATACATTACAATCTCACTTGTGGGGTATTAAAATTTAGTTAATTTGGTAGATATTCTATGATAACTTCAGTAGTGGTTATACATACAATCTCACTGTGGGGATTATATTTTAATTTGGTAGATATTCTATGTAAACTGTCAGTAGCGTTTAACATTACAATCTCACTTGTGGGGATATTATAGGTTAATTTGGTAGATATTCTATGATAACTGTCGTAGCGTTATACTTACAATCTCACTTGTGGGGTATTATGTAAGTTTGGTAGATTTCTTGTTAACTGTCTAGTAGGGTTATAACATTACACTCTTCACTTTTGGTGGGGGATATATAGATAATTTGGTAGATATTCAGTGATAATGTACAGGTTAGTGGTTATACATTACAATCTTCACTTGTGGATATTAAGTTTAATTGGTAGATATTCTATGTAACTGTCAGTCAGTGGTTCTACATTACATCTCCTTGTGGGGATATTATAGATTTAATTTGGTAGATATTCTATGATAACTGCGTAGTGTTTATACATTACAATCTCACTTGTTGGGATACATTATGATTAATTTGGTGAGATATTCTATGATACTGTCAGTAGTGGTATCATTACATTCTCAACTTGTTGGGGGGGTATTTAGAAATTGGTAGATAGTCTAATGATAACCGTACAGTATGGTTATACTTACATCTCACTTTTGGGGATATTCTAGTTAATTTGGTAATATTCTGAGGTGATAACTGTCCAGTAGTCGGTTATACACATTACAATCTCCACTTGCGGGGCATATTATAGTTAATTGGTAGATATTCTATGTAACCTGTCAGTAATGGTTATACATTACAATCTCACTTGTGGGGATATTAATAGTTATTTGGTAGATATTCTTGATAACGTCATGTGAGCGTTATACATTACAATCTCACTTGTGGGGATATTATGGTTTAATTTGGTAGATATTCTATGATCAACTGTTCATAGTGGTTATCACATTACAAATCTCACTTGTGGGGATATTATAGTTAATTTGGTAGATACTTCCATGATAACTGTTCAGTAGCGGTATATACATTACAATCTCACCTTGTGGGGATATTATAGTTTTTTTTCTATGCATTGTGGTTATACTTACAACTCTGTATTAAGAATTGAATGATTCATTACGTGTTGTTAACATTACAATCTCACTTGTGGGATTGTAGTTAATTTGGTAGATATTCAATCATGTTAACTGTCTTACGGTTATCATTACATCTCACTTGTGGGGATATTAGTAGGTTATATGGTAGATCTCTATTAACTGTCAGTAGTAAGGTTAATACTTACAACTCAACTTGGGGATAATTATAGTTAA
This sequence comes from Hymenochirus boettgeri, assembly GCA_019447015.1. Lineage (NCBI taxonomy): Eukaryota > Metazoa > Chordata > Amphibia > Anura > Pipidae > Hymenochirus > Hymenochirus boettgeri. Next base: position 18,730 of record JAACNH010000279.1, on the reverse strand, counting down.
TTTGTTAATATCTATGATTACGTGTCAGTAGAGTGTTATCACATTACAAATCCTCACTGTGGGGATTTTTTAGAGTAAGTTGGTAGATATCTATTTAACTGTCCAGTAGCTTGGTTTATACTAATAATCTCACTTTTGGGGATATATAGTTAATTTGGGTAGATATTCTATGATAACGTCAGTATGGCTTATACATTACAATCTCCTTGTGGGGTATTATAGTTTTAATTGGTAGATATTCTATGAACTGTCAGAGTGGTTATCATTACAATCTCTACTTGGGGTTATTATAGTTAATTTTGAGTATAGTCTATGTAACTGTCCTAGTGTTTAGTACATTTAATCTCACTTGTGGGGATATTTGTTTAATTTGGTAGATATTCTATGATAACTGTCAGTAGTGGTGTATACTTACAATGCGGGTCACTTGTGGGGATATTATGTTAATTTGGAGATATTCTTATATTACACTGTCAGTAGTGGTATACATACCAATCCCTTGTGGGATAATTAATAGTGTTAATTTGGTAGAATTCTATGATAACTGTCAGTAGTGGTTATACATTACATCTCACTTGTGGGGATAAGTTATAGTTATAATTGTTGTAGATATTCTATGACTAACTGTCATTTAGGTGTTTTGTTTACATTACTCCTCTCCTTGTGGGATATTTTATAGTTAATTTGGTAGATATTCATGTTTACTGTCCGTAGTGTTATACATTCAATCTGCACTTGTGGGATATTATAGTTATTTTGTAGATATTCTATATAAACTGTCCCATGTAGGTGGTTATACATTACAATCTCACTTGTGGGGATATTATAGTTTAATTTGGTAGATATATCTATGAATACTGTCAGTAGTGTTATACATTACAATCTCACTTGTGGGGATATTTAGTAATTTGAGATATTCTAATGTAACTGTCATAGAGGGTTATCATCAATCTCACTTTGGGGAGTTAAGTTAATTTGGTAGATATTCTATGATACTGTCAGTAGTCGGTTATACATTACAATCTCACATTGTGGGGATATTAGTTAATTTTGGTAGATATTCTATGATTAACTGTCGTATGGTTATACATTACAATCTCACTTGTTTGGATATTTTAGATAATTTGGGTAGATATTTCTATGTGATAACTGTCGTAGCGGTTATACATTACAATCTCACTTGTGGGGATATATAGTTAATTTTGTAAGTATTCTATAGTATACCTTCAGTAGCGGTTGATACATTACAATCTCACTGTGGGATATTATAGTTAAGTTGTAGATATTCTATGTAACTGTCAGTAGCGGTTATACATTCACAATCTCCGGATTAATGATAACTTCATGTCTGTGGGTATCAATTACATTCACTGTGGAATATTAAATAATTGGTAGATATTCTATGATACACTGTCAGTAGCTGGTTATACTTACATCTCTACTTGTGGGGATATTATAGTTTTTATTTGGTAATATTTATGTCTAACTGTCTGTAGGGTTTATACATTACAATCCACTTGTGGGATATTACTAGTTATTTGTAGTATATGCTATAAACGTCTAAGCTGTTATACATTAACATCTCACTTGGTTGGTGGATATTATAGTTATTTGTAGATAGCATTCTATTTAACGTCCGTAGTGGTTTATAACCTTACCAATCTCACTTGGGGCTATATTACGTAATTTGGTGATATTGGTATGATATCTGTTCCAGTTAGTGTTATACATTACAATCTCACGTGTGGGATATTATAGTTTAATTTGGTAGAGTATCTATATAACTGTCCATATGTGTTACATTACAATCTCACTTTGTGGGGATATTATAGTTTAATTTGGTAGTATTCTATGATACAACTGTCAGGTAGTTGGTTTATACATTACAGCAATCTCACTTGTGGGGATATTATAGTTATTTGGTAGATATTCTATATAACCTGTCAGTAGTGGTTATACATTTACAATCCATCTACTTGTGGGGAATTTATAGTTAATTTTGGTAGTATATTCTATGTAACCTTCAGTAGTGGTTATACAATTACATTCTCTATCCTTCTCACTGTGGGGATATTTAGTTACTTTGTAGATTTCTATGATAACTGCCAGTTATGGTTATACATTACAATCATTCGACTTGTGGGGATATTATAGTTAATTTGGTATGATATTCGATGATTAATGTCAGTAGCGGTTTATACATTACAAATCTCACTTGTGGGATATTCTAGTTAATTTGGTAGATATTCTATGTAACGTGTCATAGTCTGGGTAATACATACAATCTCACCTTTGTAGGATATATATAGTTAATTTGGTAGATATTCTCATGATACACATTTCAGTAGTGGTTATCATTACAATCCTCACTTGGGGATATTACTAGTTAATGTTGTAGATCTTCCTATGATAAAACCTGGTCAGTAGTGTTATACATTTACAATCTACGATCACTTGTGGATTTATAGTTTAAATTTGTGTAGATATTCTATGTACTGTCAGTCAGTAGGGAAGCGGCGTTTTACATTACAATCTCACTTGTGGGATATTAGTTAATTTGGTAGAATTCTATTTAAAAACTATGTCAGTAGCGGTTATATACATTACAATCCTCCATCTCTCAACTACGTGATATTATAGTTAATTTGGTAGATTATTCTAATGATAACTGTCATATCGGTTAGACATTAATCCTCCTTTTTATCTTGTGGATATTATGTTAAGTTTGTAGATATCTATGATTAATGGTCAGTAGCTTGTTAATTCAAATTCGCCCATCCCTCACAATCCATCCACCGGCTAATGCTATCGGGCCAGACTCATCCCCTTCATCCCCCTAAGATTCATCCTCCCCCAGTTAATTTCCCAATCCATCCCTTCATCCCCAATCGTCAAGCGGTCTATCATTACCATCCCCGCCTCACTTGTGGGGATATTATATTAAATATTGGTAGATATTCTATGATAACTGTCAGTAGCTGGTTATACATTACAATCTCCACTTGTGGGTATTATAGTTAATTTTGGTAGATATTCTATGAAACTGGTCATTACGGTTATTACATCCTAATCATACTCTCACTTGTGGGGATTAGTATAGTTAATATTGGTAGATATTCATGTAGACTTTCCATAGTGGTTATACATTACCAATCTCAAACGACTGGTGGGGGGGAAAATAAATATAAAATTTAATAATATTCTATAATTTTTGGATTAATTTATTTGGTAGATATTTCTATGATAACTGTCAGTTGGTTTATACCTTACAAATCTCCCTTGTGGGGCTATAATTAATTTAGGTTGGGGTAGATATTCTATTAGTAACTGTCATAGTGTTATCATATCAACAATCTCATCACTTGTGGGGGATATTAAGTTAATTTGGTAGATATTCTCTGTAACTGTCAGTAGTCGGTTATACTAATCTCACTTTTGGATATTACCTACCTCCATTTGGTTACATGTTAACTGTGTCGTGGTATCATCTACAAGTTCCACTTTGGGGATTATCGTATAAGTTTTGGGTAGATATTCTATGAATAATACTGACAGTATGGTTAACCCATTACAATCTCACAAATGTGGTGGATATATAGTTAATTTTGGAATAATATTCCTATGATAACTGTCCAGTTATGGTTATCAATTACATCTCTCCCTGTGGGGAGATTATAGTTAATTGGGTAGATATCTATGATAAAACTGTCATTATGCGTTATATACTTACAATCCTCACTTGTGGGGCTATTATAGTTAATTTGGTAATAATTCTACTAGATAACTGTCAGTTAGTGGTTACATTCATCATCGTCACTTTTGTGGGATTATTTAGTTAATTTGGTGATATTCTATGATAACTTCAATTAGCGGTAGACATTACACTTATCTCACTTGTGGGGCATATTATAGTTAATTGTGGTAGATATTCTATCTATTAAACTGTCAGAGTGGTTAAACAGTTACAATCCTCACTTTGTGGGGGATATATAGTGGGGGTAATGGTTGGGTAGATTATTCTATGATAACCTGTCCAGTAGCGGCTGGGTATACATACAATCACGTCCTCACTTGTGGGGATATTAAGTAATTATTTGGTAGTATTCTATGTCTAACTGTCAGTATCGTTTACAAAATTACAATCCCTCACTTGTTGGGGATATTTTATAGTTAATTCTGGTGTATATTTATGATAACTGTCAGGAGGTTATACCATTACAATCTCAACTTGTGGTGCTATATTAGTTAATTTGTAATATTCTAGATTAACTGTCAGTATCTGAATATATAGTTTTGTGGGGGTATTTCCAAGTTAGAGGGGTGTTCAGTTTGAAAAATCTGGGAAAATGCTGTTATTTGCTCACTGCACATTGTTTTACATTTTGACTAGTCGCTTCCACGTCCGTGTGTGTAACCACACATATGGCATACCGTTTGATTCAGGACATTTAGGAGATTGATATTTGGTAAGGTTTTTTTACATTACATGGGGTTTTGGTGTGATTTTGTAACTTTGAAATGTATTTTTCTCTATTTTTCCAGAAAATTGTGTAGAAATGCGAAATTCTACGAAGAACTGCGCCCACACCATTGAGGTATGAATGACGACTACAGTGCTACCAAGCGAGGTGTGTTAGATTGAGGAATATAAGAGTTTTGTGTGGGTAGTTTCTGAGTTTTATCAGGGTTTTTTGGTGGCAAAAACTGCAGACTTGTTCCAAATTCTGGAGTTGGCTAAATCATTTTCTGCTGTTTCTGACCATCGTGCATTGTCTACACATCGTGTCTTTTCGCTTCCACGCCCGCGTGGTAACCACACTATGGAGGCATACCGTTTGATTCAGGAACATTTGGATTGATATTTAGTACTTTTTTTTAGATTCCCTGGGTTTTGGCATGATTATTTCTACCTTTGAATCGTTTTTTTTTTCATTTTTTCAGAAAGTCGAACTCTACGAAGAACTGACGCCCACACCATTGTGGTAGAATGAACACCTACCGTGCTACATTCTGAAGGTGTGAGATTTCAGGAATATATACGTTTTGTGGGTGATATTCTGAGTTACGGGGGGTGTTTTTGGGAAAAATACTGCGACTGTCCAAATTTATGCTGTTGTTCTGAGCATGGCACTGTCTCATTTGTGCTTCTTTTTCGCTTCCACTCCGACGTGTATAACACACCTATTGGCATACCTTTTGGATTCAGGACATTGGGGAGATTGATATTTAGTACTTTTTTTAGTTCTGAGGTTTATGCATGATTTTTACCTTTTGAATTGTTTTTTTTGTTCATTTTTTCAGAAAAGTGCGAACTTCTACGAAGCACTGTGCGCCCAACCATTGATGGTAATGAATGAACGAACTACATGTACATAGCTGAAGGTGTGTAGATTTCAGGAATATATAGTTTGTGGGGGTTATTCTAGTTACAGGGGGTGGTTTTGTGGAAAAAACTGCAGAAGTCAATTCGGAGTTGGCTATATTTTCGCTGTTTCTGAGCACTGCATTGTCTCACTTTGTGGCTTTCGCTTCCACTCCTGTGTGTAACCACACATAGGCTACGTTTGATTCAGGACATTTGGGAATTGATATTTGTAATTTTTTTTTAATTCCATGGGTTTTGGCTTGATTTTACCTTTTTGAATTTGTTGATGTTATTTTTTCTTGAAAATTGGAAAAGTCAAACTTCTACGAAGACTGCCCCACACCATTGATTATATGAATGAACGAACTACAGTCCAATAGCTGAAGGTGGTTGATTTCAGGAATATATAGTTTGTGGGGGGTATTTTATGAGTGGGCGAGGGGTTTTGTGGAAAAACTGCAGACTGTTCAAATACAAAATCGGGCAAATTTTTATTTTGCTGCTACTGGACATTGGCACTGGGTCACGCTCTGGGTTAGTTGGTTAAGCATGTCGCTCTGGGTACAACCCATGAATGTGGCATACCGTTTTTATTCGGGAGGGGAGGGCTTTCATATTTGAAATGCGTTTTGAACTTTCCTCCACAGTTTTTACTGAAATTCGCATTTGATTTTGTCTCTGATTTTACAGTTGAGGAAAAAAAGGAAATGTTAGAAATAACTTACAATTTGACACAAAGAGCTGCGTCGGTATCTGCGAACCTAACCTCATCGCGTAAATCCTGTGGGTGGGGGGGAAAAGTTTCTAAAAATATCTCACTTGTGGGATATTTTAGATATTTTGGTAGATATTCTAGTTAACTGTTCATAGTGTTATAACATTTTAAATTTGGTGAATATCTAGGAGGTGCATTTTTAGGTGGGGTGGTCCCTCCTGTACAGAAAAGTCGGGTACCTACTATTCTGGTATCGTTGTACTCGGGAGTATCTGAGCTTTTAGAACATAGATTTTTGTGCTGTAACCTTAAGATAACTATACGTAAAACTGGGAAAAATCCATGAAATTTGCAAATTTTCATTTTTTTTACATATTTTACCCATAATTCCATAAAATTTCCAAGAAAAGTACAAAATTTGGGTTACCATGTTAAAGTACACTTTGTTCTGAAACACAATGTATAATATTCCTGATTTACTGCAAGTTTCCTACTGTAAAATTAGTCTACAAGCGATTAATAACAAAATCCTGAAAATTCTTCTGCAGTTAACGCAAAAAAAAAAAGAAAATCTCCTGGTCAAGTGAAGGGTTAATAGCAAATGGTCCTGTTTTGTAAACAAATTGCTTTCCTTTACACAATAACACTAGAGTTTATACATTTTTTTGATATTGTTATAGAACTGTATAGATTATTTTGCCTTGTGTTTGGTATATCGTGTAGGTCTGAACATCATGGAATTGTCATGCTCTTCTGCAGGGCAAACCACGAGTCTGCATGCACTACTCGGGAACAAAGTGTCAGTTATCGTATACTTAACAGTGCTAGCTCTTGTGAATGTTGTATTCATCCGTCTTGTGGTTTACAACCAAAACAAACTTTGAGAGACTAACTTCAAGTCAGTTAATCTCAACTGAATACAACTTATATTATATGACAAATGTTTTAATGATAAATGTATCTGCCATGTTGATATCAAGAGGTCAACCTCATATGTATTAGTAGTATTGAAGCCTATGTTACCGTTTGTAATAATACTGTTTATTTATCTTAATTTCAAGCAGCTTCTTGACGAACTGAACAGCGACCAGAGGGAGATATTGTGGGGATTGTTTTCCCAAAACCCGTACGTACAAGCTTCCGAGAAGAGACATAGAGAAAGCACAGAAGGTGGAGTAAGTGAGGAAAGGATTGTAACACGATTGGTGTCAATGTGGGGAGTGCATCCCTATGCAACAGCTATAGAACACTTTTCTGCTGTGAGCATATGGCCTATCGCTGATAAATACCTCCCCAAGGAAGTTTGTATTACTTCAGAAGCCACCTTTATAGATGATGCCTATCGGAAGAGAACAATTTTCGAATTTATAGATGATTGGATCCAAGGCTGACGAACAAACCCAAGCAGGCAGACCATATGCGGTAAAAAAATATAATGTAATTTAAAGCACATATCATAAACTAATAGGTATTGTTTGCACACCCTGATCTAATTAATGGTTATTTGTACCAAGAACAACCAGACACATGCAGAATATTCAACTACTGTGACCTGGTTATCATACAGTTATTAAGTACACTTTTTAAATGGAGTTTATTCGATACCGAGTCTTCATTTTAAATAAATCTTTTCTTGTACTGTAAATTCAGTTTTGGCAGTTCGCTGATGTAGGAATCAGTTTGATTGGATACGCTAGTATCTGTATCCAATAGTGTTTGTGACACCCATCCATACATATGTTTACATGCAAGTACAAGAGTGCAACATTCCAGTGTTTTGTTAGGAATATAAGTTTTTGGCACCGTTTACAATACTCATTAAAATCTATATCCACAACATGAGGGGATTGTAATGCACGCCTGTCTTTCAACTTCTAGTTTGCCCTGGTGCTACAACATAACCCTATTAATATAAGGTATAACAATGTTTCAGTGCACACAGGGTCTTCGTAAACTCTTGATCAGAAACTGCAAATAATGTGGCAAAATAGCAACATCAATCATGAGAAACGGCTTACCAAAGGGCTGAAGTGTTGCTATTTTTGCACAGTATTTCCCAATAGAAGTAGTAAGTAATTTATATAATTGACAAACTCACACATTAACTGTGTTGATTGATATATAGCTACACTAACACAAGACCATTTGAGTATGCTTGGTTTTTTTTTAATCCTGAGTGTAACTATTATATTTTCAATTGAATGATAATACCTTAATAAAAATTTGCATAGTCAAGAGGCAGCTGAAAAAAGTTCCAGAACTGCCTTTTGTCTTCATGATCACAACTTTGTTTATCCTTTCTGCAAAGAAATTTGCCTGTATATTCATGTTCCTGTTTCAGGAGACTTTGAAAGACGCATACAAGTGGTTTTAACAGCCTTGGATTACATCTACCTAGGCCGAAGAACCGTAACCCATACCCGCTTGTGTTGGTTAATCAAATAAGACATGTTTCCCGATCCAAAGTCGCTTTTCAGAAGAAATAACATTATACTGATAGTTTTTATTACTGTACAACATGTCGGTAATCATACTTCATTTACAACAATTTGTTTTGTAATTGTAGCTATCATTTCATAGTACATGTAATGTCATTTTTAGTAAAAAGAATTTAAAAACCTAACCCGGACTGGTATTTTTTTACCACTACATTTCATTTCTTATCCTATAACTATGTACACAAACCTTAGTTGGGGGATTATCCATATAACTTTTACAAATGTAAATCTATAGTTGCTATATATTACACAAGATAAATAGTGTTGGATATCATTGTTTTACATAACAATAAGCCAACCGTTTAAAATCAATAAGTTTTTGCCTAATTATTGGGAAACATATTTTGGCAACATTTCATTTTAGCTCCACCTTCCTCTGAGGCCATGTTTTTTGGACACACAACTTTCAGATTGCCAGCTGTGAGCCAAATCTGCCTTCAGAAATTCTAATGGAATCATGCATGATAACTGGAATGTGATCCATCAACTACTCTGTCAAATTGGCTTTGGCCAACCCATTGTTTTTTTTTGTTTTGGTACACGATTTTTTTGAACCTCTTTTTTCCTACCCCAGAACATTCCTCTGGTCCTCTTAATTTAGCTTGTGCTGTGCACATTATGATTAGGTGACAAAATTGCCAGTGTGTGCGTCATGCAATCCATCCATTCCATGTAACCTTTTGATCTGTATTTAGAACTTTCTGTGAAAAACCTCTAGGCCTCCTCAGTGTGGCCAAAGTGTTTATTTTCTCAGTGTCCCTCAGCAAGGCTTGTAATCGGAGATTAATCTGGTGCGCTCATCATGGACTTTAGTTCTCTTTTTTAATCAGTCGTGTAGAGTCCTTTCATGCACGATAAACACCTGTGTTTTGCATCTTGTGTAGTATTTTAGACCTTTTGACACGATGCACATTGCCAACATGCATAGAGACTGACTTGCCATTTGCTGTTACATTTTGGGATCTCTTTGCAGACTGGCCCCCCACCACCAGTGGTTGCTCAAATAACATCCTATCCAATAACAATGTCCTGACACTTTGTTTTGTTTTTTGCTAGCAGCACAGTCTTTTTGAATGTTCTTTGTTTAGTGACAAATGTCAAATTGATGAATGTTGTCTTTGACTCCTCTGCCATTAATTTTCGTATCAATGTTCCGGTCGGTAGCTTTATATGTACACAAGTCCTCGGTTATAATTGTTCCAAGGCGATTTTCTAAATGCAACCTTCTCTAAAATACCTGAGATTTTGCCCTTTGATTATGGTTCGAATTTTGTATGAAAATTATTTTCTTAGATAATATGCACATATAATAATGCAATTTTTGCAAGAATTCCTGGGCTGGTCATACTGGCCATCACCAGCCAGTACCACACCTTCCCTAACAGCTCTTGCTTACTGATTTCTTTTTTCCTTTCCCACTAAAGCATAACTGGAAAAATGTATTTTTTGGTATTATTAGAACATGTTTCCTCCCGATAAACTCATTCCAATATGGTAAAAAGAATTCCTTCACTTTTTGAAAGAAGAACCGCTTAACACAAACACATAGCTGATGCAATCATTCACATTTACAATTCCAACTCTGGACGATTTTGGTGAGCTTGTCCACCTAAGTGACTTGGTGTCCTTTGCCACATGAAGTTCTATACAAGCAACCCACCCATTTTTTTTCCTATTCCTGAAATTGTTCTTGACAGGGAGTAAGACCTTGTGGTTGGCAACGTACAAGTACACATTCCATAAGTTATTCTCAAACACAACGTATTTTGTTTGGCTGTACTGGTCAGCTGGTATTGGGTTCTGGGCGTCTGTTCTTGTTAATTGCCCATCCGTGGAGGATGTGGATGATTGGGTGTGATTGATGAGCCCTCTGTTTCCGGATTAAGGTTGCAATATGGTCTGATTTAAATATCATTGCTACTGTAGAATGTTGGTTACAATAAGTTTCTCTGTTTGCTGATGGAAAGTCCATGCCATGTTTCAATAGTATATATACGGCACCTCTGTAATGGAGGTGCAACTTAAATGTCAGAAATGGTCCTTGGTAGTTCTCTATAAAGGTTCTCGGTAGCTTCTTCCCCGTCTGTTTTGTACTTCATGCTAATCTAAAGTTATCCATTTGAACCCGAAACACTCTTGGTGAACACTTTTATTATATAGTTGCAACACAGACAAACTTGGCGTGAACCCAGCCTTGGATCATAGTGTGGTGTGCCTTGTTGTAGGCTTTTATGATATTGCCAATTTTTGTGGAAGAGATTCTTCACATCTTTTCCAGGTCTTTTACAAGTTTATATTCATACTGCCCGGGCATCTGTTAACGTTGGATGGTGCAATTTAAATTTTTTAGGAGGTGGAGGCCGTAAATTTGATGTACATTTGTGGAATCTGTTGATCGCCCAACAAATATGGTAGGGTAATGCTGCTGCTTTTGCACTTTTTTGTGTACCTCGCCACATGTCCAATTTTCGCGCAAAGTGAGTACAGCACAGTCTATAATTTGATTTTTAACATATTTAATAATTTTATTAGCAATGAATTCTGTTCATATGATCGCCAGCCACATTTGATCCTTCCAATAGATCGTATTGGATGTGGGAGACCACATCTGGAAATAATGGGTTTTTTTTTCGTGATTTTTATGTGGGCACCCTCTGACTCACAAGATGGCATTTCCTAGCTCACCAGGACTGTGTGAATTCTTAGAATAAATTGCTCATACATTCAGTAATGTTTTTTTATGGAGCTACCCTCCAAAACCCATATAAATTACTTGTATTTTGCCTACGTATGTGTCCATTATATGGGCACTGTGGTCCCACCAATGCACTTGCTGTAAATTATAGGATTGCTTCAAAAAAAAACCCCTGAGGATTTTTTGCAATTGTTTCTTTTACAGTTTTTTTCGTTTTTGAGATATTTAAATTTTGTGTGTGTGACGGGCAGCAGCATCACACAGGTCCCCCTTCAACTCCTTCTTCCTGCTTGAACCTGTCAGTCAATCTGTCTGTGTCTCCTCTCCCCTTTGCAGTCATCCTCCCTGGTCCCCCCCACTCAGGACACCCCATGGTCCCTCCGTTGCCGGCCCCCAGTGCCCGTCATCTTACAGCCCCTGTTTGCCTAAGCCCTGCCCCCTCAGATGCTGTGGCCACTTAAGATTTAGGGGAAGGGAGATAATAACGGGATCCAGAGGGAGAAAGAGATAAGGGATGGGGGGGGGCTTCATATTGCACATGGCCAAATTCTCTCAGAGGAGAGGTAAGGGGCAGAAACCTTTGGAGCAGGATTGTAAGTGGTTTATCACACTACACAATTGGGGCCAGTAGTGGATTAATTTATCGTTTTTGGAGGTGGACATACCCTTTTAAACCTCGTAATTTCCACATATGGGAAAATTGTTAACCATTATATTGATAGGAAAAAGTCCCGAAATTCACAGATTACGCCTGTAAAGCTTCTGGCGATACCTTAGCTAGCTTCCGATATGCCTCCCTTCTGTACCAAATTTTATGTCTCTAGCTCAAAACACTGTGGGAGGAGATACCGTCCAAAAAAAAAACAATTATATAGATACTATATATTTATATATGTAGTAGGAGGATCCCATGCCTCCTTCATAGTTAGAATGCCGGGCTGTCGATATAGCATATGTAGGAATGGAGGTATCGAAGCACTCCACGGACTTTATATGTATTTATTGTAATCCAAATAGTAGGTTCTGTGTAACCTAACGATTTCATCCCAAACACACAGTGGCCGGGGCCGTCTCAGTGTTGACAGACAAAAAACACATATCGGATTAAATAGGGTAAAACACCACCCCCACCTCCCAGGAACACTCCCCCCCATGTGATCAACCGGACGTGGGCCGCTTGGCAAACCGCCCTCTTCGTAGCGGAGCCCACTCCCCAAATATAAACGAGGCTCTGATTAGACCCAAGATAGATGGCCCCATAAAGTCCAAGCAACCCAAAGTAAGTGGCGAGAATGATCTATAAAGCTCCCCCGTGTAGGAGACCAGGGTAAATTGGTAAGTGATCCAAGAGCCTTAAAGATGTCCGTGATAGGATCTGGTCCAAAAATTGTAAAGTGGCCCTGAAGCGTGCAAAAGGATAAAACCCCCAAAACCCAAGTGCCCATACATTAAAACCCATAACTCACATTAAAAACATAGTATGGCAAGATATTATATATATAATCCGTTACACAAGTCGATAACCTCAACTATATCCAAAAATATATAAGGGATTCGATTACCAGAGGCCTAGATAAGGGGGTTTACAGGTAAGTGTCCTAAAAGAAAGACTAACGAGCTAGTAAATGGTTACATAGCTCACTCCTTTCAAATAGCTCGTCACATCGGTAGGGCATGACCAAAGGGTGCCATATACATTCAGAAGGTAACTAGGGTCTATCGTACTGCATGTAGATCTACTGCTACTTGTAATAGCTGCTAAGGGGCTCAGCCGCTAGGGTTAAAGATAGCATGAAGTGCCAGTTTTTCATTGAGACCCATACGTGACATAGTGTTGAGCTCTTGATCCATCAGATTCTCGCGTAGGAGGGACCTTTTTCTCCATCGCCCTCCCCACTGGTTCAAAGTCCAATGCCATCCACTTCAACATGGCCAGTGGAGTGGTGTCATACATCTAAAGTGACGGCCACAGATTGCGGTCTCCACACTTTTCGTGAAGTCCCCGTCCGGACTCATTTTTTCTGTATCACTTTGTTGCAATGGCGTCCTAATCGCCCTGTCTATGGTTAGCAAGGCGTTCTTCTGAGAGTGGTGGGTCGTCTTGCCGATTAGTATTTACCACACGGACAGATGATAAAGTATATTACAAATTGACTCAACATGTACGTGCGGTGTCTTATTTTATGCGTTCCCATTCTGAGGATGTGGGAATTTTGTTCCGTTAGGACACTTCGGCATGCCAGCCAGTTTTTAGAAGCATTTAAAAAGACCGTTCTTATTTAGGAAAGCCAGATTGTTGAATTATGGGATCAGACTCCTTGAGATCAGGTCGCACCAATCTATTGCGAAGGTTTTTTTGCCCCTTTATAAAAGCAAGAGGGGGGTCAGATGTCCAAAGGGGAGTTTTTATCATTATTTATATCTCCCATCTAGTTTTTAATACTCCTTTAGTTTGTTCCTAAAAAGAAAGAATGTACTCACAAATGAATGGATGTCTCATGTGCCTAATAGTGGCCACTTGTCTGGGTAACATTCCTTTCTCTGTTGTAAGATAAACTGTGGCTGGGGGGGGCAAGGGGCGGGTGGAGTGGGGGGGCGGCCCCTATCTATTGTTGTTGAATCACCTCATGGGTATACCCCTGGCTTTGAATTTATCCTGTACGTCCAATAGTTTGCACTTTGCTAATTTGGGGTCAGTATTATTCTAATAACCCTGAGGCTTTGTGAATATATTAATACCTTTCTTTTGCTTGATGGCAAAGAAGCTTTGGGCATTCATGAGGGTATTACGATCCAGGGGGTTTAGAAAATATGTAGAACCCATTTACCCTCGATCTTATATTACTGAGATCCAGGAAATCAATAGTCTCTCCCTGTTGGCTGTTATGGTGAGTTTAACAGGGAGTCCAACTCATTTAGGGATTCACAATGATGTAGCCTCCTCATGGTGCCCCCCCATAGGAAAACAGGTCATCAATTATCTGCAAACAGGAGGATTTTAATCCCCTCCTCGTGGGTATTGTTTAAGTTCATATCATAGTCCTCCCATGTATATATTTGCAAAAGATGGCCCGATCTTCGATCCATACCATGCCAGACGTTTGTTGGTAGAATTTATTTTCAAATCGAAAGTAGTTCTGTCCAACGAGTAACAACAGTAACTCCTACGGACTCCATGTGTGGTATGGTTGTGACCTGCGGCACCAAGTTTGTCTGCCAATATCCACCCTTGTTTTTGCGGGATGATGTGTAATATTACTGACATAACATGTCATAAGTATGACCCCTAAACAGTGGTTTCCTATAGTCAGCCAAAACTGCATATGTGTGGCTTTCGCGGATATCCGATGCATATTTCTACAACCGGTTGGAGAATGATCAAGTATATTTAATCGATTTGCAAAATTGAACACAGGCCACCACACTGGGCCTGCCAGGTGGTTTCCAGTATATTTGTGGATCTTGAACCCTTAGATAATTGGAGCCTTGGGGTATTTAACGTAATCAGGGATCTTTTGGGTCTCCTCCGTGATCCAACCACTCTCATATGCCATAGTAATTTTAGTATCCAATGTCTTTTTCAAGCCTAAGTTGGAATCCTTTGGCAGACGAAGATTATACGTGTTGCATCAGCTAGTTGGGGAGAGCAATTCAGATCTATAGTAATTGAGGTTAAGTAACACAATGCCTCCGCCTTTATCAGCTGGTCTAATAATAAGACTTTTATCATCACGAAGTGTACGTAATGTGGCCGTTTTTCAATCTAGTGTAAATTAATTCCATTTGTGCCGTTCTCCTGTTAAGTCTGTGGTATAATGCAACTGTCCTCCTTAACCATATCCCAACACCTTAATTGTGGGGGAATATTAGGTGATCAAATTTACTTTGGGATCTAAATTTTAGGTGGAACACACTAGTTTATGGAATAAATCTCTTAAGTTTCAGTTCTTTGGACCCTATAAAGGTACCACTCATCCCCTAGCATGTCATATTTGGGATGGGTACAAATGAAGAGCCGCCTTGTTTAAAAGCTATTTCACTGTGAGAGCTGGTGATCACTCGGTTATATATACCTCTGATGGGGTGGCCTGGGTAGATGCCCCCCTCTTTTTGAAGCGCCCCCCCCTCCTGGTTATGGCCCTTCGCCAGGGCTTTTCATTTGGTGGTGGACGGTGCTGACCCCTAAAAAGCTTAGATGACTCACTGCTCCACCCCTGGTGGATTTGGTTGATGTTGCCCACTCTCCATCAGAGGGATGGGACCATCTGAGCTGTCCTTACTGTCCTAGATGCGGAGTCTTACTCTGTTTCTAAATTTGGTCGTATCCTTGGTTGCCATACAACCACCATACACCTTTTTTTCATTTTTATCTTAACCCTAGCGCTGAGCCATTTAGCACTATTACTAGCATTAGATATACTTGATGTACTTAGGCGCATCACGTTACCTTTTTTGAATTTATCTTGGCACCCCCTCTGGTCCCTGCCATTTTACCGATACTAGCTATTTAGGATGAGCTATGTAAACTCATCCTAGCTCATTAGTGTTTTTAGACACTTACCTGTAATCCCCCCTTTGTCTAGGCCTCCGGTAATCGATCCTTTATTTTTTGTATTTAGTTTTATGTTATCAACTTTGTCCCGATTATATACATAATATCCTTGGCATAACTCTGTTTTTTAATGTTGAGGTTATGGGTTTTAAATGTATGGGCACTTGGGTTTTATGCCAGAAAATTGTGTAGAAATGCGAAATTCTACGAAGAACTGCGCCCACGCCATTGATGATATGAATGAATGAACTACAGTGCTACATAGCTGAAGGTGTTTAGATTTCAGGAATATATAGTTTGTGTGGGTTATTTCTGAGTTATCAGGGTGTTTTGTGGAAAAAACTGCAGACTGTCCAAATTTGGAGTTGGCTAAATATTTTCGCTGTTTCTGAGCCATCGTGCATTGTCTCACATCGTGGCTTTTCGCTTCGCCGTCCGAATGGTAACCACACATATGGCATACCGTTTGATTCAGGACATTTGGGAGATTGATATTTAGTAACTTTTTTTTACATTCCATGAGGTTTTGGCATGATTTCTACCTTTTGAAGTTGTTTTTTGTTCATTTTTTCAGAAAAGTGCAAACTTCTACGAAGAACTGCGCCTACACCATTGATGGTATGAATGAACGAACTACAGTGCTACATAGCTGAAGGTGTGTAGATTTCAGGAATATATAGTTTGTGGGGGATATTTCTGAGCCCTTCGCTATGTAGCACTATCTTCGTTCATTCTCAACCATCAATGGTGTAGGCGCAGTTCTTCGTAGAATTTTGCACTTTTCTGAAAAAATGAACAAAAACACTTCAAAGGTAGAAATCATGCCAAAACCTCATGGAATTAAAAAAAAAGTTACTAAATATCAATCTCCAAATGTCCTGAATCAAACGGTATGCCCATAGG
Source organism: Hymenochirus boettgeri (assembly GCA_019447015.1). Classification (NCBI taxonomy): domain Eukaryota; kingdom Metazoa; phylum Chordata; class Amphibia; order Anura; family Pipidae; genus Hymenochirus; species Hymenochirus boettgeri. Next base: position 2,002 of record JAACNH010000279.1, on the reverse strand, counting down.
TGTGGTTACACCGCGCGACTGGAAGCGAAAGCCACGATGTGAGACAAATGCACGATGGCTCAGAACAGCGAAATATTTAGCCAACTCCAAATTTGGACAGTCTGCAGTTTTTTTTTTCTTTTT